>CM022298.1:88760983-88807940 GCA_011799875.1 Thinopyrum elongatum | reverse complement strand
TCTTTTACTCCTCGACCTTACTCTGGGACTCTGACCTTCTTCATCCGGGTTTTAAGATTTACTAACTCCAACATTAGGCTCTCGTGATCACATCCACCCGGAGTTTGAAAAATCCCCCCTTGCTTCAAGATTGTGGGCCAGGTTCTGCTTACAGGATCCTCTTATCGAGGGGCACCCTGTTGTCACTGCAGATTCTCTCGCTCCGTCAGTTTTCTCCGACGTTGTGTAGCCTTTGCTATGTCTCGTTGTGTGCTTCCTTACCGCGTGGCCTGCGCGCCGCTAGTTGTCTAGCCTTCTCTTTTCAGCTGTCGTAATGCCGGTTTGTAACCGAGGCTGTACGTGTGAATTTAAATGTCTGGTGTTGATTAAGATGTAGTATCTATCGCACTTCCTTTGTCGTGGGCGTGTTACTTCATGAATATTCCATACACCTGCAGTTTTACTTGCCTAAATGCCCCTGTTGATTTGGGAGGATGGCTGAAGATCCTCCACCTTATATTGCCGCAATGATGCAGCAGTTTGAACTCAACCGTCAGTTTATGACCAGAGTATTGGCTCAGTTCCCAACTCAGAATGCTCAACAACAGTCTGCTCCAATAACGCTGCCAGAATTTGTGCGCCTCAATCCGTCCACTTTTCGCAGCTCGACTGATCCAATGGATGCTGATGATTGGCTCCGTGACATTGCCTTTCAGTTGAAGTCGGCCAATGTTACCCCTGACAGTTACGTCACCTATGCGACGTATCACCTGAGGGGATCAGCTGCTCAATGGTGGGAAAGCCACAAGGGTATGTTGCCTGCAGAGACCGTAATCACTTGGCAGGAATTTCAGTCAGCTTTTCGTGCACGGTACATTCCTCAAGGTCTGATAGATCAGAAGAAGCAGCAGTTTCGCAAACTCACACAGGGCACAATGACTGTGGATGAATATCAGAGGAAATTTCTCGAGTTATCCCGCTATGCTGAGGATGACGTTGACACTGACGCCCGCAAGCAGAAGAAATTCCGTGAAGGACTCCGTACTGACATAAAACTCGCACTTGCAGTCCTTGATTGCACAGACTTCGCAACGCTTGTCAGCAAATCTTTCCGAATTGAAACAGCTCTGACTGAATGCTAGGAGTCGCTCAAACGCACTCGTGAAGCAGGCTCACCCTCGGGTCAGCCTGTTCAGAAACGTCGAGTGTGGATCCCGCACAATGTTCATCACCGACCTGCTCCAACACCAAGGCCGTCTTATGTTGCACCTCGTCTGCCTCCGCCGCCGAGACAACTAACGATTCAGGCTGGACACTCCAATACCATGGCTTCTCCTCAGGATGCACCACGTCTCTCGGATGGTCGTACGAAGGGCCATCGAACCCATCATTGCAGAAATCGTAAGGCCAGGATGTCTGCTGTGGACCGAGGCCAGGTCTCTCACGTCAAAATAGAAGAAGCTCGGGAGTCCCCAAAAATTGTGATGGGAACCCTTCACGTCAATTCAGTGCCAGCTTCTGTTCTTTTTGATTCTGGAGCATCGCATGCTTTTGTGTCCCAACAATTTGCTCAGTTGCATGGGTTACATATGGAAAAACAAAAAATTGACCAATCCGTTAGGATTCAATCTCCGGATCCAAGTGGCAAACCACTGATTTATGCCCCACAACCACATCGAGATGGAGAGGTCTGCTTTTCCGGCTTCTCCATTGTACTCGGGCCTTCCAACATAGACATCATTCTGTATGGATTGGTTGATGTGCACCATAAAGCTTTGATTGACTGTTGCTACTATAGGACAGTCCAACTTCACACACCCTTATGGCCAGACAGTCAAATATCAGCTCGAACAGTCAGAATGCCGAGAATCGAATTATGTTCTGAATGAATGAATGCTTCACCTCTTGGAAGGCTCGAGAACGTTCCAGTTGTTCGTGATTTTTCAAGATGTATTTCCGACAGAACCCCAGGAATACCCCGCGTGCACGGCTTTGAGTTTGTATCGACTTGGGATAAACCAGGGCAACTACTCCATGCGAGCGTCCTTATAAGATGCCTCCGACATTCATCTTCTTAGAGCTTAAGGAAGAAATCGAACACAGTCACTTAGAGAAAGGTTTCATCCGCCCCAGTTCCTCTGCTTGGGGAGCCCCTTCACTCTTCGTTAAAAGAAGAAGGATGGAACTACCCGATTGGTTCAGGATTATCGGCCATTAACCAAGCCACCATTCAGAATAAATTATCGCTTCCTACGGATCAAATGGATTGTATGATCAACTTACGGATTTTCCATCGGTATTCTCTAAACTTGATTGAGGTTGGGTTACATCAGATCCGTGTTCGTGGAGAGAGGATATTCGAAGGAACTGCATTTGTTACTCGCTATGTTTCTTCTGATGAGTACACTGTAATTGTCATTGGCCTTAACAAAGCTCCAGCCACCATTCTCGCCGATGAGGATTATATCTTCATGGATGTACCCGAAAAATGTCTCGTGGTATATCTGGATGATATTCTGGTATATTCGAAGAATAGAAGAAGAGAACATGCCGAACATCTTCGCCTTGTACTGGAAAGGCTGGCGGAACACCAACTGTATGCCAATATTTAACATGTGAGAATTTGGTTGATCTCGAAAGTGCATTCAGCCATGTGATTCGCAAGATGGCCATCGCCGTCTTTAACCAGAACGAGTCAGGCTATTATTGACTGGGACTCCTCCGAAGAATTCGTCAGCAAGTAGATGAGAAGTTTTTCTCTTGGCCTTGCAAGCTATTGCGTCGTTGCGCTTTGTTGAGAATTTCTGACAAGATGCTAAGCCTTTAACTGATTCTACTTCAACTAAGGCGTTAGTTGGAATGGACAGAGAAAATGCAAGGAGTTTTAAACACTAAGGACAAGCTAACTTCTGCATCCAGTCTTGACTCATCCAGATTTCCTGCAAAGGACTTTGTGATTCTAGTGTGGACGCAGTCCCGTGAGGATTGGCTGTTCCATGCAAAGAGCGTAAAGTGATTGCCTCTATGGCTCTCAGCTAGTTGCGACAGAATGAGAGAATTATCGGATACAGATCTAGAACTAGCTGCTTGTCATCTATGCACTGCAGTTTGTGGCGATCTTATCTCCTCGGTAATCGTTGCGAGATATACAGGATCTAAAAAGTTGAAGTATGTTCACTCAGCCTCTCTGAACCTCCGGTCAGCAAAGATGATGGGAGACCATGCGGACTATGACGTTGGGTATATACGCATACACCTGGCAAGGCGAATGTGATGGCTGATGCGTTGAGCGCGCAAAATTCCTATTGCTGCGACTTGGGTTCAGCTTACAGCAAACCACCTTCTGTATGAAGAGCTTCGAAAGCTAATATCGAGATGTTCCTCAAGGATACTTAAAAACTTGGTTGTTGAACCAGACCATTAGAAAGTGTTAAGCGTGCCAGCTAAAGATGCTGAAGTTGACTGATGAAGAAAGATCTTCCCTTGAAAAGTAAGGGATTTCTCGCTGTCTGAGATGGAAACCTTGTATTTCAAGGACGCATTGTAGGACTCGCTTCGAGCTTATGACTGACAAAGTCATGAAGGAGGCACATGATTACCCGATGTTGTCTATTCATCCGGGTAGCACCAAGATGTATCGTGATTCTCCGTAAAGGTACTGGTGGTTGCCAGAATGGAAGCAAGACATTGCCGGTATGTTGCTGAATGTGATGTTGTGTCTCGCGTCGTTAAGCAGCAGAACATCAGAAGCCTGCTGGATTCATGCAAACCGTACCTAGTTCCTTTGGGAAATGGGATTAAGGTTCATGATGGATTTCATTAACAGGACTTCCAGTTCACAGGAAGGGTCACGATTGCTATCTTGTCGTCGTCGACCAAATCTCCAAAGTTGCCACTTTCTGCCTGTCAAGGAGAGACGATCACTGAGTCAGTACGCAGAGTTATATATCTCCGAAATTGTGGTCACTCCAGGTATTCCCGAAAAAAGAGATCAGTTACAACCGTGGCAGCATACACGGTAATTTTGGGAAAGTTTTCAAAGGCTATGGGAACTCATAGCTCACCTGGAGTCGCTTATCATCCTCAATCCCAAGGCCAAGTCGAACGAGTCCTCAACCAAGTGCTGAGACAGGCTACGAGCTTGTTGTGTGTTTCTTTCGGCAAGAAGGTGGAAGAATCCTTCCATATGCCGAGTTCTCCTATAACAACAGCTATCAAGACCAGCTTGAAAATGGCCCACTTTGAAGTTCTCTATGGACGTAAGTGTCGAACCCCTCTGAATTGGTCAGAAATGGGGGGAAGGACGACGCTCGTGGGCCAGATATTATTAAACACGCCGAAGAACAAGTCCAGAATTGTCCGGGAAAATCTCAAGGGGCTCAAGGACCGCCAGAAAGAGCAACTATGATCGCAAACGATGGGGTTTGACTTACAACCTGGTGATCAAGCTTATCTTCGTGTCACTCATATGAAGGGCACTCACCGTTTTGGAATCAAGGGGCAGTTAGCTCCCCGCTACATTGGCTCTTTCCGCATTGTTGCAAGACTGGTCAAGTGCATATAAATGGAGTTGCCGCCGCAATTCTTCATATCCACGAGGTATTCCATGTGTCGCAACTTCGTAAATGCTTCAAGGAATCTCCGCACCGAGCTGTGGATCACGAGATGCTCGAATTGCAAGTGATCTATCTTCATAAGGAGCATCCGATCCGCATTTTCGATTGATAGCTGAAAGTCGAACCGTCAAGAAGGTTAACAGTTCCTCAAAAGTGCAGTGGTCAAATATACTGAAGATGAAGCCACTTGGGAAGGCATGAGGATAATCTTCGGGCGGAATACCCGGACTTTTCCTTCTACTTCTTAATTCTCGGGACGAGAATTTGTTAGTAGAGGAGATTGTAACACCCCCAGTGGTAACTACAGTTAATCCCATTTGATAGCCACAGTCAGCATGATTAACAGTGCATGATCATATTGGCATCATATGTATTTATCAACCCAAGTCAAATCAAGTTAAATGAAAGTGAAAAATAAAATTGCTCAAATCAGAAATAATTGTTCATATTATGGCAAATAATTCAGAGGCAATACTAAAATTTAACCAACACAATAATAAAATAATTAGGTGGCTTAACATAATTAACAGTGAGGATAAATGCATATTTATTATTATAATAATTGTGGGAGCTCCTATTTCTCCAAACAATTTTTGGTAGTGCTAGGTATTGCCTAGTATTTGTTGGAGTAATTTCTAAGTTTTACAAATTCATATAGAGCCCTAAACTATTTGCAAACAGAGAGCTGTGGTTAAATAAAAAAAAAAGATAAAGAAAAGCAAAGCAGAAGAAAAAAAAAGAAGAAACCCCCCCCTTCTTCCCCCCCCCGGCGGCCAACTGGGACACGGCCTCCTGGCCGGGCCCACCCCATTCCCTTTATCCCCCCCCCCACACGACCCTACCCACCGAACCCGCATCAATCCCACCCGTCCCACGCCTCCTCTGCTCTCCCGATCCAGATTGGATCGGGCGCTCGACGGCGCCTCTCGCCGCGCTGGCCGCGTCGGCCATCGACCCCGCGGCACCGCTCGAACCCGCCCTCGCCGGACCGCCTCACCGCTGTCGGACGTCCTCCCCGACCCCCCCTCCGCGCGGGTCTTCACCACGCCTCGCCGCAGCCACCAGGAGCGCCTCCGCCTCGTCCTCGTCGTCGACCCCACCACCGTCGCCCCTCCGCCGCATCGACCTCACTGTCGCCTCCTCGCCCCGGCCACCCCGAGCCCGCTGCCCCTTCCCGTCCGGCCCCTGTGAGCCCCGTCCGTCTCCCCCTCCCTCTCTGTCCCGCGCCGGAGCCGCGCTCCCGTCGCGTGCTCACCGCGCTCTCTCTCCCCATTGCTCGCGCACGGCCTCGCCTCCCCTCCCCCGACGCCTCCTCCCCTGCTCCCGCCCGCGCGACCCCGCTGCCGCCTGCTGCCGCGCTGCTGCTGCGTGCTCGCCGCCCCACCGCGGCCCTGCTCGCTGCCCGCGACCCCGCCGCCCGCACGCCAAGCCTCGCGTCCGCCCCAGCCCGCCGGCTGGCCTCGCCGTGCCCGCCGTGGCCGGTGCACGCCGCCGCGCCGGGCGCCTCTGCTAGTGCCCCGCGCGCGCGTTGACCCCCTCCGCGTCGGACACGTCCGGCCCTATCTGGGCCAGGCCCGGACGTGTCCGGCTGTGCCACTGACCAGTGGGCCAGCCCCTGTTTTAAAAAAAAAAGTAAGTAAAAAAAAATGAAAATAATAAAAATAATTAATTAGTTTAATTAACTCTGATTAGGTTAATCTAATTAATTAATTAGTTTAACTAAGCAGTAATTAATTAACTAACCCTAATGACTGCTGACATCAGCATGATGTCATGCTGATGTCATCGCAGCACTGTTTCGGATAATGTTAGATTTAAATAATTAATTAAAATTCAGAAAACTAATAAAAACTTTAGAAAATCGTATTAAATAATCCGTAACCCGGATCGAAATACTTTCTACATGAAAATTGCTCAGAACGACGAGACGAATCCGAATACGCGGTCCGTTCGTCCGTCACGCATCCCTAACTGTCCGAACTTGCAACCGTCCCTCTCCGGTCATCTGTCTGACAAATGTCCGGAACCGGGAAAACATTCCCGGATGGATTCCTCCTTCCTCGGTGACGTGCAACCATACGTTAGGACACACCCGGCACTGCATATTGTCATGCCGTACTTTGCGTTGCTCATGTTTGCTCTATATTTATACTGTTTCCTCCCCCTCTTCTCTCTCGATAGATCCCGACGCAGCTCCGGAGACCGAAGACAGCATTGACAACCTTGCCCTTGCCGCCGAGCAACCAGGCAAGCCCCCCCCTTTGATCATCCCGATATCGCCCATTCTAATTTCCCATGCTTGCATTAGAATTGCTGCTACTACTGCTTTACCTATTCTGATGCATAGCCTGTTCATTGTAACCTGCTGTTGATAATTACCTACATATCCTAAACTGTTTAGTCTAGGCTGGGTAGAGACCTATCAGTGACCCCACTTATCCCGACTGCCGCGCTGGATCGTCAGAAGACCCGATCAACGGGATTGAAGACCAGGCCCCGACACCGCACATCACCCCTCCTTAGTTGTAACGACACTGCAGCGTTACTATCAAGTGCCGAGGGTGAAACCTCATGTAGCACTTCTGATGTTAACTCTGTAGAGTAGCTATTCGATCGTGGTCATCGAGGGTGATTCCTCCTTCTCCACTTCCGATACGACGCTGTCGTACAACACATCAAGTGTGAACTCATCGAGGGTGATTCCTCCTAAGTTCGACTTGACGGTTACATCGAGTGGGCATCCGTCGAGGGTGATACCTCGGATTTCCTTGATGTTATGGACACACGGTTACTGTGACTTTACTGCTGAACCTTGATAGAGACGGGTCGGCCCCGAAGGGGGACCCGAGGAAGCTACTTTTACTACAGGACTGAAGGGACAGGCGGTACCACCCAGTAGAGGTGGACCTGAGTTCCCGACAGTCTTTTACGAGACGGGTTGACCTGGATGGTGCCTGAGTGTTGAATACGAGGCGTGGCCGGGCATTCATGGCCCTTGCCGCAAGTCCTCGAGACGGGGCGACGGGGTCACATCTTTCGTGAGTCTCCGCTCGTTACCGCAAGCCCCTAGTCCTAGCGATTTGGATATTTGATCCGAGCAGGCCTCTGGTCTGATAGCACTAACCATCACGTGGGCATAGTATGGGCGTTCTGCATCGTAGCATCAGCCGAAAGCTCTGTCAGACGTCCAGTTCAGCATGGCGGCACGGACGGACCGGCGCCCTCCTGGTGCCAGGCTTCTCCCTGCGCGCAACGACTCGGAGTGCACAGGGCGATGGCCCAAGACCTCTGAGCGCTTAGGATGTAGACCGACGGGGACCTCTCTGCTGAGCTGTAGGTCGGGTTGCGGTGTGTTGTTTGGCCGAGGCCGGGCATGACCCAGGAAAGTGTGTCCGGCCGGAGTTAAGCGAGCGTGATGGGTAAGTTGGTGCACCCCTGCAGGGAAGAACATTTCTATCGATAGCCGGTCCTACGGTAAAGGACACTCGGAGTTGTATCCTGATTGATACAATTTAGAACTGGATACCTGTGATGAGACCTGTATATATGGCCCTGGGATTGCTTCTCGCAGGGAGTCGAGAAGGGATCTCCGGACGAGGTTGATGACTTTATGGCTCTGGGATTGCTTTCTCGCAGGGAGTCGAGAAAGGATCTCTGGGTGAGGTTGATATTATTACTGCTACATTATATGGTATTGTTCTACTCTCTTCTATTGCTGCAAGACCGCTGAAGATGCTAGTCTTCGATAGGACTAGGCCTTCGTCTCTATTCTGGCATTTCTGCAGTCCAGTCCACATATACAGCCTCCCTTTGATAATGTTGCATATGTAGTGTAGATCCTTGCTTGCTGAGTACTTCAGAGTACTCACGGTTGCTTTTCTTTCTTTTTCCCCCATATCAGTTCGTCGTGGCCAGATGACGGAGCCGCTGAGACAGCTACCCCCGCCGACGTTCGGCTACTACTACTACCCCGAGGATGGCTTCTGCTACGAGTTGGCTGTCGACCAGGAGTAGGTTCGGAGGGTCCCAGGCAGGAGGCCTGCGCCTTTCGATCGTAGTGTTTTATTTTGCCCCGCCTTCCTAAAGGCCTTTCTGTTTCTCTTTTATATCTGTACTCAGATATCTGATGCTTCCGCTGACGCTTGTATGCCATCGAGCTATGTATTCGAGCCCTCAAGGCCCTGGCTTGTAATATAAAGCTTGTATAACTTTATTTATGTTTTAGAGTTGTGTTGTGATATCTTCCCGTGAGTCCTTAGGCTTGATCGTGTGCATTTGCGTGTATGATTAGCGCGCGATCGGGCCGGGGGCGTCACAGTAAGCCTGCATTTGAGAGGAGCTCGAGAGGGCAGCGGCAGTGGGGTTTATAAACCACTCCGCGCCCCTCTCAACTAGCGAGGTGGGACTAAACTTTTGGCCGCGGGCAGCACAAGGCCTTTGGTCCCGGTTGGTGCCACCAAACCGGAATTAAAGGTGGGCTTTGGTCCCGGTTAGTGGCACCAACCGGTACCAATGCCCCCATTAGTCCCGGTTGGTGCCACCAACCGGGACCAAAGGTCTCTGTTTCTCACCATTTGGGCTGCTGAAAAGAGCCTCTTTGGTCCCGGTTGGTGGCACCAACCGGGACTAAAGGGGGGCATTGGTCCCGGTTGGTGTCACGAACCGGGACCAATGCTTCGTGTATATAAGCAAGACTGTGAAAATTTTCAGTTTCATCGCAGTTCCCTCCGACGGCCCCGACCTCCTCGACGCCGCCAGGCTGCCCGACGCCGTCGCCCGTTGCCGTGCCCCGCCCCCGAGCCCACGCCGACGCCGTCCGCCGCCCACGCCTCGTCGCCGTCGCCGTCGCCAACTCCCCTCCGCGACCTCGCCGTCGCCGACAGCCTCCCCGACCTCGCCGTCGCGTCCCCGCGCCGGCCCCTGCCCTGCCCCGCGCGCGCCGCCTCTGCCTCAGCCCGGCCCCGACCTCGCCGTCGCCGACGCCGCCCCCAGTGAGCCACCGCGCCCCTGCCCTGCCCCCCCGCCGCCGCCGCCGCCGTGGAGGTAGCCGCCGTGGCCCCCACATATATGTTTTTTTTTCTGCATATATATATGATGTTTTTTTTGCATATATGTTGATGTAATGTTGATGTATGGATATATATGTATGCATATATGATGATTTTTTGTTCAGCGTCATATATGATGTTTTTTTCTGCATATATATCTGATCATATGAATTTTTTTGTTCATAGATCATGTGATTTTTTTGTTCATATATCATATGATGTTTTTATTGTTCATATATGATCGATCATATATGTTCATATGTATGCAAGCGAAGTCGTTGTCGTTAGTTGTACTGTTTAGGGTTAGGGTCGTCGAGGAAGAAGGAAAATAAGGAAAAAGAAGAAAAGATGAAGAAGGAAGAAGGAAGAAGAAGAAAAAGAAGGAGAAAAAAATAAGAAGAGGAAGAAGAAGAAAAAAAAAGAGGAGAAGAAGAAGGAATAGAGGAGAAGAAGAAAAAATAGATTAATTCTTCTTCTCCTTTTTTTTTCTTCTTCTTCCTCTTTTATTTTCTCTTCTTCTTCCTCTTCTTAATTTTTATCGGGAACGAGGGTGTCGAGGATCACCGAGCGGTCGAGGGTCGGGAACTAGGGTAGAGGGTCGAGGAAAGCCGAGGGGTCGAGGGTCGAGGAACGCCGAGGGGTCGAGGGTCAACGCCGGGTGGTAGGGTCGGGAACTAGGGTAGAGGGTCGTGGATCGCGAGCGGTCGGGGTCGTGAACTAGGGTAGAGGGTCGAGGGTCGCCGAGGTGTCGAGGGTCGGGGTCGTCCAGGGGTCGAGGGTCCAGATTTATCAAGAACTGCCCCCATTATGGATGTGCACAAGTTGATCAATTTTTTCTGATCTCATATTATATATATATTCTTCTATATGTCACGTTGTCTGTCAAAGTATTGAAGAAATCCATGGCTTCATCATTAGCCAAGTAACAGGCGTATGATCTACAAGCTCTTCAAAGTTGTTTTGAAACGGAGTTCCGGATAGAATAATTCGCTTTTTGGTACGAATTTCAGCAAAGGCCTTCCAAATAGCGATATTTGGAAGGCTCTTGCTGAACTTTGTACCAAAAAGCGAATTATTCTATCGGAACTCCGTTCCAAAACAACTTTGAAGAGCTTCGTACCATTATACGCCTGTCATTTCCGGCTAATGATGAAGTCATGGTTTTCTTGAATTCTTTGACACTAGACAACGTGACATATAGAAGGGTAGATGAGATCAGGACAAATATGGACCATTTTCTGCACATCCAGAATGGCGTCATTTTGTAATCCCTTGTCGTTCGGACGTCGGACATTCATGAGAGAGGCGGTCCGACCCAAACCTAGAAGCGTTGTCGAGGCCACCCCAAACCCTAGAAGCGTTGCCTAGGCCACCCCAAACCCTAGAAGCTTGGTCGAGGCCACCCCAAACCGTAGAAGCGTTCGAGCTAGCTAGGTCTATGTTTGCACTAATATATCCATCTGTCATGTTTGTATATTAATTGCCATGTTGTATATTTGCAAGAAACTATGGAGCACCGAGACATCGAAGCAGAACAGTTGTTGGGGGACATAATCCTCGGCGGAGGTGATGTCTTGTCGTTTCTCAATGACACCGATGGTCTGGAAGGAGAGGGTGAAGCAGGCTTCGGTGATCGAACAATGGAGGTGGAAGGACATGATTATGATGGCTCCGGTGACGGAATGCCGATGGAAGGAGACCGTGATGACTGCTCCGGTGAGCAAACGGAGGAAGGAGCTGTTGCAAAGTCCGGCGAGGTATATATATTAATTAAGCCTGTGCTGACTAGCTAATTCATGCATTAATTGTTTTGGTGTACACATATTAACTCTCTTCTTTCTTCTTTTCTAGCCCTCCGGATCGAGCCAAACTTCGGTAACGAGATGAGGCCCGAAGAAAAGGTTGCGCCAGGATGAAAGGTTCACGATCACAGCAATCAAGGGCGATGGCCAACCGATTGAACCCAGCGGACAAAGGAAGCATTTTCTGCTCAGTGCGGGGTTCTTGTTAGGGACATGATCCCGATCAGCATCCACCAATGGAATAAGCCTAAGAGCGAAGACCCTCAAGTGTCTTTTGTCAACGATAGACAAAAAGATGATCTTTGGATCGCGCTGAAGGCAAATTTCACCCTACCGCCAGAGGAGGATCCGGATAAGCCAGTTATAGAGCCATTGTCAAGGCTCATGCTCTTAAGAAGATGGCAGATCTATTCAGGAGGTGGAAGAATGAGTTGAAATCAACGTTTGTCGACAAAGGGAAGACTCCAGAATTCACGGCCGATTTGAGAAGATAAGAGATCACTGGCCTGCATTTGTGGCCCACAAGACATCGGAGAAGAGTAAGAAGATGTCAGCGACAAACAGAAAAATGCTACAAAGAAGGAGTATCACCATCGCAGGGGTCAGGTGGCTACCTCAAAGCCCGGCCGTTGTGGGACAAGGCTGAGAAGGACCTGCTTGATAAAGGGGTCGAACCAGAGACATTGAACTGGCCAGACCGTTCAAGGACTTGGTTCTTCGGGGTTGGGGGAACCTTGGACCCTGAAAACAAGGAAGTGCCGTTGGACGAAGGAGCAACTTGAAATACCTCAAGAAGCTTCAGAGGTATATCACCGCAGCGCAGCAAGGGACGTTCGTTCCCGACAGAGAGAACGCCGAGCTCACACAGGCCCTCGGGAATCCTGAGCACCCAGGACGAACACGAGGCACGGCAGGCTCCGTTGCGTGAAGGAAGGGTTTCCCAGCGCAGACGGTTACAAAAACCGGGAGAGGAGGAGGAAAGTGGAGCAGACCGAACTCGAAGCTGAATGCAAGGGTACGAGCGCTAGAGGAACAAGCCTAGTTCAGAGGCAGCGACCTGCCGAAGCTACCACCGCATCTCAGCGGAGGAAGCAGCATGGCTTCCACCGAGCTCCTTCAGCAGCCTCATTCACGGCTCCCAGCTACCCCATGGATGCTATCACGGAGGCTCAAGATTGCCACCTTATGGCGCAATGGCAGCACCTCAAAGTCAAGGCGGCTGTCGGCTCTGTTGCACTCCTCAACCCGGCGCAACTTTTCACTGCCTTCCGATTCCAGAAGGCTATGCTGTTGTGATGGTCGATGAAATAACGGAGGGATTGAGGAGCTCGAGCTTGACCACCCTACCGGTGAAGGGAGACTCAGCTGGGTCTTGCTCTGAAGACTCCATGTCTATGGCGGAAGGGCTCATCAACCTTCCGATGACGCCTCCGCCTCCTCCTCGGCGAGTCAGGGCACTCCGCTCCTCCTCTGGCGAGTGATCAGGGCACTCCACCTCCTTCTCGGCTGCTCCGCGCGCGTGGCGGCACTCGCCTCCTTCTCAGCTGCTCCGGCGCGTGGCGGCACTCCTCCTCTTCTCGCCTGCGCCCGCGTCGAGCAGCCCCCTCCTTCTCCGCCTCGTCAAACAACAGCGGAAGACAGCCGCCGCCGCTCAGGCTGCTCCGGCGCGTCGTAGCACTCCGCCTCGTAAGCAACGAAGGAAGACAGCTGCAGCCGCTCCGGCTGCTCCGGCGTCTAGCAGTACAGCCAGAGGCGGGAGGCAATACATCTTCGGTCCATCTCTCAAGCCTCTAGAGAAGTTACCATACGAGATGACCGAGGAGGAAAACGCGGAGATCTGTCAAGCCCAAGTGAAGGACTTTTTTGCAAAGAAAAATCCACCTCCGGAGGAGAAGATGGATCCGGTGAAATTGAAGTGCACTTTGAAGAACCTGAAGGACCACCACCGCCTCCGCCGGATGACAACCATGTCCGCGCTCTGAAAAAGGCAGTGAAGGAGCGCGCCGGTCGGAAAACTACTTCAAGTGACAAAAGGTTACAAGAACGAAGAAGTGGGAACAAAATTCCCCAGCTCGGCGAAACAGGCAAACCAATCATGCCCCCGCTCAAGGTGTCTAGCGATATCGTCGCAAATCTGCCGGGGATGCTGCCCGGTACCAATCCTGGTGATTAACTACCCGACGATGCACATTTTGATACAATGGAGGTGGACGAACACAAATACTGGTACGGGAAGCTCTCGTCAGACCTGGTGATCCTCCTCAACAACGATGATGTGAAGATTCCATAAGTGGTACATGGACACCTGCAAGTCTGGGAAGGATATTTTGACGCTGAGAGTTAAAGAGGAGCACGACCTCGTTGGAATTGATCTGTTGTCTGTTCCATTTAGGAGTTCTTCCAGTTTTTCAATCAAAAGGACCTCGATAAAATAATCATCACTTGCTACTGTCTGTAAGTACTATACTTCTGTAATTAATTATCTATATATAGCTCAGCTCTTTCATTGCATGTATATATAATTATCCTCACTATATTATGCAAATTGAAGATCATCGAATGCAGAAATGCACAAATCAATGATATTGGGTTCATTAACACAAATCTCATAGATGAATGGACGGTTACATATAATGCGAAAGAAACCGATGCCAACTTGCTACAATCGTGCCTAAAAATCAAAACAAGATAAAATCTCTTTCCTTACAACTTCAAGTGAGTGTACTGTCTTTTCATATTCGGTTTCCCTTTTTACTCGAGGTTATAGTAATATAATTGATGAGTTATGTGCATGCGTGCGCAGCTTCCACTTTATTCTCCAAGAGATTAAGCTTGAGCAGGGACTAGTAACCGTCTTAGACTCAAGACGAAAGATCCCAAGGAGTATGCGGCCATGACTGAAATGCTCCAGAAGTAAGTTCAATCTATCATTATCGCACCATATCGGCAACTTGGTCATTTCCTGATATCAAGTAATTATTTTCTTGTCTCGTAGGGTTTGGAAAGTGTTCACCACAGAAGCTCCGGGACTGCCGGGAGCTGCGATTTACACACCCGAAAGTAAGTACTACTAGCTAGTTCCGCGCATCTCCCATTATCTAGCTAGTTTCATAAATACCATTTATAATGCTTGATTATCAGTTTGGATGACCTTTATTTCTCGTAAAGTGGTTGTGGCAGGAAGGCGGGAATAATTTTTGTGGATACTACGTTTGCGAGAGTACATCTACAACGCGACGACCTCTAAGCGGGGCTACTGAAAAACATATGAAGTGCGTAAGCAATAATATTCACAATTTATTTTATTACCACATTTGTGTTGAGTTTTCATTCATATATTATATTGACCCCCTTCTTCAAATTAGATTTGGCAGATGCGGGATGAACTCCTACCACAAGATCACATAAAAGCAATTCAAGAGGAATTGGAGGGATTCTTTCTTGACCACGTCTATCAATCCAGCCGGAGAATACATGTGGAACTTGACATCAAATGTAGGGATTGTAAGAGATCTTTATTTATATATGTAGCTAGTAGCGTCGGATAGATATACGAAAACTTGTTGTTCGACCAATCTCTCGGAGAAGGAGGAGGTCGATCACTTCTCTCTGTATATGTCATGACGATCTTGTGTACTAATGGTTTCCTTCATTTGCTTACTAGCTAGCGTGTCGAGTCCTCTCTATACGTATAGTACGTAGCGTCGACCAAGCACGAAGATAAGAGAGGACACTTTTCTCAGCTATTAGCTAGCTAACACAATATGAAACCCCTAAATTAACCCTACAAAATCCCCAAAACCCCAACCCCCCCCCCCTTTCAAAAAAAAAACAAAACCCCAGCTCCTGAGCTGCTGACACGTGGATGATCTTTGGTCCCGGTTGGAACACCAACCGGGACTAAAGGCCCTCCTTTCTGGGCTCACCGCAGCGGCCACGTGGAGCCCCTCTGTCCGGTTCGTATAAGAACCGGGACTAAAGGTGTTGGGCTTTAGTCCGGTTCCCGAACCGGACAAATGGACCTTATGAACCGGGACAAATGGGTCTTTTTCTACTAGTGGCAGCATGGCGGCCCCGCCCTTCGCATGCGCCGCCGACGTCGCGCGTATAGGTTGGTGAGGCCCATGGGGAGACGAGCAGCGGCGTCTAGGAGACGGCCAGAGGATCAATCAGAGATGCAGTTTGAACGCGTAAGTAATGGGGAAAAAGCGACTTCGTCTGTGAGGGGAGATGGAATCCTCTAAAACAAGGAATGCATAGAGCTGTTTTACACTTTCCAAATCCAAACTACTTTTTCTACAAACTGATTCTGCGTAAAAAAGTGAGTAAAACAGATTTAGCAAAAAAACGGCTAAAAACTTGTTTTCTATAAATCCATTACTAATACTTGCTATCCAAACAACCAATTAGAGTGCCAGAGGTATGTTGTGAGTGGTAAGGGTCCTGTACTGCGAGTGGTAGGAGTGTCCTGAACCAAGAGCGGGCAAATAGCTTACTCAGTGGACCATCTTTTGTTATTGGGTCAAATCCAGAACAAATTCTCAAAGAAAGTCAAGAAAAAAGGACGGGCCCTGGCCCTGTTTGGTCCACAAAGGATCCACCCGGTTCTGTTAGTGGTAAGGGTCCGATACTATGAATGTTAGGGGTGCCCAAAGCATAGTATATTCACTGTCACACATATACATTTGCACAAGTAGTACTAAACTTTGAAACTGAGAGTTTTCTCTAGAGAAATGAACATACGTGCGCATGGCAGAGAGGGAGATGTGGGAGGCAACACCATCAAAAGAGATGTAATTCAATTTCGGCATGTCGAAAGACGATTAATCTCCAACGTTAACGTTTTGTTCCTTGAACACTAAGTAGACACCACCTACATGCAAGTTTTATGAAATGTATGTGCAAATTATATTGTTATAAGTAACACTAACATATGATTGTTCATTCACACATAAAAACAGTACAACTTCTATGCAATTTGTGTGTATATTTGTAGTAATTTTCTTTTTTGTAAGGTAATACCAATGCCCTTAATTCATTATACTTAGAATAACAAAAAATAACATATGTGTTTGTTTATTGATAAGAATAAAGTGACTGACCCAAAAAATAATCATTTTTTACTTGTGTTCGCTCTTGCTTATTTGATATTTTTTCAGTTGGATTTTCTTCTATAATTGTGCATGCGGTAGCAGTTCGATGATGCAACCGCGTGATACTTCTCGGTTGATCATTAGAAGTTAAAATGAAATTCTTTAAATTGATTCACTTAAATCATCATTGTTATAAGAGTTGCACTAGTTTATATTGTCCTTGTGTAGTAAGGTTTGTGTGTAACTTGATGCGTCTAAATGAACATTCTTTTTCATTGTCGAAATATCTACAGTATTTTAATTTTCATAAGATACTTTAATTTGCAACGAATTTGTTCATGTGCCAAAAACCTTTACACAGTCCATAATCTATCTCACTTTGATCAAGCTTTTTAATTAACAATGGGCCGTAGCAGAAGAAAAGCTATGGGCTGCAAACGGCCGGCTACTCAACGAGTAGGTTTTTTTAGCGTTCACGTTGTGCAGGAAAAATATGACTGGGAAACGTAATTGTTTACTTGCACGTAGAGGGTGTCCCTTAGTAGTAAAGTAAGTATAGATAAGTCCGTTAAACAACGTACGATCCCGTCTCTCTGATCTGAACCATGTTGCCCGTGTCGAACTCCAAATTAATCTGTACGCGTGGATAAAATAGGAAGGAAGCGCACACCTCGGAAGAATCTATCCATCCATGGACGACGAGACGGCGGCACCGGAGCTGTGGTCATGCCGCAGGAGCTGGTCAGGCAGATCCTACTTCGTCTCCCCGTCGAGTCACCTGCGTCTGCAAGACTGGCACAGACACCATCACCGGCCAATCTTCCAGCGTGAGCACCTCAGCCTCCAAGAGCCGTGCGTGCTCATCGCGCCGCAGATCGGTTTGACCATGCGCTAGTCCTGCTCGCCACCGGATGGGCCTTGCGCTGGACAAGGGGGCCGTGGTACCGCGCGCCGGAAGGCGCGCTGCTCTGCAGGATGATCTACGCCGGAGGCCCCTGCCGCGAACCGCGCAGGCAACCGCCTCCGCACCGTGTCACGAGGACGCAAGCCGGTCGTGTTGTCGCTGTCGCCGTGGACGAGGACGCTCGGTCTGCTTCCGCGGCTCGCGCCAACGCTGGTACTACGGAGATTGTCGTCGACGTGGAAGTACCATGGTCGTGCCATCCTGTCGTACCATGCGCATGAAAAACGCAATTAACATGAGTAGTTTCTTACTTGTAGTACGCTTCATCCTTTCTTCAGTACAGCCATCAGTCGCGGCGCGCGCAGTGCTCTTTTTCTTTTTTTTTTTGCGAACTGAAACTTGTATTATCTCAAACCCCATCAATGTTACACTCTGATACAGCAAGTTCCACAGCTCTGAGAGGACCAAATCCTACCCAGGTCATAGTTCTACCTTCCTCTCTAGCGAAGGAAGCCAAACAATCACTAACTTTATTTTGGTGTCTACGAATGTGAGTAATACTAGTCTCCCTAGACTCATCATCAGCTGATCTCTCTGATAAGATTAAGCATAATGATCTGTCGATGTTATTGGACTGCACCAGCACTAGTGCAGAATCAGACTTTAGTCCCGGTTCGTAGGGGCATTTAGTCCCGGTTCACAACTGGCACTAAGGGTGGGACTAAAGCCTTCCCCCTTTGTCCCGGTTCGTCACGGCCCGGGACCAAAGGCCCACCACGTGGCACGAGCCGCGCCGGGGGCTGAGGGCCTTTAGTCCCGGTTGGAACCGGGACTAGGAGGTTTAGGGGTTTAGGGTTTTGGATTTATAAATTATGGTTTATTTTTCCTTTTTCGTTGTGTTTTTTCATTCAAACATATTTTACGCTACTGCAGTCGTCAAGTGTGCCACTGCTAGCTACTACATATTGTACACGTACGTCGTATATAATAGAATTCTCGTACGACCAATCATATATCATATATAGAATTTATCGTACGACCATGCATACTCATATATATATACAACCACAACACACACACAATTTGGTCACATACATTTCTCTCTACATATACAATTTCTCCTACAATTTGCAGATCATTACGTGCATGCATTAGGTGTAATGGTATTCTACTTTGGGATCTATGACCTGGTCAAGCAAAAATCCCGCAATCTCTCTTGAAGTGCTCGTATGCGGTCCTCTGGTAGGAGCTTATCCCGCATCTCCGACATCTTTATTAAAGAAGGAGATCAATATGAATATATTGTTGTGTGTATATATATTTGATCATGATAAAAAAATTGTGAACTGTGTTTACATACCAAAGATTTTTTTGCATCTTTGCTCTGCCTTCGCGGTATAAAGCGAATGTTCTCGCAAACGTAGTATGCACATACATTATTCCCCGATGCCTGCCTCATGCACTTTACGAGAATAGAATTTAATCAGATAATCATTAACTCAAGCATGATAATGGTATTGAAACTAGAATTAAAGAGATGCACGGACGTAGCTAGTCTAGTACTACTTAATTACTGGGTCGCACCCATTTCAGTTGTTGTTTCCATGGGTCTTGAACATCTTTAATGAAACTTTGCCAAGCCTGCCCGCCGGCAAAGAAAATGAATAAATGATTTATAAGTAGTTGATATCAGGAAATGACTAAAGAGGCCGACATAGTGCGATAATAATTGAAATTACCTGTCGACCATCCCCTGACGATTGAAGTATTCTTTTAGTTTCTAAGTACTGAGTCCGGTACTTGAACCTTTCCCTCATCAACTTCAATGATTAGCAGGATCCAGTGGAAACTGCATGCGCACATATTTGTATAATTAAGCGGGCATGTGCATAAACTCATCAACTACACTTATTAACATCTAGTAAGCAAAACAGAATTTGTAGTACAAGACAGTAAACACTCCACAACCGAAGTTGTAAGGAAAGTATATATTTCTGGTTGGGTATTAGTCGCTCCAAAACTCTAGCAAGCTTCTCATCGTGTCTTTTCTCGACGTCGCACGTGACCATGTCTCTTCATTAATGGTATTTGTCAATGAACCCAATGCCATAGCGTATTCTCTTTTCATTTCATACATCTTCATTCTGCATAATACCACATAAAAGAATATAGTGAGGATAATTACGGTAATTGATACGTCTCCAACGTATCTATAATTTATGAAGTATTCATGCTGCTATTATTATCATTCTTGGATGTTTTACAATTATTTATAGCAACTTTATACCATTTATTGGGACTAACTTATTGACATAGTGCCAGTGCCAGTTGCTGTTTTTTTGCTATTTTTACATCGCAGAAAATCATACCAAACGGAGTCCCAAACGCACGACGAAACTTTTGTGAATTTTTTATAGACCAGAAGACATCCAATGGGCCAGAGCAGCACCTGGGGGGGGGGTCCCCGGAGGGGAGCAACACCCACCAGGGCGCGCTGGGCCCCCAGGCGCGCCCGGTGGGTTGTGCCCACCTCGGTGGCCTCTCGCACCGCCTCTTCGCCCTATAAATTGCCAATATTCCAAAAACCCTCGCGGAGACCCTAGATCAGAAGTTCCGCCGCCGCAAGGCCTCTGTATCCACGAGATATCCAATCTAGACCCCGTTCTGGCACCTGCCGGAGGGGGAGATCATCAGCCGTGGCCCATCTCATCATCCCGGCGACCCACCACGATGAGGAGGGAGTAGTCCACCCTCGGGGCTGAGGGTTTGTACGCAGTAGCTATGTGTTAATCTCTCTCTCTCTCGTGTTTCTTGAGATGGCACGATCTTGATGTACGCAGGCTTTGTTAATATAGTTGGATCATATGGTGTTTCCCCTCTCTACTTGTTGTATGAATGAGTTTTCCCTTTGAGATTTCGTTTTACGGATTGAATACTTTTATGGATTTGAGAACACTTTATATGTCGCTTGCTATGAATACCCGTGGTGACAATGGGGTATCGTATAATTCACATGATATATGTTTTGGCACTCAACTCGCGGATTCCCGAGGTGTGACATTGGGGTAATCTATGCATAGGGGTTGATGCAGTTCTTGTCTTGTGTTTCTCGGTAGTAGAATATCTTGGGGCACTCTTGAGGTTCTTTGTGTTGATTGAGTATTATGAATCTGAAATTATTGGTGTATTTTTAATACGAACTCTTGGATAGATCGAAGTAGAAAGAATATGCTTCGAGGTGATTTCGTACCTATAAACAATTCTTCTTATGTTCTCCGCTAGATAGGAAACTTTGGAGTGATTCTTCATCGCACTTTGAGGATGGTTATATGATCCAATATATTAGCATTGTTGAGAGGTTGCACTAGTGAAAGTACGTACCCTAGGCCTCATTTTCAAGCATTGCAATACACGTTTGTGCTCCGTTTTATCAATTGTACGTTGTTGTTTTTATTGTTCCTACTACAAAAACCAAATATCAACTATCCATATTACACTTGTATCACCATCTCTTCGCGCGAACTAGTGCACCTATACAAAATTACCATTGTATTTGGTGTGTTGGGGACAGAAGAACTTTTTATTATTTGGTGCAGGGTGTTTGAGAGAGACTATCTTCATCCTACGCCTCCCCCGGATTGTATAAACCTTAGGTCATCCACTTGAGGGAAAATTGCTACTGTCCTACAAAATCTGCGCTTGGAGGCCCAACACGTGTCATACAAGAATAAAGTTGCATAGTAGACATCACTTACAGACAATAAGCACTGACGAGGAGATTTGTCGAGTGAGTTTCATTAATAACTGAAAAAGTTCTGGAAGTTCAACCCATAGATCATTTTCATGGAATTAATGTTCTGCCTTGACTTTCACCATGAGGGACTCTCGCTCGGTCTTTACTTCTCTAGGTACCACTCATGCAATTCGTACATTCTCGTTGATAGAAGTGGGATCTCTCTCAGGCTTGACCATAGGTTGGCCGGCGGACATATTTCCATGCTACTTCGTCATCTGTAATCCCGGCGATAGGCTCGATCTCTGAGAGTTGATAAACAGTGACACCGGCCTCTTCAGCCATCCATCTATGAGCGTCGGTTATTACCAGCTGATCGGCGGTACTCAAATGTGGCTGTACAATGAGCGGGGGGGTCGATTGCACTGCCTGTTCTCCCAGCTGGGGAACAGTTTTCCCGCATTTTTTACCAGCCGCTTGGCTCAAGCTCGAGCTCAAACTCCTTCTCTTTTGTGCATGATATACTTCTTGATAGAGCGCTCATAGTCTGAGTCCCTTCTTTCAAGCAGCGATTGAGCCATATCCACAAAGTGTTGTAGACTTCCTCGGGTTTTTCGCCTTTGGCGAGGGGCGGTTTCGTCGTGCATAATGGGCCTGAACTTGGGCATCCACTACGGCCTGGTTTTCCTCGTCAGTCAAGTCGTAAGGCAACTTTGGAGGAGCCCTGAGGCTTGGACCAGCTCTGGATTTCTTGCCTGTTGTACCAAAGCCGCCGTAGCTGCGACACCTCTCTTCCACTGTTGCTGAGGGGCGGAGCCCGATTGAGGCGGCGGAGATGGCTGACGCGGTGCGGATCTGGAGGAGGAGTCGGCTGACGTGGTGCCGGGCTTGGAGGAGGAGTCGGCTGACGCGGTGGCGAAGACGACTACGCGTGCCGGACTTGGAGGAGGAGTCGGCTGATCGGGTGGCGGACTTGGAGGAGCAGGAGTCGAGTGACACGGCGGACTTGTTGGAGCAGGAGTCGGTGGCCTTGTAAAGACGATGCATCCTTTCTCCATAGAATGATACGATGTATGGCCTCTCCCAGTGTGCGCTCCTCGTCACCTCCAGGAATGTCAAGCTCTAGCTCGTAAGTATCCTGACTCACTTCATCAACCCCGACACGAGCTAGCCAGCTGGAATAGGATTGAAATGGAAGGTTGCTTCAGGGGGATTTGTTAAAGCATGCCGTCCGCCACCTTATGGATATGTTCTTCACTTTCATGTGTAGCTCACAAAGTCCTATCTTTGATATCATCACACATTGATATCTAGCCAGCAGTGCATCATCGACCACGTCGCTTCTCGGCATAGATGGGACGGTGCTATCGGATGCTGATCCGCTTGCCTGCAGCCGCTGCGAACGCCCTTTCCTGGCTAAGTGAGTCGATCTGCTCCTGCTGCCGCCTGAAAGCACGTTCCAACTCCGCGTGCTTTGACTTTACAAGTTGAAGGCGGTCTGCTTTCCTTCTCTTTCTCTTCTTCTCCTTCCTCTTCTCTCTCCTCCTCTGTGCCTCTTCTCGCACGGCTTCTGTAAGGTCGTTCCATCCGCAAACCCCTCAAACTACGGAACAACGCCTTTGCTCTCTGTTCTTCCCGGGTATTCAGGATTCTTCAGGCGCGGCGTAAGCTCGTCTTTCTCTGTCAGGCTTGAACGCCCCTGTTCGAGCCTCTCTATTGCAACAAGTAAACCGTCGGAGGCTTCTTGACTTGCTCGCTCCAAACCATCCTGTCTTTGGGTCCAACTTCCCCCCCATGCGCATAAACCAAGTCTCTGCACCTTTCGGCCAACTCAATGAAACTGGAGTGACCCTGCAGCAATCATCTCTCACTCAGCGAGATCCCACTTAGGCTGGGCCACTGGTAGCCCCTGGCCCCAGAATATGGTGCCACTTCTTTTTCGCAGCATTAATTTGTTTATTCTCGACCGTTCCTGAGCTCTTTTCTGATTCCTTGAACTTCACAAAAGCGTCCCAGTGATCTCTTGCCTTCTCCAGTGTTCCCTGAATACTGGAGTCTGCTTTCCTGCTTGACATACCGCCCATATATTTTCTCTGTGGTTGTTGAATGCTATCGCCATCTTCTTAGAGTATCACTCTTCTTGACTTCTCCCGTTTCTGCATTGTCAAATGATCTGGTAGTGAGTGAAATGTGACATGAGCGATCCCCCAAAGCAGATCTTTTGCTCTTCCGTCGACAAAAGTAAATCTCTTCATCTCCTTGCTGGCTTATTCCATTCTTGAACGGAGATCGGGGATTTGGTCCTGACAATAACTCTGCATTGAGAGTAACTTGTCCGCATTTCTTACTTAGGTTTCAAGCGGTTCGCCATTTTGTTTGATGGCATCGATGTTGTACTTTACGCCAGCCTGCAATCTTTTGGCCGGCCCGTATGCCTGCTCTGTAGAAGATTTGCTCGATCGAGGGCTAAAAAGAGAAGATCGATTCGTTAAAAAAATTTTGTCATGCATCAGATGCCAGAATATTTGCATCAGAGAAGAAGGCGGAGTTCAAGATTCAAGCCAACGATGTGAGCAATCTCTGTGTATTGTCATATAATTAGTAAGACACTGGAGGCAAGCCAATCATCCACCGAGAGGACAATGCCCAGGTGAAAAAAAGTTGAAGATTCTGAAGATTGAAGTTTGTCGGGCACTCTCTCTCCGCACTTATCATATCTTAGAAGGACACGCATGTACCCTAGTAGGACACGGTGTAGATGCTACCGTATGTAAAATAAATAAGTGAGGGTCTCGCTGGCAGTCGAGCGAAGTCTCCGCGAAGGCATCGCTGGCAGTTCCGTCTCGCAGCTATAAAGGAGGAGGAGAGAGGAGACACAACACGGCAGAGTGAAGCACAACACCTCAGTCAGTCGAAGCAAAGCAAAAGCGAGCAAGAGCCGAGCACTCTCATCCTTTGTAGTTATCCACCACCACCACCTAGTAGTATAGCAAGAAGGCATCTGAGATCGCCAAGAATATTAAGGTATTTCCTAGTCGTGTGTAATCCCTTCAGGGTTTCCCGAAGAGAAAACCATATTAAATTTATGTGGTTGAAATGATTGTAGTTTCTTTAGTTTCACTTGGTGTTTTTATTTATGAATTTATGGAAGTAGTTCTTAGTCTAGGGATCCTATAGGAAAACCTCGTGGTGTGTAGTTTCTGTGTAGCCCAGAGTTGGCGTTTGAATGAGAACCTTGTGGCCGTAGAGAAGTGTTCCCTTCGGGTGGAACTGCCTGGGAAGACGATAAGAACTTAGCCTAATAAATTTGGCAATATATTAACCGTCAAGTGAACGTAACTAGCTACATCCGATGCAAGCGTAATTGGATAATATGTGAGTACCGAGTAGGACTTCACAACCTGGGCGAAGAACGAAACATGCCGCATATCTTGGTCTCAGGTCCACCAGCTAATATCCTGCATATAAGTGATAATTTTTGAAATAATCATGAATAGTAAATGAATAATCAGCCAGACAGGTGCATATTATTGAATAGTACCCAAATAGTAAGCAAATAGTTGTGAATAGTAGTGAACAGTGTTTGCTACCCGTGGGAACAGTAAATTAAAATCAGCATTTAATAGCCGCATACGCTAATAAAGAGCCTGCGTTTAGCGATCAAATATAGATTATTTATAAAATTTTGCCCGTATTGGTGGTATCATGTTCCAGGATATATCATTGAAAGTTAAGGTATTTAAATTTAGAAGTTAGCGCAGGTAAGGTAATAACACTAAAGAGAATATTAACATAAGGTGCGAATAAATCTTCTGAGCGAGGCATCATTTGGCATACATTCATAGTCAGACTGAATATCATTGTTGTGATATTAATTTTTACATATCTTGGAAGAAAGGCAAGATATACTTGAACAAAAATTTGTGAAAGCATATTCAAAGAATATCAAAAACTCGCAGACAAGTGCTCGGCGGGTTAATAGAAAAATAGAATCATTCTTCATAAACTTTAAGAAGCAAAAGCAAGACAGAATATAATTTGCAAGAATAACGACTATATTAAAAAGAAGTGTTGAAATAGGCCGTTACCTATAAAGGTAAGACTTGTCATCACGGCAACTTGATCGAGTCAAGATATTCTGAATAAAAAGGTTGTACAAGAGTTAAAAACCTCTATCCTCTCATAGTTATATGAGCGAATATAGCAAAGTCATTAAACGAAGTCGCTAAATACTTGTCACCCCCTGTCGGATTTTACTGATCACGACTCACCAAAAGAAGACTCTAAAATAAATAAGGCAGAATACACAATGCTCCACTTTTAATCCAAGTTTTAGAAAAGCTTAAATAGTGTTCAAAGCAACAAAAGATATTGTGTTATCCCTCATCTGGAATAGTATATCGTCAGAAGTATTAATTCAGAAAGATGGATGCACCTAACAACAGCGTCTCCAGAAGAGACAAATTCCTCCAGTATAGTAAGGCGAAGACTCTAAGCCTCTTGCAATGAAGCATAGATTATCATGCAAAAGCTGATGATGTTGATAGTAATAGAAGAAGTTATAGATTGCAAAAAGACTTAGAAAGATATCAAAAAGTGAAACCTAGAAAAATAAACGACACTCAAGGTATATCATACATGGGTATATTTGAAAGTAAGAGTGGTTTATATGATATCCTAATGAAGTAGAGAGTTAGTTTTAATGCATCCAGTATATTTACGAATTGTGAGTAGAATATTGAAAATGACTTAAGATATTGTGGTTATATTATATTCACCAGAGGTATGTATATCATAGGAATTAAAGGCATGACAGAAAGAAATTAGGGATCGAAGGCTACTATAACATTATTAACCGAAGATGGGAATCAATTGATAAAGTGGCATTAGGCTTTCTGGAAGAGTATATTGAATGAATAGGTGCTATAACACACCATAGCTCAGACCTAATTATGCATGTTAAAGAATTTATGGAAAAAATGAGTTTTGGTTTCCAAACGAAGATATGAAGATTTTAAAGGACCAAATTTGTTAGAAAAGCATAGAATTTATAGGAAGGCTCACTAACAGAAGTAGTTCCAGATACAAAGTTAAGGTTAATAACATAATCGATGAGCATGCAATCCGCAAGGCTACATTTATGAATCTCTTACAATTAGTTCTGAGAAAGACAGGAGAAGAATGGAAGATGGTGAATTCTATAGAAAAGAAGGAATTAACGCTAACCTGAAAACTACATAAGTTATCAAATTGCGAAGGAGGTAGTATATCAGATTCATGCATTATTAATCTGACATCCATAGAGACACATATCTTTTAGTCAAAAACAGAATTAGCGATAATAAGAATAAGGTGTAACGAAATGCTGGAAAAAAACTAATGTAGATGACCGAAATAATTCATTGGGAAAATAAACTTAAAGCATATCAGAATGGGAATACTAGTCATTCGGACAACAAGATTGGCCTAAAAAGAGTAAAGAGAATATATTTTTATTAGAGAGATTGCTAGATTTAAAAAAATTAAAAAGTGAGAACACGCTAAGCAATTAGTGGTTCTCCCATTATAATAACACAATAGCAGCAGAAGTAAAGAAAGATAATTTAATAGTAATAATAATGTTACCACCTTACACTAGTATAATGATAAAAATAAGAATATTGCTCAGAGCACAAAGATGAAGTTGTGGTGATGAAGAAGAGCAATGGTAATAATAATAATACGCTATTACTTAGAGGTTATGAAGAAGGAAGAAGAGTTAGTAAGATACAAATTATGATGATTCAGACAAAATATGATTTTATAGACTCACTAGATTTGTGGGGATTGCATAATTTAGTACAATGCCTATGGAAGTCATGGAAATGAAAATAGTGGTAAAGAACGAAGTAAGGAATATGTGGGATATCGTCAGTAAGAAGAGATGAGGAAGGAGAGACCTTACCAGAGTTAGCTGGGACAATGCCCAGAAAAGATAAAAGATGATTACCAAACCTCACAGATATTCCCAGACAATATAGATATGTGGGACTAAGAGAAGAGTAATTTAAAAGGCCAGTACAATTTCAAAATTTAAAATGGATGGTGCCTATATTAAATTTAGCAGCCCATGACTCGATAGCGATTGGCGCGAATAATTGCTTGACAAGGTTTACTGTTCAATTATAAAATACGATCAAAGCTAGTCGAAAGAGGGCTAAGTAGTAGATAGATCTATCCTTGAAAACATTTCTAGGAGCATCCGTAAAGTCCTATAGAGCAATGGGTAGCTAGCGTTGCCCTAATTCATATCAAGAATAAAAAGAGGAGGAAGTAATCCTACTATTTTGCAAATGTTTATTTCAAATATGAGATCATAGCAGAAGATCCAGAATTAGGACTGCGCTATTACAAAATGAAGATTGAGAGAAATAAGAAAAAATTAACGTTACAAGCTAGTAAAGGGGCATAAAAAAGATTTTCTCAGCATTTATATCTAATGCTCCACCACGCCTAAGGCAGGCTAATATAGGAAGGTATAGTAGTAGAGATATGTTATAAGTTGGGCCTGACGCCTATTAGGATCTATAATATTATGAGGTTTTTTTCTGCATATATATCTGATCATATGGAATTTTTTTGTTCATAGATCCTGTGATTTTTTTTGTTCAATATCTATGATGTTTTTATTATTTTCATATATGATCGTCATATATGTTCATATGTATGCAAGCGAAGTCCCGTTTCGTTAGTTCTAGTACGTTAGGGTTAGGGTCGTCGAGGAAGAGGAAATAAGGAAAAAGAGAAAAGATGAAGAAGGAAGAAGGAAGAAGAGAAAAAGAAGGAGAAAAAATAAGAGAGAAGAATAAAGAAAAAAAAAGCGGAGAAGAAGAGGAATAGAGAGAATAAGAAATAGATTAATTCTTCTTCTCCTTTTTTTTGTCCTTCTTCTTCCTCTTTTATTTTCTCTTCTTCTTCCTCTTGCTTAATTTTTATCGGGAACGAGGTTGTCGAGGGATCACCGAGCGGGTGGGAAGGCAGAGGAAATGGAGTGGGTGCAGAGGGAAAAGAGGAGTGAAGGTTGGGTCGAGGTCGGGAACTAGGTAGAGGGGTCGAGGAAGCCGCGGGTCCGAGGTCGCGGACGCCGCGGTGTCGAGGGTCCGGGAAATATGGTAAGGGTCGAGAACGCCGGGTGGTTAGGGTCGGGAACTAGGGTAGAGGGTCGTGGATCGCCGAGCGGCTCGGGGTCGTGAACTATGGTAGAGGTCGGGGTCGCCGAGGGTGTCCTAGGGTCCGGGGTCGTCCAGGGGTCGAGTGTCCAGATTTTATCAGACTGACCCCCATTTATGGATGTGTGCACAAGTTATCCATTTTTTCAAGTTGATCAATTTTTTTTTCTGATCTCATATCTATATATAATATTCCCTTCCTATATGTCACGTTGTCTGTCAAAGTATTGAAAAATCCATGGGCTTCATCATTAGCCTAAGTACAGCGTATGATTCTACAAAGCTTCTTCAAGTTGTTTGAAACGGATTTCCGTATAAATATTCGCTTTTTGGTACGAATTTCAGCAAAGGCCTTCCAATAGCGATATTTGAAGGATCTTGCTGAACTTTGGACCAACCAGCTGAATTATTCTATCGGAAACTCCGTGCCAAAACACTTTGAAGAGCTTCCTAACCATTATACGCCTGTCCTTTCCGGCTAATGCTGCACGTCATGGTTTTCTTGAATTCTTTGACACTAGACAACGTGACATAAGAAGGGGTAGAATGAGATCAGGACAAGAGGACCATTTTCTGCCATCCAGAATGGCGTCATTTTTGGGTTAATCCCTTGTCGTTCCGGACGTCGGACATTCATGAGAAGAGCGGTCCGACCCAAACCTAGAAGCTTTGTCTAGGCCACCCAAACCCTAGAAGCGTTGCCTAGTCCACCCCAAACCCTAGAAGCTTTGCGTCGCGGAGGCCACCCCAACCGTAGAAGCTTCGAGCTAGCTTCGGTCTATGTTTGCACTAATATATCCATCTGTATGTTTGTATTTAATTGCCATGTTTACTTTTGCGAAGAAACTATAGGTCACGAGACAATCGAAGCAGAACATTTGTTGGGGGACATAATCCCTCGGCGGCAGTGATTGTTTGTCGTTTCTTCATGACACCCGATGGTCTGGAGGAGAAGTGAAGCAGGCTTCGGTGGATCGAACACTGGAGGGGAAGGACATGAATTATGATTGCTCCGGTGACGGAATGCCGTGGAAGGAGACCCGTGATGGACTGCTCCGGTGAGCAAACGAGGAAGGAGCTGTGCAAAGTCCGGCGAGGTATTATATTAATTACGCCCTGTGCTGACTAGCTAATTCATGCTTGAATTGTTTTGGGTGTACACATATTAACTCTCTTCTTTCTTCTTGTCTAAGCCCTCCGGATCGAGCCAAACTCGGTAAGAGATGAGCCGAAGAAAAGGTTGCGCCAGGATGAAAGGTTCACGATCACAGCATCAAGGGCGATGCCAACCGATTGAACCCAGCGGACAAAGAAGCATTTTTCTGCTCAGTGCGGGGTTCCTTGTTAGGGACATGAGCCCGATCAGCATCCACCATGGAATAAGCCTAAAGAGCGAAGACCCTCAGTGTCCTTTTGTCCACGCTAGACAAAAGATGATCTTTTGGATCGCGGGGCTGAAGGCAATTTCACCCAACCGCCAGAGGAGGAATCCGGATAAGCCAGTTGTGTTATAGAGCCGATTGTCAAGGCTCCATGCTCTTAGAAGAATGGCAGATCTATTCAGGAGGTGGAAGAATAGTTGAAATCAACGTTTGTCGACAAGGGAAGACTCCAGAATTCACGCCGATTTGAGAAGTAAGAGATCACTGGCCTGCATTGTTGCCCACAATCATCGGAGAAGATTAAGAAGATGTCACGACAAACGAAACATTCTATCAAAGAAGGAGTATCACCATCGGCAGACGGGTTCAGGGGCTACCTCAAAGCCCGAGCAGTTGTGGGACACGGCTGATAATAGGACCTGCTTGATAGGGGTCGAACCAGAGACTTGAACTGGCCAGACCGTTCAAGGACTTGGTTTCTTCGGGGTTGGGGAACCTTGGACCCTGAAAACAAGGAGTGCCGTCTTGACGAAGGAGCAACCTTGAAATCCCTTCAAGAAGCTTCAGAGGTATATCCACCTCAGCGCAGCAAGTGACGTTGTTGTCCCGACAGAGAGAACGCCGAGCTCACACACTTCCCTCGGGAATCCTGAGCACCCAGGACGAACAGAGGCACCTGCGGCTCCTTGCCGTTGAGGAAGGGTTTCCCAGTCGCAGACGTTACAAAAACCGGGAGAGGAGAGGAAAGTGGAGCAGACCGAACTTCCGAAGCTGAATGCAAGGGTAACGAGCGCTAGAGGAACAAGCCCTAGTTTTTCAAGGCAGCGACCTGCCGAAGCTACCAAACCCCGGCATCTCAACCCATCTGAGGAATCCGCATGGCTTCCACCGAGCTCCTCAGCAGCCCCTCATTCACGGCTCCCCAGCTACCCCATGGATGCTATCACGGAGGCTCAAGATCATTGCCACCTTATGGCGGCAACTGGCAGCACCTCAAAGTCAAGGCCCGGCTGGCCGGCTCTGTTGCACATCCTCAACCCGGCCGGCAACTTTTCGAAAAAAAAACTGCCTTCCGGATTCCAGAAGGCCTATGCTGGTTGGATGGTCTATGAAATAACGGAGCGGATCTGAGGAGCTTCGAGCTTGACCACCCTACGGTGAAGGGAGACTCCAGCTGGGTCTTGCTTCTGAAGACTCCATGTCCTAATGGCGGACGTGCTCATCAACCTCCGCTGTACGCCTCCGCCTCCTCCTGCCTCCGGCGAGTCGGGCACTCCGCTCCTCCTCTGGCGAGTGAATCAGGCACTTCCACCTCCTTCTCCGGCTGCCCGCGGCGCGTGGGCGGCACTCGCCTCCTTCTCCAGCTGCTCCCTGCGCGTGGCGGTCACTCCTCCCCTCCTTCTCCGCCTCTGCCTCCGATCCTCGTTCGAGCAGGCCCCTCCTCCTTCTCCCGCCTTCGTCAAACAACAGACCGGAAGACGCCGCCGCCGCTCAGGCTGCTCCGGCGCGTCGTAACACTTCCGCCTCGTAAGCCCGAAGGAAGACACGCTGCAGCCAGCTGCCGGCTGCTCCGGCTCTAGCAGTAACACAGCCGAGGCGGGAGGCAAGACACTCTTCGGTCTCCATCTCTCAAGCCTCTAGATAAGTTTTACCATACGAATGACCGAGGAAGAAAACGCGGAGATCTGTCAAGCCCAATTGAAGGCTTTTTTTGCAAAGAAAAATCCACCTCCGGAGGAGAAGAATGGATCCGGTGAAATTGTAAGTGCACTTGAAGAACCTGCAGGCTACACCCACCAGCCTCCGCCGGATGACACCCCTGTCCGCTGCTCCTGAAAAAGCAGTTGAATGAGCGCGCCCGGTCGGAAGAACTAATCTTCAAGTGACAAAGTTACAAGAACGACGACGTGGGAACCAATTCCCCAAAAATTCCCCAGCTCGGGCGAAACAGGCAAACCAATCATGCCCCCGCTCAGGTGTCCTAGCGATATCGTCGCAAATTTAACTGCCGGGGATGCTGCCCGGTACCAATCCTGGCTGGATTAACTACCCGACGGATGCACATTTTGATACATGTAGGTGGACGAACACAAATACTTGTACGGGAAAGCCTCTTCGTCATCAGACCTGGTGGATCCTCCTAACAACGATGATGTTGAAGATTCCATAGTGGTACATTTACACCTGCACGTCTGGGAAGGATATTTTGGACGCTGTGAGTTAAAGAGGAGCACGACCTCGTTGGAATTGCTCTGTTGTCTGTTCCATTTTAGGAGTTCTTCCAGTTTTTCATCATCAAAAGGACCCTCGATAAAATAATCATCAGCTTGCTCTGTCTGTACGTACTATACTTCTGTAATTAATTATCTATATATAGCTCAGCCTTTTCAAATGCATGTTATATAATTATCCTCACTATATTATGCAAATTGAGATCATCGAATGCAGAAATGCACAAATCAATGATATTGGTTTTCATTAACACACATCTCATAGATGAATGGACGGTTACCATATGCTAAGAACCGATGCAACCTTGCTACATCGTGGCCCTAAATCGAAAACACAGGCTAAAATCCTCTTTCCTTACAACTTCAATGAGTGTTACTGTCTTTTTCAATATTCGGTTTCCTTTTTACTCGAGGTATAGTACTTAATGATGATTTGTTGCATGCGTCGCAGGCTTTCCACTTTATTCTTTCTCCCCCCCCCCCCAAGAGATGCTGAGCAGTGACTAGTAACCGCTTAGACTCAAGACGAAAAGCTCCCAAGGAGTATGCGGTCCTGACTTAATGCTCCGAAGTAATTTCAATCTATCTTATCGCACCCATATCGGCAACTTTGGGGTCATTTCCTCTGATATCAGTAATTATTTTCTTTGTCTCGTAGGGTTTGGAAAAGTTTCACCACAGAGCTCCGGGACTGCCGGGAGCTGCGATTTCACCCCCGAAAGTAAGTACTACTAGCTAGTTCCGCCGCGCTCTCCCATATCTAGCTAGTTTCATAATACATATATAATGCTTGATTATCAGTTTGGGGGGATTGACCTTTATTTCTCGTAAAGTTGTTGTGGCAGGAAGGCGGGAATAATTTTTTGTGGATACTACGTTTGCAGAGTACATCTAACCCGCGACGACCTCTAAGCGGTGCTACTCGAAAAACATATGAAGTGCGTAATGCAAATATATTCACAATTTATTTTATTACCAGCATTTGGTGGGGGGGGGGGAGTTTTCCATTCAATATTATATTGACCCCCTTCTTCAATTAGATTTGGGCAGATGCTGGATAACTCCTACACAAGATCACATAAAACAATTCAAGAGGATTGAGGGTTCTTTCTTGACCACGTCTCAATCCAATCCAAGCCGGAGAATACCATGTGGACTGACATCAATGTAGGGATTGTAAGAAGGATCTTTATTTATATATGTATCTAGTAGCGTCGGATAGATTATACGAAACTTGTTGTTCGAAGCCAATCTCTCGGAGAAGGAGGAGGTCGATCACTTCTCTTTATATGTTCATGACGATACTTGTGTACTTAATGGTTTTTGCCTTCATTGCTTACTAAGCCCTAGCCGTGTCGAGTCCCCCTCTCTAGTACGATAGACGTAGCGTCGACCACGCCACGAAGATAAGAGAGGACACTTTTCTTCTCTAGCTATTAGCTAGCTAACACAATATGAAACCCCTAAATTAACCCTACAATCCCCAACCCCAACCCCCCCCCCCTTTCAAAAAAAACAAAACCCCAGCTCCTGACTGCTGACACGTGGATGATCTTTGGTCCCCGGTTTGGAACACCACCCGGGACTAAAGGCCCTCCTTTTCTGTTGGCTTCCCACCGGCAGCGCCTACGTGAGCCCTCTGTCCCGTTCGTCATAAGAAACCGGGACTAAAGGTGTTGGGCTTTAGGTCCCCGGTTTCCCGACCGGACAAATGACCTATGAACCCGGGACAAATGGGTCTTTTTCTCACTAGTGGCAGCATGGCGGCCCCGCCCTTCGCATGCGCCGCGACTCCGCGACTTAGCGTACGGTTGGTGAGGCCATGGGGAGACGCGCACGGCGTCCTATGAGACGGCCAAGGATCAATCAAGATGCCGTTTTGAACGCGTAGTAATGGGGAAAAACTCTTCCGTCTGTGAGGGGAGATGGAATCCTCTAAACAAGGAATTGCATAAGCTGTTTTAACACTTTCCAAACCAAAACTACTTTTTCTACAAACTGATTCGCGTAAACAAGTGAGTAAAGCAGATTTAGCAAAAACGGCTAAAAACTTGTTTTCTATAAATCCATTACTATCTTCTATTCCAAACAACCAATTAGAGTGCCAGAGTTATGTTGTGAGTGGTAGGGTCCTGTTTTACCTGCGAGTGGTAGGAGTGATCCTGAACCAAGAGCGGGCAATAGCTTTACCAGTGGACCACTTTTGTTATTTGGGTCCAATCCATAACAAATTCTCAAAGAAGTCAAGAAAAAAGGACGGGCCCGGCCCTTTTTGGTCCCAAAGGATCCACCCCGGTTCTGTTGTGGTAAGGGTCCGATACTATGAAGTTAGGGGTGCCCAAGCATAGTATATTAACTATCACACATATACATTTGCACAAGTAGTACTAACTTTGAAACTGCGAGTTTTCTCTAGAGAAATGAACATACCGGCCATGTGCCGAGTGAGGAGATGTGGGAGGCAACCCATCAAAGAGGATGTACTTCAATTTCGGCCATGGTCTCAAAAAAAAAAAGAAAGACGATTAATGCTCCAACGTTACCTTTTTTGATCGCTTGAACACTAAGTTCGAACACACCCTACATGCGAAGTTTTTATGAATTATGTGGGGCAATTATATTGTTATAAGTAACACTAACATATGATTGTTCATTCTACATGAAAACAAGTACCTTCTATGCAATTTGTGTGTATATTTTGTAGTGAATTTTCTTTTTTTTGTAGGTAATACCAATGCCCTAATGCATTATCTTAGAATAACAAAAATAACATATGTGTTTGTTTTATTGATATAGACTAACGATGAACTGACCCAAACAATAATCATTTTTTTACTTGTGTTCGCTTCTTGCTTATATTGATATTTTTCAGTTGGATTTTCTTTCTATAATTGTGCATGCGGTAGCAGTTCGTGATGCAACGTCGTGATACTTCTAGGTTGATCATTAGAAGTTACAAGAAATTCTTAAATTGATTCGAGCTTAAATCTATCATTATGTTATAAAGAGTTTGCACTAGTTTATATTTGTCTCTTGTGTGTAAGGTTTGTGTGTACTTGATGCGTTAATGGAACATGTCTTTTCTCCATGTCTAAATACTACATTATTTTAATTTTCATAGATCCTTTAAATTTGCCACGATTTTGTTCATGTGCTCAAAAAGCCCTTTACACAGTCCTAATCTGATCTCACTTTGATCGAGCTTTTTATTAACAATGGGCGTAGCATTGTAAGAAAGCTCTGGGCTGCATAACAGGCCGCTATCTCAACGAGGAGGTTTTTTAGCGTTCACGTTGTGCAGGAAAAATATACCGGGAAGACGTAACTTGTTTACTTTGCACGTAGAGGGTGTCCCTTTAGTAGTAAAGTAAAGCTATACGATAAGTACGCGGTTAAACAACGTACTTCTCCGTCCTCTGAATCTGAACGCATGTTGCCCGTGTCGAACTCCAAATTAACTGTACGCTGGCTAAAATGGACATGAAGCAGCAACACCTCGGAGAATTATCCATGCCTGGATCGACTGAGACGGGCATGCCCGCGGAGCTGTGGTCCATGCCGCAGTAGCTGGTTGGAGGGGCAGATCCTACTTCGTCTCCTTCCCGTCGAGTCACCTGCGTCCATGGCAAGGACCTGCCAGACACCATCACCGGCTCAATCTTGCACAGCGTTAGCCACCTCAGCCTCCAGAGCCGTGCGTGCTCATAGCGCCGTTCAGATCGGTTTGACGCATGGCCTAGTCCTGCTCGCCACCGGCTGGGCCTTGCGCTGGACAAGGGGCCGTGGTACCTGCGCGCCCGGAGCGTCGCTGCTCTGCAGAGATCCTACGCCTGAGGCCCCCTGCGCGAACCGCGCAGGTCAATCGCCGCCTCCGCACGCGTTGTTCACGAGGACCTGCAAAGCCGTTCGTGTTGTTCCCGCTGTCGCGTGGACGAGGAACGCTCGTCTGTCTTCCGCGGCCTCGCGCCAACGCTGGTACACGAGAATTGTCGTCGACGTGGAATTACCATGGTCGTGCCATCCTGTCGTACCATGGCGGCATGAAAAACTCAATAACATGAGTAGTTCTTACTTGTTAGTAGCGCTTCATCCTTTCTTCAGTAGGCAGCTCATCAGTCGCGGGGCGCCGCGCAGTGGCTCTTTTTTCTTTTTTTTTTCTTGCGAACTGAAAGCTTGATTATCTCAACCCGCATCAATGTTACACTCTGTATAGCCGCAGTTCTCACAGCTCTGAGAGGACGCAAATCCTACCCGTCTATGGTTCTAACCTTCCCTCTGCTGCGAGGAACCAACAATCACTAAACTATATTTGGTGTCTTACGAATGTGAGTATACTAAGTCTCCCTTAGACTCCATCTCAGCTGATCTCTGGCTGATATAGATTAAGCATAATGATCTGTCGTGTTACTTGGACTGGCACAGCACTAGTGTAAAACGATCGGACTTTACGTCCGGTTCGTAGGGCATTAGTCCCGGTTCTACAGAACTGGCACTAACGGGTGGTGACTAAAGCCTTCGCCGCCTTTCGTCCTCGGTTCGTCACGCCGCGTCGTACCAAGGCGCACCACCACGTGGCACGAGCCGCGGCTCCGGGGGCTGAGTGCCCTTTAGTCCCGGTTGGGAACCGTGACTGGTCGAGGTTTAGGGGTTTTAAAGGTTTTTCGGTATTTATAAATTATGGTTTATTTTTCCTTTTTCCGTTGGTTTTTCATTTCAACATATTTTATTAGCTACTGGCAGTCGTCAAAGTGTGCCACTGCTAGCTCTACTATTGTACTACGTACGTCGTGATCTAATAGTAATTCTCGTAGCGACTAATCATATATCATATATATTATTTGAATCGTACGACCATGCATACTCAAAATATATATTATACATTACCCATCAGTAACCACAAACACAACAATTTGGTCTGAAAACATACCACTTTCTTCTCTACATATACAATGTTCTCCTACAATTTGCAGATGCATCTACGTGCATGCTATTGAGGTGTAATGTATTCTACTTTGGGATCTTATGACCTGGTCAGCAAATCCCGGCAATCTCATCCTCTGAAGTGCTCGTATGGCGGTCCCTTGGTTGGAGCCTTTGCCCGCATCTGCCGACATCTTTATTAAGAACGGAATATCAATATGAATATATTGTTGTGTGTATATATATTTTGAGTCATGGATAAAATAATTGTGAACTGGTTTACATCCTCAAAGATTTTTTTGCATCTTTGCTCTGCCTTGCGGTTATAACGCGAATGTTCTCGGAAAAAAAAACCTAGAACAGTATTATGCACATACATTCTTCCCGCGATTCCTGCTCGATGCACTTTAACGAGATGAGCATTTAATCATGATTAATCATTCTCTAAGCAGATAATGGTATTGAAACTAGAATTAAAGAGATGCACGGACGTAGCTATCTAGTACTACTATAATTCCCTGGGTCGCACCCGATTTTCCGTTGTGTTTCCATGGTCTTGAACATCTTTAATGGAACTTTGGCCAAGCCTGCCCGCGCGGCAAGAAAATGAATAAATGATTTATATTTAGTTGATATGGCCGAAAATGACTAAAGATCCGCATAGTGCGATAATATTGATTACTCTGTCAGACGCATGCACCTGACGATTGAAGTATTCTTTTTTAGTTTCTGAAGTTATCTGATCTCGCGGTACTTGAGACCTTCCCGCTCCTCACCTTCAATCATTAGCAGGAATCCAGTGGACACTGCATGCGCACATATTTGTAATAATTAGGATAGCGGGCAGTGTGGCTCATCACTCATCAACTACACTTATTAACATCTAGTAGGCAAAACAGAATTTGTAGTACAAGACAGTAAACACTACTCTAGACAAGCCGCAGTTGTAAGGATCGTTATATTTCTCGGGTTGGTATTTTAGTGCTCTTCACAAACTCTAGCAAGCTTCTCATCGTGTCTTTTCTCGACGTCGCACGTGCCCTTATGTCTCTTCATTAATGGTATTTTGTTCAATTGTGAACCTCAATGCCATAGACGTATTCTCTTTTCATTTTCATACATCTTCATTACTGCATAATACACAACTAAAGAATATAAGTGAGGGGATAATTACGGTAATTGATACGTCTCCAACGGAGCTATAATTTATGCTGTATGTCATGCTGCTTATTATTAACTCATTCTTGATGGTTGTTACGATTATTTTATAGCACGTTATACGCATTTATTGGGACTGAACTTATTGACATAGTGCCCAGTGCCAGTTGCTGTTTTTTTGCTATTTTTACACAAATCGCAAGAAAATCCATACGAAACCGGAGTCCCAAACGCACGAGCGAAACTTTTGTGAATTTTTTATAGACCAGAAGACATCCAATGGGCAAGCATCACCCTGGGGGGGGGGGGTGCCCCCGCGAGGGTGAGCAATCACCGCACGCAGGGCGCGCTTGGCCCCCAGCAGGCGCCCCGGTGGGTTGTGCCCCCGCCTCGGTGGCCTCTCGCAACCGCCTCTTCGCCCTAAAATTGCCAATATTCCAAAAAAACCCCTCGCGGAGACCCTAGATCAGAAGTTCCGCCGCCGCTGAAGCCTCTGTATCCAGAGGGCCTAGTATCCAATCTAGACTCCGCGGTCTGGTCAGCCTGCCGGCAGGGGGAGATCATCAAGCCGTGCTCCATCTTCATCTATCCCGGTGCGACCCTACCACGATAGGCGGAGTAGTCCACTCCTCGGAGGCTGAGGGTTTGTACGCAGTAGCCTATGTGTTGAGATCTCCGTCTCTCTCATCGTGTTTCTTGAGATGGCACGATCTTGATGTCGCAGGCTTTGTTGAACCATAGTTGATCTATATGGGTGTTTCCCCTCTCTACTGTTGTATGAATGAGTTGTCCTTTAGTATTTCGTTTAAATTAAATCGGATTGAATACTTTTATGGATTTGAGAAACACTTTTTATTTATGTTCGCTTCTATGATACCCTGGTGACATGGGTATCGTATTAATTTCACATTGATCTTATGTTGTTTGGCACTCAACATCGCGGTATTCCCGAGTGTGACATTGGGGTAATCTGATGCATAGGGGTTGATGCGCTCTTCTTAGTTCTTGTTCGTTATTCTCCGTATAATATATCTTGGGGCGACTCTTGAGGTCTTTGTGTTGATTGGTATTTATGAATCTGAATTATTTGTGTTATTTTTAATACGAACTCTTGGATATTATCGAATAGAAAGATATGCTCGAGGTGATTTTCGTACCTATAACATTCTTTCTTCGTAGGTTCTCTGCGCTAGATAGGAAATTACTTTGGAGTGATTCCTTCCTCGCACTTTGAGGATGGTATATGATCGCAATATATTCAGTGGCATTGTTTGGAGGTTCACTAGTGAAAGTACGTACTCCTAGGCCTCATTTTCAAGCTTGGCAATAACGTTTGTGGCTTCCGTTTTATCAATTGCTACGTTGTTGTTTTTTATTGTTCTACACAAAAACCTATATGCAACTATCCATATTACACTTTGTTATCACATTCCTCTTCGCGGGCCGAACTAGTGCACCTATACAAATCCATTGTATTTGTGTGTTGGGGTTACTCAGAAGAACTTTTTATTATTTGTGCAGCAGGTTGTTGAGAGAGACTATCTTCATCCTTACGCATCCTCCCGGATTGTTATAAACTTAGGTCGATCCACTTGAGGGAAAATTGCTACGGTCGCTACCCAAAACTCTGCGCTTGAGGCCCGAACACAGTGTCATACAAGAATAAAGTTTGGCATAGTAGACATCACTTAGCAGACAAAATGGCACCTGACGAGAGATTTGTCGAGTGATTCTCTATTTAATACGGAAAAAGTTCTGGAAGTTCAACCTAGATCATTTTCATGGAATTAATGTTCTGCCTTGACTTTCCCCATGAGGGACTCTCGCTCGTCCTTAACTTCTCTAGGTACTCCTACTTTTCATGCATATTCGTCAGCATTCTCGTTGATAGATAGTGGATCTCTCCTCAGCTTGACCATAGTTGGGGGGGGGGGGCCGGGCGGACATATTTCCATGCTAAACTTCGTCTCTGTAATCTCCGCGATAGGCTCGCCTCTGAGAGTTGATAAACAGTGACACTCCGCCCTGCTTCAGCCATCCATCTATGAGCGTCGGTTATTAACTCAGCTGATCGGCGGTACTCAAATTGGCCTGTACAATGAGCGGGGGGGGTCGATTGCCTGCCCTGTTCTCCGCAGCTGGGAACAGTTTCCCGTCGATTTTTGTTACCAGGCCGCTTGGCTCAAGCTCGAGCTCAACTCCTTCTCTTTTGTTGGTGCTATGATATTACTTCTTGATAGAGCGCTCATAGTCTGAGGTCCCTTCTATTCAAGACAGCCGACTTGAGCCATATCCACAAAGTGTTGTTATGACTTTCCTTTCCTCGGGTCTTTTCGCGCTTTGGCGAGGGGCGGTTTCGTCGGTGCATAATGCCTGACTGGGCATCCACGCTAACGGCCTGGTTTTCCTCGTCGTCAGTCGTAAGGCTTAACTTTGGAGAGCCGCTGAGGGCTTGACCAGCTCTGGATTTCTTAGCCTGTTGTCGCAGCACAGCCGCCGTAGCTCTTGCGACTAGCCTTCTCTTCTCCTGTTGCTGAGGGGCGGAGCCCTCTGAGGCGGCGGAGATGGCTGACCGGTGCGCGAATATCTTGGAGGAGGAGTCGGGCTGACGTTGTGCCGGGCTTGGATGGATGGGAGTCGGCTGACGCGGTGGCGAGACGACTTACGCGTGGGGGGCCGGACTTGGAGGAGGAGTCGGCTGCGCGGTGGCGGACTTGGAAGGGAGTCAGGAGCGAGTGGACACGGCGGACTGTTGGAGCAGGAGTCGTGGCCTTGCTAAAGTACGATGCCATCCTGTCTCCATAGAATGATACGATTTATGGGCCTGCCTCCCATTTTTCCCCGTGTGCGCTCCCTCGTCAAGCCCTCAAGGTAATGTGCATAGCTCGCTAGTCTCGTAATATCCTGACTCAGCTTCTATCAACCCGCGACACTCAGCTAGCTCTCTGTGAATAGGATTGAAATGGAAGTTGCTTCAGGGGATTTGTTAAAGCATCGGTCCGTCCGCCACCTTTATGGATATGTTTCTTCACTTTCATGTTGTAGCTCATCAAAGTCCTAATCTTTGATATCATCACACATTGATTCTAGCCAGCAGTGCACTCATCGACCACGCGCTTCTCCGGCATAGATGGGACGGTGCTGATCGATGCTGATCCAGCTGGGCTGCAGCCGCTGCGATACGCCCTGGTTTCCTGGCTAAGTGAGTCGATCTGCTCCTGCTGGCTGCCTGAAAGCACGTCCAACTCCGGGCGCGTGTCTTGACGTTACAAGATTGAAGGCGGTCTAGCTTTCCTTCCCTCCTTTCCTCTTCTTCTCCTCCACTTCTCTATTCTTCACTCACTCCTGCTGCCCTTTCTGTATAAATCTTTCCTCGCAGCGGCTTCTGTAAGTGTCGTTCCATCCGGGCAAAAACCCCCTCAAACTACGGAACAACGCCTTTGCTCTCCTCTTGTTCTTCCCGGTATTCGGATGCTTCATGAGCGCGGCTGTAAGCTCGTCTTTCTCCTAGTCAGGCTTGACCGGCCCCTGTTCGAGCCTCTCTATTGCAACAAGTAAACCGTCTGAGCTTCTTAGACTTGCTCGCTTCCCATCCAGGACGCAGCCGCGGCTTGGTCGCAACTTCCCCCCCATGGCGCATAACACCATAAGTTCTCTCTGGCACCTTTCGGCAACTTCAATGATAACTGGGTGACGCCTGGCAGGCAATCATCTCTCACCTCAGCGATATCGCCACTTAGGCTGGCGACTGTGTAGCCCCTGGACCCCAGAGATCTGGTGCCTACTTCTTTTTCGCAGGCATAATTTTTTATTCTCGACGCGTTCCTGCATCTTTTCTTTTTCTGATTCTTGAACTTCACAGAATAAGCGTCCCGTAGTGATCTCTTGGCCTTCTCCATGTTCCCTTGAATACTGGCGTCTGCTTTCCTGCTTTGACATACAGCCGGCCTCATATATTTTTCTGTGGTTGTTGAATGCTATCGCCATCATCTTAGAGTATCCCTCTTCTTGACTTTCCTCCCGTTTCGTGGCCATCTGTCAAATGATCTGGTATGGTGATGTGACTGAGCGATCTCCCCTAAAGTCAGATCTTTTGTCTCTTCCGTCGACAAAAGTAATCTCCTTCATCTCTCTTTGCTGGCTTATTCCTATTCTTGAAGCGGAGATCGTGATTTGGTCGGCTGACATACTCTGCATTGACGAGTAACTTGTCTTCGCATATATCTTACTTAGGTGTTCAAGCGGTTCGCCATTTTGTTTGTATGGCATCGATGTTGTACTTTACGGCCAGCCTGTCACGGCTTTTGGCCGGCCCGATATGCCCTGCTCTGTAGAAGATTGCTCGATCCGAGGGCTATAAAGAGAAGATCCCGATTCGTTACAAAAATTTTGGTCATGCATCAGATGCGCAGAATATTTGCATCAGAGAAGAAGGCGGAGTTCAAGATTCGGAAGCCAACGATTGCGCATCCTCTGTGTATTGCTTCATAAATTAGTAAGACACTGGGAGGCGAAGCCAATTGCATCCATAGCCGAGAGGACCATGTCCTGCAGCGTGAAAAAGTGAAGATTTACCTGAAGTATTGAAGTTTGTCGGGCACTCTCTCTCCCGGCACTTATCCATATCTTAGAAGGACACGCTGTACCCTGCTAGTAGACACGCGTGTAGATGCTACCGTATGTAATAATAAATAAGTATAGGGTCTCGCTGGCTAGTCAAGGGCGAAGTCTCCGCGAAGGCATGCGCTGGCAGTTCCGTCTCGTCAGCTATAAAGGAGGAGAGAGAGGAGACACACACGGCAGAGTGAATGCACAACACGCGTCAGTCAGTCGAAGCAAAGCTAAACGCGAGCAAGAGCCAGAGCACTCTCATCCTTTGTAGTTTATGCCCCACTCACCGACCTAGTGAGTATAGGCATAGAGGCATCTGAGATCGGTCCAAGAATATTGAAGGTATTTCGCTAGTTCGTGTGTATCCTTCAGGGTTTCTCCCGGAAGAGAAAGACCATATCTTAATTTATGTGGTTGAAATGAATTTAGTTTTCTTTAGTTTCACTTGGTGTTTTTATTTATGAATTTATGGAATAGTTCTTATCTAGGATCCTATAGGAGAAACACTCTGTCGTGTGTAGTTCTCTGTGTAGCCCAGGTTTGGCGTTGAATTAGAAGGCCTTGTGGCCGTAGAGAAGTGTTCGCCGATTGGTGGTAACTGCCCTGGGAAGACGATAAGTAATCTTAGCCTAATAAATTTGGCAAATATTAACGCGTGCAAGTGAACGTAACTACTCCATCCCGATGGTTCAGCGTAGGATAATTTTGCGTAGCCGAGTATGGACCTTCAGCAACCTGGGCGAAGAACGAAACAATTGCCGGGCATTCTTGGCTCAGTCCACCACTAATATCCTGCATATAAGTGATAATTTTTGAAATAACATGAATAGTTAAATGAATATGCTAGCCGACAGGTGCATATTTTTGAATAGTAACCCAATATAGTAAGCAAATAGTTTGTGAATAGTAGTGACAGTGTTTGACTACCCGTGGTGACCGTAATTAAAATCAGCATTTAATAGCCGCATACGCTAATAAAGAGCCTCGCTTTAGCGAGCATAATATAGATTATTTATAAAATTTTGCCCGTATTGGTGGTATCATGTTCTTGTCTATGGATATAATCATTTAAGTTAAGGTATTTTAACTTTAGAAGTTAGCGCAGGTAAGGTATAACACTAAAGAGAATATTAACCTAAGGTGCCGAATAAATCTTCTGAGCGAGTGGGGCAATTTGGCTATGCATCTCAAGTCAACTGAATCTCATTGTTGCGTGATCATGTATTTTACATATCTTGGAGAAAGGCAAGATATACTTGGAACAAAAATTTGTGAAAGTCATATTGCATAAGAATATTCTAAAACTCGGCAGACAAGTGCTCGGCGGGTTCAATGACAAATAGATATCCTTCTTCTGATAAACTTTAAGAAGCTAAAAGCAAGAACAGAATCTATAATTTTGCAAGTAATAACGAGCTATATTCAAAAGAATGTTAACATAGGCTGTCGTACAACACATCACAGTGTGAACTCATCGAGGGTGATTCCTCCTAAGTCGACTTGACGGTTACATCGAGTGGGCATCCGTCGGGTGATACCTACGGATCTTGATGTATGGACACACGGTTACTGTGACTTTACTGCTGAAATTGATAGAGACGGGTCGGCCCGAGGGGGACGAGGAAGCTTCTTTACTACAGGACTGAAGGGACAGGCGGTACCACCAAGTAGAGGGACCTGAGTTCCCGACAGTCTTTTACGAGACGGGTTGATGGCTGGATGGTGCTGAGGTTGAATACGAGGCGTGGCGGGCATTCATGGCCCTTGCCGCAAAGTCCTCGAGACGGGGCGAGGCGGGTCACATCTTTCGTGAGTCTCGCTCGTTACCGCAAGCCCCTAGTCCTAGCGATTGGATATTTGATCGAGCAGGCTCTGGTCTGATAGTACACTAACCATCACGTGGGCATAGTATGGGCGTTCTGCATCGTAGCATCGCCGAAAGCTCTGTCAGACGTCCAGTTCAGCATGGCGGCACGGACGGACACGGCGCCTCCTGGTGCCAGGCTTCTCCCTGCGCGCAACGACTCGGAGTGCACAGGGCGATGGCCCAAGACTCTGAGCGCTTAGGATGTAGACCGACGGGACCTCTTGCTGAGGGTAGGTCGGGTTGCGGTGTGTTGTTTGGCCGAGGCGGGCATGACCCAGGAAAGTGTGTCCGGCCGGAGTTAAGCGGCGTGATGGGTAAGTTGGGCAACCCTGCAGGGAAGAACATTTCTATCGATAGCCGGTCCTACGGTAAAGGACACTCGGAGTTGTATCCTGATTGATACAATTTAGAACTGGGATACCTGTGATTGAGACCTGTATATATGGCCCTGGGATTGCTTCTCGCAGGGAGTCGAGAGAAGGGATCTCCGGACGAGGTTGATGACTTTATGGCTCTGGGATTGCTTTCTCGCAGGGAGTCGAGAAAGGATCTCTGGGTGAGGTTGATATTATTACTGCTACATTATATGGTATTGTTCTACTCTCTTCTATTGCTGCAAGACGCTGAAGATGCTAGTCTTCGATAGGACTAGGCCTTCGTCTCTATTCTGGCATTTCTGCAGTCCAGTCCACATATACAGCCTCCCTTTGATAAGTTGGATATGTAGTGTAGATCCTCTGCGCTGAGTACTTCAGAGTACTCACGGTTGCTTTTCTTTCTTTCCCCCATATCAGTTCGTGTGGCCAGATGACGGAGCCGCTGAGACAGCTACCCCCGCCGACGTTCGGCTACTACTATACCGAGGATGGCTTCTGCTACGAGTTGGTGTGCGACCAGGAGTAGGTTCGGAGGGTCCCAGGCAGGAGGCCTGCGCCTTTCGATCGTAGTGTTTTATTTTGCCACGCCTTCCTAAAGGCCTTTCTGTTTCTCTTTTATATTGTACTCAGATATCTTGATGCTTCGCTGACGTGTATGCCATCGAGCTATGTATTCGAGCCCTCAAGGCCCTGGCTTGTAATATAAAGCTTGTATAACTTTATTATGTTTTAGAGTTGTGTGTGATATCTTCCCGTGAGTCCTTAGGCTTGATAGTGGGCATTTGCGTGTATGATTAGCGCGCGATCGGGCGGGGGCGTCACAGTAAGCCTGCATTTGAGAGGAGCTCGAGAGGGCAGCGGCAGTGGGGTTTATAAACCACTCCGCGCCCCTCTCAAACTAGCGAGTGGGACTAAACTTTTGCCGCGGGCAGCACAAGGCCTTTGGTCCCGGTTGGTGCCACCAAACCGGAATTAAAGGTGGGCTTTGGTCCCGGTTAGTGGCACCAACCGGTTCCAATGCCCCATTAGTCCCGGTGGTGCCACAACCGGGACCAAAGGTCTTGTTTCTCACCATTTGGGCTGCTGAAAAGAGACCTTTGGTCCCGGTTGGTGGCACCAACCGGGACTAAAGGGGGGCATTGGTCCCGGTTGGTGTCACGAACCGGGACCAATGCTTCGTGTATAAGCAAGACTGTGAAAAATTTTCAGTTTCATCGCAGTTCCCCTCGACGGCCCCGACTCCTCGACGCGCCAGGTGCCCGACGCCGTCGCCCGTGCCGTGCCCCGCCCCGAGCCACGCCGACGCCGTCGCCGCCCACGCCTCGTCGCCGTCGCCGTCGCCAACTCCCCTCCGCGACCTCGCCGTCGCCGACAAGCCTCCCGACCTCGCGTCGGTCCCCGGCCGGCCCCTGCCCTGCCCCGCGCGCGCCCTTGCCTCAGCCCGGCCCGACCTCGCCGTCGCCGACGCCGCCCCCAGTGAGCCACCGCGCCCTGCCCTGCCCCCCCGCCGCCGCCGCCGTGGAGGTAGCGCCGTGGCCCCCACATATATGTTTTTTTTCTGCATATATAATATGATGTTTTTTTTGCATATATGTTGATGTAATGTTGATGTATGGATATATGTATGCATATATGATGTGATTTTTGTTCAGCGTCTATATGATGTTTTTTTTGCATATATATCTGATCATATGAATTTTTTTGTTCATAGATATGTGATTTTTGTTCATATATCTATGATGTTTTATTGTTCATATATGATCGATCATATATGTTCATATGTATGCAAGCGAAGTCGTTGTCGTTAGTTGTACTGTTTAGGGTTAGGGTCGTCGAGGAAGAAGGAAAATAAGGAAAAAGAGAAAAAAATGAAGAAGGAAGAAGGAAGAGAAGAAAAAGAAGGAGAAAAAAAATAGAAGAGGAAGAAGAAGAAAAAAAGAGGAGAAGAAGAAGGAATAGAGGAGAAGAAGAAAAAATAGATTAATTTCTTTCTTATCCTGTTTTTTTCTTCTTCTTCCTCTTTTGTTT
>CM022298.1:88472984-88760758 GCA_011799875.1 Thinopyrum elongatum | reverse complement strand
TCGACCCTCTACCCTAGTTCCCGACCCTCGCCCCTCGCGTTCCTCGACCCTCGACCCCTCGGCTTTCCTCGACCCTCTACCCTAGTTCCCGACCCTCGACCGCTCGGTGATCCTCGACACCCTCGTTCCCGATAAAAATTAAGAAGAGAAGAAGAGAAAAATAAAGGGAAAAGAAGAAAAAAAAAGGAGAAGAAGAATTAATCTATTTTTTCTTCTTCTCCTCTATTCCTTCTTCTTCTCCTCTTTTTTTTTCTTCTTCTTCCTCTTCTTATTTTTTCTTCCTTCTTTTTCTTCTTCTTCCTTCTTCCTTCTTCATCTTTTCTTCTTTTTCCTTATTTTCCTTCTTCCTCGACGACCCTAACCCAAACAGTACAACTAACGACAACGACTTCGCTTGCAACATATAACATATTGATCGATCATATATGAACAATAAAAACATCATAATATATGAACAAAAAATCACATGATCTATGAACAAAAAAATTCATATGATCAGATATATATGCAGAAAAAAACATCATATATGACGCTGAACAAAAAATCATCATATATGCATACATATATATCCATACATCACATTACATCAACATATATGCAAAAAAAACATCATATATAATGCAGAAAAAAAAACATATATGTGGGGGCCACGCGGCTACCTCCACGGCGCGGCGGCGGCGGGGGCAGGGCAGGGGCGCGGTGGCTCACTGGGGCGCGTCGGCGACGGCGAGGTCGGGCCGGGCTGAGGCAGACGGCGCGCGCGGGCAGGCAGGCCTGCGCGGACCACGGCGAGTCTGACCGCAGGCAGCGCAGGGAGTTGGCGACGGCGACGGCGACGAGGCGTGGGCGGCGGACGGCGTCGGCGTGGGCTCGGGCGGGGCACGGGCACGGGCGACGGCGCGGGCAGCCTGCGGCGTCGAGGAGGTCGGGGCCGTCGGAGGGAACTGCGATGAAACTGAAAATTTTCACAGTCTTGCTTATATACACGAAGCATTGGTCCCGGTTCGTGACACCAACCGGGACCATTGCCCCCCTTTAGTCCCGTTGGTGCCACCACCGGGACCAAAGGTCTCTTTTCAGCAGCCCAAATGGTGAGAAACAGAGACCTTTGGTCCCGGTTGGTGGCACCAACCGGGACTAATGGGGCATTGGTACCGGTTGGTGCCACTAACCGGGACCAAAGCCCACCTTTAATTCCGGTTTGGTGGCACCAACCGGGACCAAAGGCCTTGTTGCTGCCCGCGGCCAAAAGTTTAGTCCCACCCGCTAGTTGAGAGGGCGCGGAGTGGTTTATAAACCCCACTGCCGCTGCCCTCTCGAGCTCCTCTCAAATGCAGGCTTCCTGTGACGCCCCCCGGCCCGATCGCGCGCTAATCATACACGCAAATGCCCACATCAAGCCTAAGGACTCACGGGAAGATATCACAACACAACTCTAAAACATAATAAAGTTATACAAGCTTTATATTACAAGCCAGGGCCTTGAGGGCTCGAATACATAGCTCGATGGCATACAAGCGTCAGCGGAAGCATCAATATCTGAGTACAAGATATAAAAGAGAAACAGAAAGGCCTTTAGGAAGGCGGGCAAAATAAAACACTACGATCGAAGGCGCAGGCCTCCTGCCTGGGACCCTCCGAACCTACTCCTGGTCGACAGCCAACTCGTAGCAGAAGCCATCCTCGGGGTATATAGTAACCGAACGTCGGCGGGGGTAGCGTCTCAGCGGCTCCGTCATCTGGCCACGACGAACTGATATGGGGGAAAAAAAGAAAAGCAACCGTGAGTACTCTGAAGTACTCAGCAAGCAAGGATCTACACTACATATGCAACATTATCAAAGGGAGGCTGTATATGTGGACGGACTGCAGAAATGCCAGAATAGAGACGAAGGCCTAGTCCTTATCGAAGACTAGCATCTTCAGGGTCTTGCAGCAATAGAAGAGAGTATAACAATACCATATAATGTAGCAGTAATAATATCAACCTCACCCGAGATCCTTTCTCGACTCCCTGCGAGAAAGCAACCCAGAGCCATAAAGTCATCACCCTCGTCCGGAGATCCCTTCTCGACTCCCTGCGAGAAGCAATCCCAGGGCCATATATACAGGTCTCATCACAGGTATCCAGTTCTAAATTGTATCAATCAGGATACAACTCCGAGTGTCCTTTACCGTAGGACCGGCTATCGATAGAAATGTTCTTCCCTGCAGGGGTGCACCAACTCCCCATCACTCCGCTTAACTCCGGCCGGACACACTTTTCCTGGGTCATGCCCGCCTCGGCCAAACAACACACGCAACCCGACCTACAGCTCAGCAGAGAGGTCCCCGTCGGTCTACATCCTAAGCGCTCAGAGTCTTGGGCCATCGCCCTGTGCACTCCGAGTCGTTGCGCGCAGGGAGAAGCCTGGCACCAGAGGGCCCCGGTCCGTCCGTGCCGCCATGCTGAACTGGACGTCTGACAGAGCTTTCGGCTGATGCTACGATGCAGAACGCCCATACTATGCCCACGTGATGGTTAGTGCTATCAGACCAGAGGCCTGCTCGGATCAAATATCCAAATCGCTAGGACTAGGGGCTTGCGGTAACGAGCGAGACTCACGAAAGATGTGACCCCGCCCGCCCCGTCTCGAGGACTTGCGGCAAGGGCCATGAATGCCCGCCACGCCTCGTATTCACACACTCAGGCACCATCCAGGTCAACCCGTCTCGTAAAAGACTGTCGGGAACTCAGGTCCACCTCTACTGGGTGGTACCGCCTGTCCCCTTCATTCCTGTATAAAGTAGCTTCCTCGGGTCCCCCTTCGGGGCCGACCCGTCTCTATCAAGGTTCAGCAGTAAGTCACAGTAACCGTGTGTCCATAACATCAAGGAAATCCGAGGTATCACCCTCGACGGATGCCCACTCGATGTAACCGTCAAGTCAACTTAGAGGAATCACCCTCGATGAGTTCACACTGATGTGTTGTACGACAGCGTCGTATCGGAAGTGGAAGAGGAATCACCCTCGATGACCACGATCGAATAGCTACTCTACAGAGTTAACATCAGAAGTGCTACATGAGGTTTCACCCTCGCACTTGATAGTAACGCTGCAGGTCGTTACAACTAAGGAGGGGTGAGTGCGGTGTCGGGGCCTGGTCTTCAATCCCGTTAGATCGGGTCTTCTGACGATCCAGCGCGGCAGTCGGGATAACTTGGGGAGGGTCGCCGAGGTGTCGAGGGTCGAGGGTCGTCCAGGGGTCGAGGGTCCAGATTTATCAAGAATGCCCCCATTATGGATGTGCACAAGTTGATCCAATTTTTTCTGATCTCATATATATATATATATTCTTCTATATGTCACGTTGTCTGTCAAAGTATTGAAGAAATCCATGGCTTCATCATTAGCCGGAAGTAACAGGCGTATGATGCTACAAAGCTCTTCAAAGTTGTTTTGAAACGGAGTTCCGGATAGAATAATTCGCTTTTTGGTACGAATTTCAGCAAAGGCCTTCCAAATAGCGATATTTGGAAGGCTCTTGCTGAACTTTGTACCAAAAAGCGAATTATTCTATCGGGAACTCCGTTCCAAAACAACTTTGAAGAGCTTCGTACCATTATACGCCTGTCATTTCCGGCTAATGATGAAGTCATGGTTTTCTTGAATTCTTTGACACTAGACAACGTGACATATAGAAGGGTAGATGAGATCAGGACAAATATGGACCATTTTCTGCACATCCAGAATGGCGTCATTTTGTTAAATCCCTTGTCGGTTCGGACGTCGGACATTCATGAGAGAGGCGGTCCGACCCAAACCCTAGAAGCGTTGTCGAGGCCACCCCAAACCCTAGAAGCGTTGCCTAGGCCACCCCAAACCCTAGAAGCGTTGTCGAGGCCACCCCAAACCGTAGAAGCGTCGAGCTAGCTAGGTCTATGTTTGCACTAATATATCCATCTGTCATGTTTGTATATTAATTGCCATGTTGTAATATTTGCAGAAACTATGGAGCACCGAGACATCGAAGCAGAACAGTTGTTGGGGGACATAATCCTCGGCGGAGGTGATGTCTTGTCGTTTCTCAATGACACCGATGGTCTGGAAGGAGAGGGTGAAGCAGGCTTCGGTGATCGAACAATGGAGGTGGAAGGACATGATTATGATGGCTCCGGTGACGGAATGCCGATGGAAGGAGACCGTGATGACTGCTCCGGTGAGCAAACGGAGGAAGGAGCTGTTGCAAAGTCCGGCGAGGTATATATATTAATTAAGCCTGTGCTGACTAGCTAATTCATGCATTAATTGTTTTGGTATGTACACATATTAACTCTCTTCTTTCTTCTTTTCTAGCCCTCCGGATCGAGCCAAACTTCGGTAACGAGATGAGGCCCGAAGAAAAGGTTGCGCCAGGATGAAAGGTTCACGATCACAGCAATCAAGGGCGATGGCCAACCGATTGAACCCAGCCGGACAAAGGAAGCATTTTCTGCTCAGTGCGGGGTTCTTGTTAGGGACATGATCCCGATCAGCATCCACCAATGGAATAAGCCTAAGAGCGAAGACCCTCAAGTGTCTTTTGTCAACGATAGACAAAAAGATGATCTTTGGATCGCGCTGAAGGCAAATTTCACCCTACCGCCAGAGGAGGATCCGGATAAGCCAGTTATAGAGCCATTGGTCAAGGCTCATGCTCTTAAGAAGATGGCAGATCTATTCAGGAGGTGGAAGAATGAGTTGAAATCAACGTTTGTCGACAAAGGGAAGACTCCAGAATTCACCGGCCGATTTGAGAAGATAAGAGATCACTGGCCTGCATTTGTGGCCCACAAGACATCGGAGAAGAGTAAGAAGATGTCAGCGACAAACAAGAAAAATGCTACAAAGAAGGAGTATCACCATCGCACGGGGTCAGGTGGCTACCTCAAAGCCCGGCCGTTGTGGGACAAGGCTGAGAAGGACCTGCTTGATAAAGGGGTCGAACCAGAGACATTGAACTGGCCAGACCGTTCAAGGACTTGGTTCTTCGGGGTTGGGGGAACCTTGGACCCTGAAACAAGGAAGTGCCGTTGGACGAAGGAGCAACTTGAAATACCCGTCAAGAAGCTTCAGAGGTATATCACCGCAGCGCAGCAAGGGACGTTCGTTCCCGACAGAGAGAACGCCGAGCTCACACAGGCCCTCGGGAATCCTGAGCACCCAGGACGAACACGAGGCACGGCAGGCTCCGTTGCGTGGAAGGAAGGGTTTCCCAGCGCAGACGGTTACAAAACCCGGGAGAGGAGGAGGAAAGTGGAGCAGACCGAACTGCAGAAGCTGAATGCAAGGGTACGAGCGCTAGAGGAACAAGCACTAGTTCAGAGGCAGCGACCTGCCGAAGCTACCCCGCCATCTCAGCGGAGAAGCAGCATGGCTTCCACCGAGCTCCTTCAGCAGCCTCACTTCACGGCTCCCAGCTACCCCATGGATGCTATCACGGAGGCTCAAGATTGCCACCTTATGGCGCAATGGCAGCACCTCAAAGTCAAGGCGGCTGTCGGCTCTGTTGCACCTCCTCAACCCGGCGCAACTTTTCACTGCCTTCCGATTCCAGAAGGCTATGCTGTTGTGATGGTCGATGAAATAACGGAGGGATTTGAGGAGCTCGAGCTTGACCACCCTACCGGTGAAGGGGAGACTCAGCTGGGTCTTGCTCTGAAGACTCCATGTCTATGGCGGAAGGAGCTCATCAACCTTCCGAACTGGACGCCTCCGCCTCCTCCTCCGGCGAGTCAGGGCACTCCGCCTCCTCCTCTGGCGAGTGATCAGGGCACTCCACCTCCTTCTCCGGCTGCTCCGGCGCGTGGCGGCACTCCGCCTCCTTCTCCAGCTGCTCCGGCGCGTGGCGGCACTCCGCCTCCTTCTCCGCCTGCGCCGGCGCGTCCGAGCAGCCCGCCTCCTTCTCCGCCTCGTCAACAACAGCGGAAGACAGCCGCCGCCGCTCAGGCTGCTCCGGCGCGTCGTAGCACTCCGCCTCGTAAGCAACGAAGGAAGACAGCTGCAGCCGCTCCGGCTGCTCCGGCGTCTAGCAGTACAGCCAGAGGCGGGAGGCAATACATCTTCGGTCCATCTCTCAAGCCTCTAGAGAAGTTACCATACGAGATGACCGAGGAGGAAAACGCGGAGATCTGTCAAGCCCAAGTGAAGGACTTTTTTGCAAAGAAAAATCCACCTCCGGAGGAGAAGATGGATCCGGTGAAATTGAAGTGCACTTTGAAGAACCTGAAGCGACCACCACCGCCTCCGCCGGATGACAACCATGTCCGCGCTCTGAAAAAGGCAGTGGAAGGAGCGCGCCGGTCGGGAACTACTTCAAGTGACAAAAGGTTACAAGAACGAAGAAGTGGGAACAAAATTCCCCAGCTCGGCGAACAGGCAAACCAATCATGCCCCCCGCTCAAGGTGTCTAGCGATATCGTCGCAAATCTGCCGGGGATGCTGCCCGGTACCAATCCTGGTGATTAACTACCCGACGATGCACATTTTGATACAATGGAGGTGGACGAACACAAATACTGGTACGGGAAGCCTCTCGTCAGACCTGGTGATCCTCCTCTAACAACGATGATGTGAAGATTCCATAAGTGGTACATGGACACCTGCAAGTCTGGGAAGGATATTTTGACGCTGAGAGTTAAAGAGGAGCACGACCTCGTTGGAATTGATCTGTTGTCTGTTCCATTTGAGGAGTTCTTCCAGTTTTTCAATCAAAAGGACCTCGATAAAATAATCATCACTTGCTACTGTCTGTAAGTACTATACTTCTGTAATTAATTATCTATATATAGCTCAGCTCTTTCATTGCATGTATATATAATTATCCTCACTATATTATGCAAATTGAAGATCATCGAATGCAGAAATGCACAAATCAATGATATTGGGTTCATTAACACAAATCTCATAGATGAATGGACGGTTACATATAATGCGAAAGAAACCGATGCCAACTTGCTACAATCGTTGCCTAAAAATCAAAACAAAGATAAAATACTCTTTCCTTACAACTTCAAGTGAGTGTTACTGTCTTTTGCATATTCGGTTTCCCTTTTTACTCGAGGTTATAGTAATATAATTGATGAGTTATGCATGCGTGCGCAGCTTCCACTTTATTCTCCAAGAGATTAAGCTTGAGCAGGGACTAGTAACCGTCTTAGACTCAAGACGAAAAGATCCCAAGGAGTATGCGGCCATGACTGAAATGCTCCAGAAGTAAGTTCAATCTATCATTATCGCACCATATCGGCAACTTTGGTCATTTCCTGATATCAAGTAATTATTTTCTTTGTCTCGTAGGGTTTGGAAAGTGTTCACCACAGAAGCTCCGGGACTGCCGGGGGAGCTGCGATTTACACACCCGAAAGTAAGTACTACTAGCTAGTTCCGCGCATCTCCCATTGATTCTAGCTAGTTTCATAAATACCATTTATAATGCTTGATTATCAGTTTGATTGACCTTTATTTCTCGTAAAGTGGTTGTGGCAGGAAGGCGGGAATAATTTTTGTGGATACTACGTTTGCGAGTACATCTACAACGCGACGACCTCTAAGCGGGGCTACTCTGAAAAACAATATGAAGTGCGTAAGCAATAATATTCACAATTTTATTTTATTACCATCATTTGTGTTGAGTTTCATTCATATATATATATTGACCCCCTTCTTCAAATTAGATTTGGCAGATGCGGGATGAACTCCTACCACAAGATCACATAAAAGCAATTCAAGAGGAATTGGAGGGATTCTTTCTTGACCACGTCATCAATCCAGCCGGAGAATACCATGTGGAACTTGACATCAAATGTTAGGGATTGTAAGAGATCTTATATTGTATATATGTAGCTAGTAGCGTCGGATAGATATACGAAAACTTGTTGTTCGACCAATCTCTCGGAGAAGGAGGAGGTCGATCACTTCTCTCTGTATATGTTCATGACGATCTTGTGTACTTAATGGTTTCCTTCATTTGCTTACTAGCTAGCGTGTCGAGTCCTCTCTATACGTATAGTACGTAGCGTCGACCAAGCACGAAGATAAGAGAGGACACTTTTCTCTAGCTATTAGCTAGCTAACACAATATATGAAACCCCTAAATTAACCCTACAAAATCCCCAAAACCCCCAACCCCCCCCCCCTTTCAAAAAAAAAACAAAACCCCCAGCTCCTGAGCTGCTGACACGTGGATGATCTTTGGTCCCGGTTGGAACACCAACCGGGACTAAAGGCCCTCCTTTCTGGGCTCACCGCAGCGGCCACGTGGAGCCCCATCTGTCCCGGTTCGTATAAGAACCGGGACTAAAGGTGTTGGGCTTTAGTCCCGGTTCCCGAACCGGGACAAATGGACCTTATGAACCGGGACAAATGGGTCTTTTTCTACTAGTGGCAGCATGGCGGCCCCGCCCTTCGCATGCGCCGCCGACGTCCGCGCGTAAGGTTGGTGAGGCCCATGGGGAGACGAGCAGCGGCGTCTAGGAGACGGCCAGAGGATCAATCAGAGATGCAGTTTGAACGCGTAAGTATGGGGAAAAAGACGACTTCGTCTGTGAGGGGAGAATGGAATCCTCTAAACAAGGAATTGCATAGAGCTGTTTTACACTTTCCAAATCCAAACTACTTTTTCTACAAACTGATTCTGCGTAAAAAAAGTGAGTAAAACAGATTTAGCAAAAAACCGGCTAAAAACTTGTTTTCTATAAATCCATTACTAATACTTGCTATCCAAACAACCAATTAGAGTGCCAGAGGTATGTTGTGAGTGGTAAGGGTCCTGTACTGCGAGTGGTAGGAGTGTCCTGAACCAAGAGCGGGCCAATAGCTTACTCAGTGGACCATCTTTTGTTATTGGGTCAAATCCAGAACAAATTCTCAAAGAAAGTCAAGAAAAAAGGACGGGCCCTGGCCCTGTTTGGTCCCAAAAGGATCCACCCGTGGTTCTGTTAGTGGTAAGGGTCCGATACTATGAATGTTAGGGGTGCCCAAAGCATAGTATATTCACTGTCACACATATACATTTGCACAAGTAGTACTAAACTTTGAAACTGAGAGTTTTCTCTAGAGAAATGACATACAAGTGCGCATGGCAGAGAGGGAGATGTGGGAGGCAACACCATCAAAAGAGATGTAATTCAATTTCGGCATGTCGAAAGACGATTAATCTCCAACGTTAACGTTTTGTTCCTTGAACACTAAGTAGACACCACCTACATGCAAGTTTTATGAAATGTATGTGCAAATTATATTGTTATAAGTAACACTAACATATGATTGTTCATTCACACTATAAAACAGTACAACTTCTATGCAATTTGTGTGTATATTTTGTAGTAATTTTCTTTATTTTGTAAGGTAATACCAATGCCCTTAATTCATTATACTTAGAATAACAAAAAATAACATATGTGTTTGTTTATTGATAAGAATAAAGTGACTGACCCAAAAAATAATCATTTTTTTACTTGTGTTCGCTCTTGCTTATTTGATATTTTTTTCAGTTGGATTTTCTTCTATAATTGTGCATGCGGTAGCAGTTCGATGATGCAACCGCGTGATACTTCTCGGTTGCTATTAGAAGTTAAAATGAAATTCTTTAAATTGATCTACTTAAATCATCATTGTTATAAGAGTTGCACTAGTTTATATTTGTCCTTGTGTAGTAAGGTTTGTGTGTAACTTATGCGTCTAAATGAACATTCTTTTTTCATTGTCGAAATATCTACAGTATTTTAATTTTCATAAGATACTTTAATTTGCAACGAATTTTGTTCATGTGCCAAAACCCTTTACACAGTCCATAATCTATCTCACTTTGATCAAGCTTTTTAATTAACAATGGGCCGTAGCAGAAGAAAAGCTATGGGCTGCAAACGGCCGGCTACTCAACGAGTAGGTTTTTTTAGCGTTCACGTTGTGCAGGAAAAATATGACTGGGAAACGTAATTTGTTTACTTGCACGTAGAGGGTGTCCCTAGTAGTAGAAGTAGTATAGATAAGTCCGTTAAACAACGTACGATCCCGTCTCTCTGATCTGAACCATGTTGCCCGTCGAACTCCAAATTAATCTGTACGCGTGGATAAAATAGGAAGGAAGCGCACACCTCGGAAGAATCTATCCATCCATGGACGACGAGACGGCGGCACCGGAGCTGTGGTACATGCCGCAGGAGCTGGTCAGGCAGATCCTACTTCGTCTCCCCGTCGAGTCACCTGCGTCTGCAAGACCTGGCACAGACACCATCACCGGCCAATCTTTCCAGCGTGAGCACCTCAGCCTCCAAGAGCCGTGCGTGCTCATCGCGCCGCAGATCGGTTTGACCATGCGCTAGTCCTGCTCGCCACCGGCTGGGCCTTGCGCTGGACAAGGGGGCCGTGGTACCGCGCGCCGGAAGGCGCCGCTGCTCTGCAGGATGCTACGCCGGAGGCCCCTGCCGCGAACCGCGCAGGCAACCGCCTCCGCACCGTGTCACGAGGACGCAAGCCGGGTCGTGTTGTCCGCTGTCGCCGTGGACGAGGACGCTCGGTCTGCTTCCGCGGCTCCGCCAACGCTGGTACTACGGAGATTGTCGTCGACGTGGAAGTACCATGGGTCGTGCCATCCTGTCGTACCATGCGCATGAAAAACGCAATTAAACATGAGTAGTTTCTTACTTGTAGTACGCTTCATCCTTTCTTCAGTACAGCCATCAGTCGCGGCCGCGCAGTGCTCTTTTTTCTTTTTTTTCTTTTGCGAACTGAAACTTGTATTACTCAAACCCCATCAATGTTACACTCTGATACAGCAAGTTCCACAGCTCTGAGAGGACCAAATCCTACCCAGGTCATAGTTCTACCTTCCTCTCTAGCGAAGGAAGCCAAACAATCACTAACTTTATTTTGGTGTCTACGAATGTGAGTAATACTAGTCTCCCTAAGACTCATCATCAGCTTGATCTCTCTGATAAGATAAGCATAAATTGATCTGTCGATGTTATTGGACTGCACCAGCACTAGTGCAGAATCAGACTTTAGTCCCGGTTCGTAGGGGCATTTAGTCCCGGTTCACCAACTGGCACTAAAGGGTGGGGACTAAAGCCTTCCCCCTTTAGTCCCGGTTCGTCACGGCCCGGGACCAAAGGCCCACCACGTGGCACGAGCCCGCGCCGGGGGCTGAGGGACCTTTAGTCCCGGTTGGAACCGGGACTAGAGGTTTAGGGGTTTAGGGTTTTAGGATTTATAAATTATGGTTTATTTTTCCTTTTCGTTTTGTGTTTTTCATTTCAAACATATTTTACGCTACTGCAGTCGTCAAGTGTGCCACTGCTAGCTACTACATATTGTACACGTACGTCGTATATAATAGAATTTCTCGTACGACCAATCATATATCATATATAGAATTTATCGTACGACCATGCATACTCATATATATATACACACACACACACACACACAATTTGGTACATACAATTTCTCCTACAATATACAATTTCTCCTACAATTTGCAGATCATTACGTGCATGCATTAGGTGTAATGGTATTCTACTTTGGGATCTATGACCTGGTCAAGCAAAAATCCCGCAATCTCCTCTTGAAGTGCTCGTATGCGGTCCTCTGGTAGGAGCTTATCCCGCATCTCCGACATCTTTATTAAAGAAGGAGATCAATATGAATATATTAGTTGTGTGTATATATATTTGATCATGATAAAAAGAATTGTGAACTGTGTTTACATACCAAAAGATTTTTTGCATCTTTGCTCCTGCCTTCGGTGATAAAGCGAATGTTCTCGCAAACGTAGTATGCACATACATTATTCCCCGATGCCTGCCTCATGCACTTTACGAGAATAGAATTTAATCAGATAATCATTAATCAAGCATGATAATGGTATTGAAACTAGAATTAAAGAGATGCACGGACGTAGCTAGCTAGTACTACTTAATTACCTTGGGTCGCACCCATTTCAGTTGTTGTTTCCATGGGTCTTGAACATCTTTAATGAACTTTTGCCAAGCCCTGCCCGCCGGCAAAGAAAATGAATAAATGATTTATTAATTAGTTGATATCAGGAAATGACTAAAGAGGCCGACATAGTGCGATAATAATTGAAATTACCTGTCGACCATCCCCCTGACGATTGAGTATTCTTTAGTTTCTTTAAGTACTGAGTCCGGTACTTGAACCTTTCCCTCATCAACTTCAATGATTAGCAGGATCCAGTGGAAACTGCATGCGCACATATTTGTATAATTAAGCGGGCATGTGCATAACTCATCAACTACACTTATTAACATCTAGTAAGCAAAAACAGAATTTGTAGTACAAGACAGTAACACTCACCCGAAGTTGTAAGGAAGTAATATTTCTGGTTGGGTATTTAGTCGCTTCAAAAACTCTAGCAAGCTTCTCTCTGTGTCTTTTCTCGACGTCGCACGTGACCATGTCTCTTCATTAATGGTATTTGTGTCAATGAACCCAATGCCATAGCGTCATTCTCTTTTCATTTCATACATCTTCATTCTGCATAATACCACATAAAAGAATATAGTGAGGATAATTACAGGTAATTGATACGTCTCCAACGTATCTATAATTTATGAAGTATTCATGCTGCTATATTATCATTCTTGGATGTTTTACAATTATTTTATAGCAACTTTATACCATTTATTGGGACTAACTTATTGACATAGTGCCCAGTGCCAGTTGCTGTTTTTTGCTTATTTTTTACATCGCAGAAAATCAATACCAAACGGAGTCCAAACGCAGCGAAACTTTTTGTGAATTTTTTATAGACCAGAAGACATCCAATGGGCCAGAGCAGCACCTGGGGGGGGGTGCCCCGAGGGGGGCACAACCCACCAGGGCGCGCTTGGGCCCCCAGGCGCGCCCCGGTGGGTTGTGCCCACCTCGGTGGCCTCTCGCACCGCCTCTTCGCCCTATAAATTGCCAAATATTCCAAAAACCCTCGCGGAGACCCTAGATCAGAAGTTCCGCCGCCGCAAGGCCTCTGTATCCACGAGATCCAATCTAGACCCCGTTCTGGCACCCTGCCGGAGGGGGAGATCATCACCGGTGGCCATCTTCATCATCCCGGCGACCACCACGATGAGGAGGGAGTAGTCCACCCTCGGGGCTGAGGGTTTGTACCAGTAGCTATGTGTTTAATCTCTCTCTCTCTCGTGTTCTTGAGATGGCACGATCTTGATGTATCGCAGGCTTTGTTAATATAGTTGGATCATATGGTGTTTTCCCCTCTCTATCTTGTTGTGATGAATTGAGTTTTCCCTTTGAGATTTCGTTTTATCGGATTGAATACTTTTATGGATTTGAGAACACTTTTATGTATGTCTTGCTATGAATACCCGTGGTGACAATGGGGTATCGTATTAATTCACTTGATATATGTTTTGGCACTCAACTCGCGGATTCCCGAGGTGACATTGGGGTAATCTATGCATAGGGGTTGATGCACGTTCTTGTCTTTGTTTCTCCGGTAGAAATCTTGGGGCACTCTTTGAGGTTCTTTGTGTTGGATTGAGTATTATGAATCTGAAATTATTTGGTGTTATTTTAATACGAACTCTTGGATAGATCGATCAGAAAGAATAGCTTCGAGGTGATTTCGTACCCTATAAACAATTTCTTCTTATGTTCTCCGCTAGATAGGAACTTTGGAGTGATTCTTCATCGCACTTTGAGGGATGGTTATATGATCCAATTATATTAGCATTGTTGAGAGGTTGCACTAGTGAAAGTACGTACCCTAGGCCTCATTTTCAAGCATTGCAATACCGTTTGTGCTCCGTTTTATCAATTGCTACGTTGTTGTTTTTTATTGTTCCTACTACAAAAACCAATATCAACTATCCATATTACACTTGTATCACCATCTCTTCGCCGAACTAGTGCACCTATACAAATTACCATTGTATTTGGTGTGTTGGGGACAGAAGAGACTTTTTATTATTTGGTTGCAGGGTTGTTTGAGAGAGACTATCTTCATCCTACGCCTCCCACGGATTGATAAACCTTAGGTCATCCACTTGAGGGAAAATTGCTACTGTCCTACAAAACTCTGCGCTTGGAGGCCCAACACGTGTCTACAAGAATAAAGTTGCATAGTAGACATCACTTACAGACAATAGCAACTGACGAGAGATTTGTCGAGTGAGTCTTCATTGAATAACTGAAAAAGTTCTGGAAGTTCAACCCATAGATCATTTTCATGGAATTAATGTTCTGCCTTGACTTTCACCATGAGGGACTCTCGCTCGGTCTTTACTTCTCTCAGGTACCACTCATGCAATTCGTACATTCTCGTTGATAGAAGTGGGATCTCCTCAGGCTTGACCATAGGTTGGCCGCGGACATATTTCCATGCTACTTCGTCATCTGTAATCCCGGCGATAGGCTCGATCTCTAGGAGTTGATAAACAGTGACACCGGCCTCTTCAGCCATCCATCTATGAGCGTCGGTTATTACCAGCTGATCGGCGGTACTCACATGTGGCTGTACAATGAGCGGGGGGGTCGATTGCACTGCCTGTTCTCCCAGCTGGGGAACAGTTTTCCCGCATTTTTTACCAGCCGCTTGGCTCAAGCTCGAGCTCAACTCCTTCTCTTTTTGTGCATGATATTACTTCTTGATAGAGCGCTCATAGTCTGAGTCCCTTCTCTTCACAGCCGATTGAGCCATATCCACAAAGTGTTGTGAGACTTCCTCGGGTATTTTCGCCTTTGGCGGAGGGGGCGGTTTCGGTGCATAATGGGCCTGAACTTGGGCATCCACTACGGCCTGGTTTTCCTCGTCAGTCAAGTCGTAAGGCAACTTTGGAGGAGCCCTGAGGCTTGGACCAGCTCTGGATTTCTTGCCTGTTGTACCACTAGCCGCCGTAGCTGCGACACCTCTCTTCCACTGTTGCTGAGGCGGCGGAGCCCGCTGAGGCGGCGGAGATGGCTGACGCGGTGCCGGACTTGGAGGAGGAGTCGGCTGACGTGGTGCCGGGCTTGGAGGAGGAGTCGGCTGACGCGGTGGCGAAGACGACTGACGCGGTGCCGGACTTGGAGGAGGAGTCGGCTGATGCGGTGGCGGACTTGGAGGAGCAGGAGTCGAGTGACACGGCGGACTTGTTGGAGCAGGAGTCGGTGGCCTTGTAAAGACGATGCAATCCTTTCTCCATAGAATGATACGATGTATGGCCTCTCCCAGTGTGCGCTCCTCGTCACCTCCAGGAATGTCAAGCTCTAGCTCGTAATATCCTGACATCACTTCATCAACCCCGACACGAGCATAGCCAGCTGGAATAGGATTGAAATGGAAGGTTGCTTCAGGGGGATTTGTTAAAGCATAGCCGTCCGCCACCTTTATGGATATGTTCTTCACTTTCATGTGTAGCTCACAAAGTCCTATCTTTGATATCATCCACAGGATATCTAGCCAGCAGTGCATCATCGACCACGCTGCTTCTCGGCATAGATGGGACGGTGCTATCGGATGCTGGATCCGCTTGCTGCAGCCGCTGCTGAGACGCCCTTTCCTGGCTAAGTGAGTCGATCTGCTCCTGCTGCCGCCTGAAAGCACGTTCCAACTCCGCGTGCTTTGACTTTACCAGTTGAAGGCGGTCTGCTTCCTCCTTTCTCTTCTTCTCCTCCAGCTTCCTCTTCTCCTCCTCCTGCTGCCTCTTTCTCGCACGGCTTCTGTAAGTGTCGTTCCAATCCGCAAACCCCTCAAACTACGGAACAACGCCTTTGCCTCGTGTTCTTCCCGGGTATTCAGGATTCTTCAGGGCGCGCGTAAGCTCGTCTTTCTCTCTGTCAGGCTTGAACGCCCCTGTTCGAGCCTCTTCTATTGCAACAAGTAAACCGTCGGAGGCTTCTTTGACTTGCTCGCTCCAAAACCATCCCTGTCTTTGGGTCCAACTTCCCCCCATGCGCATAAAACCAAGTCCTGCACCTGTCGGGCCAACTCAATGTAACTGGAGTGACCCCTGCAGCAATCATCTCTCACTCAGCGAGATCCCACTTAGGCTGGGCCACTTGGTAGCCACCTGGCCCCAGAATATGGTGCCACTTCTTTTTCGCAGCATTAATCTTGTTTATTCTCGACCGTTCCTGAGCTGTTTCTGATTCCTTGAACTTCACAAAAGCGTCCCAGTGATCTCTTGCCTTCTCCAGTGTTCCCTTGAATACTGGAGTCTGCTTTCCTGCTTTGACATACCCGGCCCATATATTTTTCTTGTGGTTGTTGAATGCTATCGCCATCTTCTTAAGATCACTCTTCTTGACTTTCTCCCGTTCTGCATCTGTCAAATGATCTGGTAGGGTGAAATGTGACATGAGCGATCCCCAAAGCAGATCTTTTGCTCTTCCGTCGACAAAAGTAACTCCTTCATCTCCCTTTGCTGGCTTATTCCATTCTTGAACGGAGATCGGGATTTGGTCCCTGACAATAACTCTGCATTGACGAGTAAACTTGTCCGCATTCTTCTTAGGTTCAAGCGGTTCGCCATTTTGTTTGATGGCATCGATGTTGTACTTTACGCCAGCCTGCAATCTTTTGGCCGGGCCTCGTACTGCCCTGCTTGTAGAAGATTTGCTCGATCCGGAGGGCTAAAAGAAGAAAGATCGATTCGTTAAAAAAATTTGTCATGCATCAGATGCCAGAATATTTGCATCAGAGAAGAAGGCGGAGTTCAAGATTCAAGCCAACGATGTGAGCAATCTCTGTGTATTGCTCATATAATTAGAAGACACTGGAGGCAAGCCAATCATCCACCGAGAGACAATGCCCACGTGAAAAAAGTGAAGATTCCTGAAGATTGAAGTTTGTCGGGCACTCTCTCTCGCACTTATCCATATCTTAGAAGGACACGCATGTACCCTAGTAGGACACGCGTGTATGCTACCGTATGTAAAATAAATAAGTGAGGGTCTCGCTGGCAGTCGAGCGAAGTCTCCCGAAGGCATCGCTGGCAGCCGTCTCGCAGCTATAAAAGGAGGAGGAGAGGAGGAGACACAACACGGCAGAGTGAAGCACAACACCTCAGTCAGTCGAAGCAAAGCAAAGCGAGCAAGAGCCAGAGCACTCTCTCCTTTGTAGTTTATCCACCACCACCACCTAGTAGTATAGCCAAGAAGGCACTGAGATCGCCAAGAATATTAAGGTAATTTCCTAGTTCGTGTGTAATCCCTTCAGGGTTTCCCGAAAGAGAAAACCATATGTAAATTATGTTGTTGAAATGATGTAGTTTCTTTAGTTTCACTTGGTGTTTTTATTTATGAATTTATGGGAAGAGTTCTTATGCTAGGGATCCTATAGGAGAAACCTCGGCGTGTGTAGTTCTCTGTGTAGCCCAGAGTTGGCGTTGAATGAGAACCTTGTGGCCGTAGAGAAGTGTTCCCTTCGGGTGGAACTGCCTGGGAAGACGATAAGAACTTAGCCTAATAAATTTGCAATTAAAACCGTCAAGTGAACGTAACTAGCTACATCCGATGCAACGTAATGATAAATATGGTGAGTACCGAGTAGGACTTCACAACCTGCGAAGAACGAACATGCCGCATATCTTGGTCTCGGCAACCAGCTAAGATCCTGCATATAAGTGATAATTTTGAAATAATCATGAATAGTAAATGAATAATCAGCCAGACAGGTGCATATTATTTGAATAGTACCAAATAGTAAAGCAAATAGTTGTGAATAGTAGTGAACAGTGTTTGCTACACCGTGGTGAACAGTAAATTAAAATCAGCATTTAATAGCCGCATACGCTAATAAAGACCGCGTTTAGCGATCAAATATAGATTATTTATAAAATTTTGCCCGTATTGGTGGTATCAGGTCCAGGATATAATCATTGAAAGATTAAGGTATTTAAATTTAGAAGTTAGCGCAGGTAAGGTAATAAACACTAAAGAGAATATTAACATAAGGTGCAGAATAAATCCTTCTGAGGAGCATATTTGGCATACATCTCATAGTCAGCTGAATATAATTGTCGATTTGATATATAATTTTTACATATCTTGGGGAAAAAGGCAAGATATACTTGAACAAAAATTTGAAAGCATATTCAAAGAATATCAAAAACTCGCAGACAAGTGCTCCGGGTTAAATAGAAAAATAGATATCATTCTTCATAAACTTTAAGAAGCAAAAGCAAGACAGAATATAATTTGCAAGAATAACGACTATATTAAAAAAGAAGTGTTGACAATAGGCCGTTACCTAAGTAAAGGTAAAGACTTGTCATCACGCACTGAATCGAGTCAAGATATTCCTGAAATAAAAAGGTTAGTACAAGAGGTAAAAACTCTTATCCTCTCATAGTTATATGAGCGAATATAGCAAAGCATTAAACGAAGTCGCTAAATACTTGTCACCCCCTGTCGGATTTTCTGATCACGACTCACCAAAAGAAGACTCTAAAATTATAATAAGGCAGAATAACACAATCCTCCAGCTTTTAATCCAAGTTTTAGAAAAGCTAAATAGTGTTCAAAGCAACAAAGATATTGTGTTATCCTCATCTGGAATAGTATATTCGTCAAGAAGTATTAATTCAGAAAGATGGATGCACCTAACAGCGTCTCCAGAAGAGACAAATTCCTCCAGATAGTAAGGCAAGACTCTAAGCCTCTTGCAATGAAGCATAGATTATCATGCAAAGCTGATGATGTTGATAGTATAGAAGAAGTTATAGATTTGCAAAAAGACTTAGAAAGATATCAAAAAGATACCCTAAGAAAAATAAAACCACATCAAGTATATCATATGGGTATGTTTGAAAGTAAGAGTGGTTTATATAGAATATCTAGAGAAGTAGAGCTTAGTGTTTTAATGCATCCAGTAGATTTACGAATTGTGAGTAAGAATATTGAAAATGAATTAAGATATTGTGGTTATAAATATATTCACCAAGGTATGTATATCATAGGAATTAAAGGCATGACAAGAAAGAAATTAGGAGCGAAGGTACTAATAACATTATTAGACCGAAGATGGGAATCAATTGATAAAGTGGCATTAGGCTTTCTGGAAGGAGATATGAATGAAAATAGGCTAATAACATACATAGCTCTAGACCTAATTATGCATGTTAAAGAATTTATTGAAAAAATGAGTTTTGGTTTCCAAACTAAAGGATATGAAGATTTTAAAGGACCAAATTTGTTAGAAAGCATAGAATTTATAGGAAGGCTCACTAACAGAAGTAGTTCCAGATACAAAGTTAATGTTAATAACATAATCGATAGCATGCAATCCAAAGGCATACAATTTATGAATCCTCTTACAATTAGTTCTGAAGAAAGAGCAGGAGAAGAATGGAAGATAGGTGAATTAATAGAAAAGAAGGAATTAACGCTACCTGAAAACTACATAAGTTATCAAAATTGCGAAGGAGGTAGTAGTATCAGATTCATGAATTATAAATCTGCATCCATAGAAGACACATAATCTTTTATGTCAAAAACAGAAATTAGCGATAATAAGAATAAAGGTGTAACCGAATGCATGGAAAAAACTAATGTAGATGACGAAATAATTCATTGGGAAAATAAACTAAAGCATATAGAATGGGAATATAGTCATTCATGGACAACAGATTGGCCTAAAATAAGAGAAAGAGAATTATTTTTTATTAGAGAGATTGCTAGATTAAAAAAATTAAAAAGTGAGAACAAGCCAGCAATTAGTGGTTCTCGCATAATAAATAACACAATAGCAGCAGAAGTAAAGAAAGATAATATTAATAGTAATAATAATGTTACCACTGAAAATAATGATAAAAATAAGAATATTGCTCAGAGCCACAAAGATGAAGTTGTGGATGAAGAAGAGCAATGGGATATAAATAATAAGCTATTACTAGAGCGTTATGAAGAAGAAGAAGAGTTAGAAGATACAAATTATGATGATTCAGAACAAAATAATGATTTTTATAACTCACTAGATGATGTGGGATTGCATAATTTAGACAATGCAATGGAAGTCATGGAAATAGAAAATAGTGGTAAAAGAAGAAGGGAATATGGGGAATCGTCAGTAAGAAGAGATGAGGAAAGGGAGAGACCTACCAGATTAGCTGGACAATGGCCTCCAGAAAAAGATGATTACCAACCCACATATATTCCCAGACAATATAGATATGTGGGTACTAAGAGAAGAGAATTTAAAAGGCCAGTACAATTTCAAAATTATAAAAATGATGGTGCTATATTAAATTTAGCAGCCCATGACTCGATAGATTGGCCGAATATAATTAGCATATGGAAAGGTTTAATAGTTCAAAATTATATACAAAACTAGCATAATATAGGCGCTAAGGTAGAAGATATGATAACATATCTTGAAACATTTCTAGGAGAATCCGTAAAAGTCCTATGAGAGCAATGGGTAGAAGCGTGCCCTAATCAATATCAAGAATTAAAAAGAGGAGGAAGTAATCCTAATAATTTTGCAAATGTTATTTCAAATATGATCATAGCAGAAGATCCAGAATTAGGACATGCCGCATTACAAAATGAAAGATTGAGAGAAATAGAAAAATTAACGTTGACAAGCTAGAAAGGCATAAAAGAATTCTCTCAGCATTATTTATATAATGCTACCACCGCTAAGCAAGGCTAATATAGGAGTAGTAGAGAGATATTTTAATAAGTTGCCTGACCCTTTAGGATCTATAATATTTGAGGAATATAAAAAGGAATCAGGAGAAAATATTGTAAACATATCCCAAGTCATAACATTTGTATTTAAACAGCTAAGAAAGATATGCACAGGTATACAAGCTCAAAGATCTATGTAGAAAACGAATTATAACTTCTGCAATAACATTGTCCAAAACCATTAACATATGGAGAAGAAAAGTTAGAATAAAAAGTATTATAAATCCCAAGAAGAGATAATAGAAATTAGAACCAAGAAAATATTTTTCTTAAGAAGGTCAGATAATAGAGCTCCATTTCTACATAAAATAAATTTAAGAAGATATAATCCTAGAAAAACTTATGATAAAACATGTAGGTGTTTATATGTAACTCTCCAGATCACCTAAGCAGAACTTTCCCTAATAAAGACCAGAAAAGATACTCTAGTAAATATGAAGAGCAAGAAAGAGTTCTAATTATAGATAGTGTTAATGAAAATATACTAGTATGTGATGATGAAATAAAAGATGATGAGTCAATATATTCAATCATAGAAACAGATGAAGTAGAAAATGAGACTCAAGAATATGATTCAAGTGAAGATGAGATAGACTTAATAGATGAGTTATCAGGTTTAAAAATAGAAATGATGAACCAAGTAGATTGCGAACATGATTGGATTCAAGGGAAAGGTGGTTATAATATGAAATGTGCTTTCTGTATATATTATCCAAGCCAAGATAATAGGTCCACATGCAGCTTATGCCTAAGGCAAGCTTGCGCCTCCTGTCTAAAAGCCAAAGATCAGATAGCGAGACAGGAAATAGAGTTTGAACCAGAAGAAAGAATATTATCCAGCAGGGTTAGAAACCTAGAAAATAGAATAAATAGGCTAGAAGCAGAGCTAGAAATGCTAGAAGATAAGTTAAAAGAGCATAAAGAAGAAGAATATGATGCTAGAAGCACGGAAATAAAGGAAGAAATGGTTATAAAATAATATTTGAGCATATTAAATTATAATAGTTTATCTAACATATCCTCTCGATAATCAATTCTACAGAAATGAAGAAAAGTACATTCGTAGGCGGAAGTGAATGCTACAATAAATTAAAGATATTTCCACCAAATACATTCAATTTCAAACCAAAGAATCATATCCATGATGATGAGCTCCAAAGATGCGTATTGGATAATATGAATATATTCGAAATAAAAAGGAAAGGATACATGCTATATGGTCTTGCAGAATATTCTAACATGACGAACAAAAATATACCAAGACCAGCATATATTATGATCAATGGAAGTAAATCTGGAAGACACATGACATGGGAAGAAATAAGAAATGATAAAATTAATTATGCCTTGAATTTGGCAAAGATAATGAATAGTTGTTATTTCAATTATCGAGAAATAATGCGAAGAATATGAAAGAATAATGTTGTATCTAATATATCCTCTTATTCATTAATTTTACAGATATGAAGAAAGGACTTCACCCCCATGGGTTTGAAGCAATCAGCTTTGGGGCTGAAAATAGTTTGAAAATATTTGAGCCAAATACTTTTAATTTCAGGCCCAAGAAGTATATATATCTAGATGAAGTTCAAACATGTATACTTGATAATTTCTGGAATCAATATAATAACAAAAGAGATAATAAAGGATATATGATATCAATCCTGAATAGCCTAGCAGAATATTTCAATATGTTAAATAAAGGAAAAATAATGAATAAAGGATAAACGTCCGCAGAGAATATGGAATATCCAGAACACAAGACGCTATATGTCTTGTTTGAAGGAAAAATGCCAGGAATATATACTTCATATGAAGAAATAAGTATAGAAAAACTAATAGCAAAGAAAAATGGAGAAAGCATATGCTTGTACAGATGAAGCTTTAAAATATGCAGAGGCTATCATAGGACCTAAATATTATATACAACCATCAGCCCAAGAATATATCCACAAGGTCAATAGTATAAATAATGCCAATCTGGCAGCAGCAGTTCTCAGGAAGTTGAAAATAAATGAATCAAGCTCCGACTATGAAAAAGAAAATATTTCTCCAAAATATAAAACATATAAAGAATGCCTTGTCAAAGGAGTGGATCCTTTGGATGGGGAATATATAGATATGAAAATAGATGAAAAATGGGAAGATATGTCAAAAGTGTGAAAAGAAGAATTGAAAATAGAATTGAAAGAAGAAATATTAAAGGAATTAAGACAAGAAATAGTTGAAGAAATAAAGAAAGAATGCGATCAAAAATATGTTTCTCATTTGTGTGACGATGATCATATGGACATCGCTGGGCATGGACAGCATATTGATTAGCAATTAATGATACATGAATATTGGTATTAATCAATAGGCCATATACTTGAATTGATATTGCTATCAATTTTTTGGGCGTGGAGGACCTCCCCCGAATATTGATGCAACCAGAATATTGATATGGTATATCAATCATATTGGCGGGGAAGACCCCCCACACATATAAAAAAAATTGTCATGCATCAGATGCCAGAATATTTGCATCAGAGAAGAAGGCGGAGTTCAAGATTCAAGCCAACGGTGTGAGCAATCTCTGTGTATTGCTCATATAATTAGAAGACACTGAAGGCAAGCCAATCATCCACCGAGAGACAATGCCCATGTGAAAAAAGTGAAGATTCCTGAAGATTGAAGTTTGTCGGGCACTCTCTCTCGCACTTATCCATATCTTAGAAGGACACGCATGTACCCTAGTAGGACACGCGTGCATGCTACCGTATGTAAAATAAATAAGTGAGGGTCTCGCTGGCAGTCGAGCGAAGGCTCCCGAAGGCATCGCTGGCAGCCGTCTCGCAGCTATAAAAGGAGGAGGAGAGGAGGAGACACAACACGGCAGAGTGAAGCACAACACCTCAGTCAGTCCAAGCAAAGCAAAGCGAGCAAGAGCCAGAGCACTCTCTCCTTTGTAGTTTAGCCACCACCACCACCTAGTAGTATAGCCAAGAAGGCGCTGAGATCGACAAGAATATTAAGGTAATTTCCTAGTTCGTGTGTAATCCCTTCGGGGTTTCCCGAAAGAGAAAACCATATGTAAATTATGTTATTGAAATGATGTGGTTTCTTTGGTTTCACTTGGTGTTTTTATTTATGAATTTATGGGAAGAGTTCTTATGCTAGGGATCATATAGGAGAAACCTCGGCGTGTGTAGTTCTCTGTGTAGCCCAGAGTTGGTGTTGAATGAGAACCTTGTGGCCGTAGAGAAGTGTTCCATTCGGGTGGAATTGCCTTGGAAGACAATAAGAACTTAGCCTAATAAATTTGCAATTAAAACCGTCAAGTGAACATAACTAGCTACATCTAATGCAACATAATGATAAATATGGTGAGTATCAAGTAGGACTTCACAACCCGCGAAGAACGAACAGGCCGCATATCTTGGTCTCGGCAACCAGCTAAGATCCTGCATATAAGTGATAATTTTGAAATAATCACGAATAGTAAATGAATAATCAGCCAGACAGGCGCATATTATTTGAATAATACCAAATAGTAGTGAATAGTAGTGAACAGTGTTTGCTACACCGTGGTGAACAATAAATTAAAATCAGCATTTAATAGCCGCATACGCTAATAAAGACCATGTTTAGCGATCAAATATAGAATATTTATAAATTTTGCCCGTATTGTTGGTATATATATATATATATATATATATACATAAACACTATTCTGCTCACGGGATCAGAATATTATTCTGATCGCAACCTGAACTTCCTGAGTTACACAATCTGAACTTCCCTCTGTAGGAACCCGACCTTCGGGCTATCTTCGCAACCGTGTCTCCCCGCGCGATTTTTTCTGGTCAGTCGTGTTCTATGTGATGTAAGTGTAATCTGCATACGATATTTAGCAACTAAATTGTAACACCCCGTGTATTAAGCTACAGTAATCACCCTGCTGATAATGCCATGTCATCATGATCAACAGTGCTTGATCATCATTAGCAACATATCCCTTTTCAAATTCAAACTCAAATGGAAATTCAAACTAAAAGTGGAAAATAAAAGTTGTACAAACTAGAAACTAAAATGTTCAATAAATAGCAAATATTCGAGAGACAATTCTAAAATTGTAACCAATATTTAATAAATTAATTAGGTAGCCCAAACCTCCTCTAACAGTGGCTGAAAATAATATCTAATAACCTTTTAAATTAATCTAAATCAAATATGAAATGATGTTTTGCCCAAACTAGTTTTTGGTGTTAGGGTATAGTGCACTGGTATTTATGAACTGGGTCACACTTTTTTACAAAATCCATTTAGGGCCCAAACAATTAGCAAAGCATTAAAGAAAAGAAAACAGAAAAGAGAAAAAGAAAAAGGCCTAAAGAAGCTACTGTGCACTTGAGCCTATCGCTACAGCGCGGCCCAGCCCAACCCGCACCTCCTCCCTCCTCCCGCACTGCTCATGCCGCCCTGCTATCGAACACCGCGCACGTGCGCCCCAGGCCCCCCCTCGCTCGCTGCTCGACAACGCGCCCGCGCTCGCGTTGGGGATAAGAACAGCCCCGCACCCACCCTGGTGAACCCTAGCCGCTCCATTCGCTCTCTCTCTCGCTCCCCCACTTCACCCGAGCGCCGCCATGGACGGCCACGGCTAAACCGCGCGACCACCGCCACCCTTTCGCATCGTCGACGTGTCTACGAGCTCCGCCGCGTCGAGCCCGTCCTCCTCGACCACACGACCGAGCCCCGGGAGCCTTGCATCGCCCCACGCCGCCGTCTTCTTCCTCGGATCGCCGCCGCACTCCGTCGTCGATTCGCTCCGGCAAGCCTTCCCCGAGCCCGCTATTGCACACCTACAGGGCCCGGTGAGCAGTCGACGCCGTCCCCCTCTCTTTTCTTCTCACTATCGACGCCGTAGTGATCGCATTCGAGATGCCCGAGCCCACCACCGCGGACCTCGTCGCCGGCGACCGTCCGGCGACCATTTGGTCATGTGCTGCTGCCCGTTCGCTTCGCCGCCTCGCATAGGCCTCGCCTACCCCTTGCTTCGCCCGTAAAACACGCCGTGGCGCCGTTCCCGTAGCTTGCCCGAGAAACCTCGCCGCCGACGAGCTCCTGGCGCTCCACTCCAGCCTCCCCAACACCCCGCACCGCCGCCATTCGACGCGCGATGTCGAGCCGCGTCGAACGCGCCCTCCCCCAGCCCCGAAGATGCTCTGTGGGCGAATCCCGAACCTCGCCGGCTCGCTCCGCCGCGTTGGAGCTCGCCGGAGTGCCCTCCGGCCGGCGTCCGACGTGGCGCTTGGGGCCCACCCCTGGGTCACTGACCTGTGGCCCCCCTGGCCCCCTTTGACCCCGTTGACTCGGGTCAAAGCTGACGTGGCCGCCCCTGTCTCGCTGACATGCGGGCCCCACTCGGTTAAACTAATTTAATTAAATAGATAATGAGATAATTAGCTAATTAGTTAGTTTAAAACCCTAAACAGTCACTGACTACTGGGCCCCACCTCCTAATTAGTTTAATTAGTTTAAATTAACCCTGGTTAATTAGCTGGGTCACTGACATGTGGGTCCCACTGGACCCACCTGTCAGGTTTGACCCTGGTCAGCCCCTGTTGACCTGCTGACGTCATGCTTAGGTCATGCTGACGTCACTTTACACTGTTTTGGATAATTTGAATTTAAATAAATAATTAAATTCCAGAAATTAATAAAAACTTTAGAAAATCATATAAAATAATCCGTAGCTCAGATGGAAAAACTTTGTACATGAAAATTGCTCAGAACGACGAGACGAATCCGAATACGCGGTCCGTTCATCCGCCACACGTCCCTAACTATCCGAACGTGGAACCGTTCCCCTCCGGTCATCTATCTGACAAATGTCCGGAACCGGGAAAACATTCCCGGATGGATTCCCCCTTCCTCGTTGTCGTGCAACCATATGTTAGGACACACCCGGCACTGCGTATTGTCATGTCATGCTCTTGTTTGCTTTATATTTACTGTTTCCTCCCCCTCTTCTCTCTCGTTAGACCCCGACGCAGTTCCCGGTACCGACGCAGCTCCGGAGCCCGACGCCACCGTTGACGACCTTGCCCTTGCCGCAAAGCAACCAGGCAAGCCCCCCCCCCTTTGATCATCCCGATATCGCCCATTCTATTTTCTCATGCTTGCATTAGAATTGCTGCTGCTATTGCTTTACCTATTCTGATGCATAGCCTGTTTATTGTAACCTACTATTGATACCTTACCTGCTTATCCTAAACTGTCTAGTATAGGCTGGGTAGAGACCTATCAGTGACCCCACTTATCCCGACTGCCCCGCTGGATTATCCGAAGACCCGATCAACGGGATTGAAGAACAGGCCCCCGGCACCGCACATCAACCCCCCATAGTTGTACGACACTACTGGGTTACTATCGAGTGCCGAGTGTGATACCTCCTCAGCACTTCTGATGTTAACCTTGTAGGGTAGATAATTGGTCGTGGTCATCGAGGGTGATTCCTCCTTCTCCACTGCCGATACGACCCTGTCACGCAACACTTCAAGTGTGAACCTCGAGGGTGATTCCTCCGAGTTCACCTTGACGGATACATCAAGTAGGAATCCAACGAGGGTGATACCTCGGATTCCCCTGATGTTATGGACACACGGATACTTGGAGTTTACACTGTTACTTGGAAAGGCGGGTCAACCCTGAGGGGTACCCGTGTGAGCCTAAGTGGCGAGTGTTGTGGAGACGGGTTGCCTGTATGGTGCCCGAGTGATGAATACGAGGCGTGGCCGGGCATTCTTAGCCCTTGCAGCAAGTCCTCGAGACGGGGCGACGGGGTCACATGTTTCGTGAGTCTCTGCTCGTTACCGCAAGCCCTAGTCCACTAACGATTTGGATATTTGATCCGAGCAGGCCTCTAGCCTGGTAGCACTAACCATCACGTGGGCATAGTATGGGCGTTCTGCATCGTAGCATCAGCCGAAAGCTCTGTCAGACGTCTAGTTCAGCCTTGCGGCCGGGACGGACCGACGCCCTCCTGGTGCCTGGCTTCACCCTGCTCGCAATGACCCAGAGAGCACAGGGTGATGGCCCAAGACCCCTGAGCGCTTAGGATGTAGACCGGCGGGGACCTCTCTGCTGAGCTGTAGGTAGGGCTGCGGTGTATCGTTTGGCCGAGGCCGGGCATGACCCAGGAAAGTGTGTCCAGCCGGAGTTAATCGAGCGTGTTCGGTAAGTTGGTGCACCCCTGCAGGGAGGAAAACTTCTATCGATAGCCGGTCCTACGGTAAAGGACACTCGGAGTTGTATCACGATCGACACAACTAGAACGTGAGATGATACCTGGATATATGGCTCTGGGATTGCTTCTCGCAGGGAGTCGAGAAGGGATCTCAGGACGAGGTTGATGACTGTATGGCTCTGGGATTGCTTTCTCGCAGGGATTCGAGAAAGGATCTCTGGGTGAGGTTGAGACTTAATGATACTGCTACATTATATTGTACTGTTCTACTCTCTTCTATTGCTGCAAGACCGCTGAAGATGCTAGTCTTCGATAGGACTAGGCCTTCTCTCTATTCTGGCATTTCTGCAGCCCAGTCCACATATACAGCCTTCCTTTGATAATGTTGCATATGTAGTGTAGATCCTTGCTTGCTGAGTACTTCTGAGTACTCACGGTTGCTTTGCTTTCTTTTCCCCCATATCAGTTTGTCGTGACCAGATGACGGAGCCCCTGAGATAGCTGCTCTCGCCGACGATCGCTACTACTACCTCGAGGGTGGATACTACTACGAGTTGGCCGACGACCAGGAGTAGGATCGGAGGGTCCCAGGCAGGAGGCCTGCGCCTTTCGATCGTAGTGTTTTATTTTGCCCCGCCTTTCTAAAGGGCCTATCTGTGTTTTCTTTTATATCTGTACTTAGATATCTGATGCTTCCGCTGATGCTTGTATGCGAGCTTATGTATTCGAGCCCTCGAGGCCCTTGGCTTGTAATATAAAGCTTGTATGACTTTATTTATGTTCTAGAGTTGTGTTGTGATATCTTCCCGTGAGTCCTTAGACTTGATCGTGTGCATTTGCGTGTATGATTAGTGCACGATTGAGCCGGGGGCGTCACAAGTTGGTATCAGAGCCGACTGCCTGTAGGAATCCCCCCTTCCAATTCCTTGGTCGAAGTTGAGTCTAGTGGTCCAAAAAACTAATTTACTAACTTGGCTGTGTGGCTTACGGGCCCACGTCGCCAATTGGGTGGTATTAGTATCTTTTATTCCTCATCTTTACTCTGGGACTCTGACCTCTATTCTATTCGGGTTAAATGAATTTTACTAACGCCGACTCTTAGGATCTCGTAAATCTCGTCTACCCGGAGAGCTGGATATCTGTGCTTAATTCCTTACCATTGATCTGATTAGTCTGATAATCATTTTCCTTTTCATTGTTTTGTTTAACCTTTCCCTTTGAGTTGTATTATACTTCTCATTGTCATTTGAAAATCCTGAATTTCCTCTGTTTCAGATGGATCGTTTGTTTCCACCACGCCCTACGACGCAGCTTGTGCTTCGCACTTGGGCTCGTGGTGCCCCTGGTTTTCCAGCTATCCTGATCGCCCTCCTGACCAGACTTGGCTACCGCTGGTACCCCGAGTACATGGTCTACGAGGATTACCGCGAGTTCAACCAGGAGCAGTACCATGCTGATGTTCGTATCTATGATCAGCGCGATGACTCGGACACTGAGCTGCACCTTTTCCACGGTATCGGCGTGACGATTGAGATGGCAGTACATGATGCCGCCTACTCTGCTGTCGCACGTCTCAGAGAAGAGTTTAGCGAGAGCTTGGATGCCTCTGAGTTCCGATACATTCCGTATGCCCCTGCTGGAGATACTACTGGATACTACACAGCTATCTGTGCCCCATACGAGCGACGTCGTTACGACCCGCACGTTCTGATTCAGTGCACTCGGGCTCTGGATCGCACTGTTCGGGCTCTTGCCGTCGAGTTGGTTGCCACTCGAGCACGCCTCTATGATGCTATGACACAGTTGCTACCAGCTGTTCATGCAGGGATACATCCAGAGTACATCCTTTACCCGAGCAGGACTCAGATGTATGCTGGTATTGATTGGCCTGCTGTAGGAGGTCACACACCTGTACGTGGACCTCTTCTTTCAGCCCGAGACCAGATTCTGCATCAGAGTACACATGGAGCGCAGGAACCTTCCGCGATGAACATTCGTCGTCCGCACGTGCAGCTACCCCGTTTCAGAGGATCTTCCCGACGTTGATGTAGCCCTTGCTATGTCTCGTGGTGTACTTCCTTACCGTGTGCCTGCGCGCTGCCTACCATATCTAGCTTTTGAGTTTGCGCCGTTATGCTATTCGCATGTAACCGACTCTGTGTATGGATCTGTATGTCTTAATTGACTACTGTTATGTATCTGTTACACTACTTAAATAGTTGTCGAGTTACATTATGCTTGTCGCTAAACACTCGCAATTGCTTTTACTAAACTACCCCTGTTGATACTTAGCAGGATGGTTAGACCAGGTGGTCGTGGTCGTGGCCCTGAACGCCCACCACCGCCAGACTATATGGCAGCTATGATGCAACAATTCGAGCTCAACCGCCAGTTCATGATTGGGATTATGGCTCAGTTTCCGCATCAGAACAATCAGAACCAGAACCCTCCTTCAATAACTCTATCGGAATTTATGCATCTTAACCCCACTCAGTTCCGCAACTCTGAGAAGCCACTGGATGCTGATGACTGGATTCGCGATATCACTCACGAGATGGAGTCGGAAAATGTCTCCCCTGCCAACTTTGTCGCCTTCGCTTCCTTTTTCCTAAAGGGTCCCGCTGCTCAATGGTGGGACAACCACAAACGTACACTGCCTGCTGGAACAACCGTTACTTGGCCTGAGTTCCAGGCTGCCTTTCGTGCCCGGTATATTCCTCAAGGAATCATGGACCGGATGAAAACCCAGTTCTGCAACCTTACTCAGGGCAATAAGACTGTCGAAGCTTATCAGCGGGAATTCCTTGACCTGTCCCGCTATGCTGAAGAAGACATTGCCACGGATGCCCATAGACAAGAGAAGTTCCATAATGGACTCCACGCAGACATCGAGCTTGCACTCGCTGCTCAAGATTTCATCGACTTTACTGCTCTTGTGAACAAGGCTATTCTTCTTGAGACTGCTCAAATGAAGCATAAGGAGTCGCAGAAGCGCTATCGTGATGTTGGCTCATCTTCGGGCTCAACACAGAAGCGAAAAACATATGGTCGTGGACACGCTTACAACATTGATATTATACAAGTCCAGGATCCACCTGCCACTGAAATGGGTACCCTTCCCGTTAACTCATTACCTGCTTCTGTTTTATTTAATTCAGCAGCATCACATTCATTCATCTATGAAAATTTGCATTCATGCATAACCTTCATTATGAGTAAATGAATACCTTGAATGCGTTGAACGCCTCTCCGCTTGAGGGGATCGAAAACATTCCAGTCGTTCGAGATTTTCCGAAAGTTTCTTCGGAAGAACTTCCAAGAATACCCCGATTTTTTTCCTTCTACCTCTTAATTCTCGGGACGAGAATTCTTATTAGTGGAGGAGAATTGTAACACCCCGTGTATTAAGCTACAGTAATCACCCTATTGATAATGCCATGTCATCATGATCAACAGTGCTTGATCATCATTAGCAACATATCCCTTTTCAATTTCAAACTCAAATGGAAATTCAAACTAAAAGTGGAAAATAAAAGTTGTACAAAATAGAAACTAAAATGTTCAATAAATAGAAAATATTCTAGAGACAATTCTAAAATTGTAACCAACATTTAATAAATTAATTAGGTAGCCCAAACCTCCTCTAATAGTGGCTGAAAATAATATCTAATAATCTTTTAAATTAATCTAAATCAAATATGAAATGATGTTTTGCCCAAACTAGTTTTTGGTGTTAGGGTATAGTGCGCTGGTATTTATGAACTGGGTCACACTTTTTTACAAAATCCATTTAGGGCCCAAACAATTAGCAAAGCATTAAAGAAAAGAAAACAGAAAAGAGAAAAAGAAAAAGGCCTAAAGAAGCTACTGTGCACTTGAGCCTATCGCTACAGCGCGGCCCAGCCCACCCCGCACCTCCTCCCTCCTCCCGCACTGCTCATGCCGCCCCGCTGTCGAACACCACGCGCGCGCCCCAGGCCCCCCCTCGCTCGCCGCTCGACAACGCGCCCGCGCTCGCGCTGGGGATAAGAACAGCCCCGCACCCACCCTGGCGAACCCTAGCCGCTCCGTTCGCTCTTTCTCTCTCGCTCCCCCACTTCACCCGAGCGCCGCCATGGACGGCCACGGCTAAACCGCGCGACCACCGCCACCCTTTCGCCCCGCCGACGTGTCTACGAGCTCCGCCGAGTCGAGCCCGTCCTCCTCGACCACACGACCGAGCCCCGGGAGCACTGCATCGCCCCACGCCGCCGTCTTCTTCCTCGGATCGCCGCCGCACTCCGTCGTCGATTCGCTCCGGCAAGCCTTCCCCGAGCCCGCTATTGCACACCTACAGGGCCCGGTGAGCAGTCGACGCCGTCCCCCTCTCTTTTCTTCTCACTATCAACGCCGTAGTGATGGCATTCGAGATGCCCAAGCCCACCACCGCGGATCTCGTCGCCGGCGACCGTCCGGCGACCATTTGGTCATGTGCTGCTGCCCGTTCGCTTCACCGCCTCGCATAGGCCTCGCCTAACCCTTGCTTCGCCCGTAAAACACGCCGTGGCGCCGTTCCCGTAGCTCGCCCGAGAAACCTCACCGCCGACGAGCTCCTGGCGCTCCACTCCGGCCTCCCCAACACCACGCACCGCCGCCATTCGACGCGCGACGTCGAGCCGCATCGAACGCGCCCTCCCCCAGCCCCGGAGATGCTCTGTGGGTGAATCCCGAACCTCGCCGGCTCGCTTCGCCGCGTTGGAGCTCGCCGGAGTGCCCTCCGACCGGTGTCCGACGTGGCGCTTGGGGCCCACCCCCCTGGGTCACTGACCTGTGGCCCCCTGGCCCCCTTTGACCCCGTTGACTCGGGTCAAAGCTGACGTTGCCGCCCCTATCTCGCTGACATGCGGGCCCCACTCGGTTAAACTAATTTAATTAAATAGATAATTAGCTAATTAGTTAGTTTAAAACAGTAAACAGTCACTGACTACTGGGCCTCACCTCCTAATTAGTTTAATTAGTTTAAATTAACCCTGGTTAATTAGCTGGGTCACTGACATGTGGGTCCCACTGGACCCACTTGTCAGGTTTGACCCTGGTCAGCCCCTGTTGACCTGCTGATGTCATGCTTAGGTCATGCTGACGTCACTTTACACTGTTTTGGATAATTCGAATTTAAATAAATAATTAAATTCCAGAAATTAATAAAAACTTTAGAAAATCATATAAAATAATCCGTAGCTCAGATGGAAAAACTTTGTACATGAAAATTGCTCAGAACGACGAGACGAATCCGAATACGCGGTCCGTTCATCCGCCACACGTCCCTAACTATCCGAACGTGGAACCGTTCCCCTCCGGTCATCTATCTGACAAATGTCCGGAACCGGGAAAACATTCCGGGATGGATTCCCCCTTCCTCGTTGTCGTACAACCATACGTTAGGACACACCCGGCACTGCGTATTGTCATGTCATGCTCTTGTTTGCTTTATATTTACTGTTTCCTCCCCCTCTTCTCTCTCGTTAGATCCCGACGTAGTTCCCGGTACCGACGCAGCTCCGGAGCCCGACGCCACCGTTGACGACCTTGCCCTTGCCGCCGAGCAACCAGGCAAGCCCTCCCCCTTTGATCATCCCGATATCGCCCATTCTATTTTCTCATGCTTGCATTAGAATTGCTGCTGCTACTGCTTTACCTATTCTGATGCATAGCCTGTTTATTGTAACCTACTATTGATACCTTACCTGCTTATCCTAAACTGTCTAGTATAGGCTGGGTAGAGACCTATCAGTGACCCCACTTATCCCCACTGCCCCGCTGGATTATCCGAAGACCCGATCAACGGGATTGAAGAACAAGCCCCCGGCACCGCACATCAACCCCCCTTAGTTGTACGACACTACTGGGTTACTATCGAGTGCCGAGGGTGATACCTTGTCAGCACTTCTAATGTTAACCTTGTAGGGTAGATAATTGGTCGTGGTCATCGAGGGTGATTCCTCCTTCTCCACTGCCGATACGACCCTGTCACGCAACACTTCAAGTGTGAACCTCGAGGGTGATTCCTCCGAGTTCACCTTGACGGATACATCAAGTAGGAATCCAACGAGGGTGATACCTCAGATTCCCCTGATGTTATGGACACACGGATACTTAGATTTTACACTGTTACTTGGAAAGGCGGGTCAACCCTGAGGGGTACCCGCGTGAGCCTAAGTGGCGAGTGTTGTGGAGACGGGTTGCCTGTATGGTGCCCGAGTGATGAATACGAGGCGCGGCCGGGCATTCTTAGCCCTTGCAGCAAGTCCTCGAGACGGGGCGACGGGGTCACATCTTTCGTGAGTCTCTGCTCGTTACCGCAAGCCCTAGTCCACTAACGATTTGGATATTTGATCCGAGCAGGCCTCTGGCCTGATAGCACTAACCATCACGTGGGCATAGTATGGGCGTTCTGCATCGTAGCATCAGCCGAAAGCTCTGTCAGACGTCTAGTTCAGCCTTGCGGCCGGGACGGACCCGCGCCCTCCTGCTGCCTGGCTTCACCCTGCTCGCAACGACCCGGAGAGCACAGGGCGATGGCCCAAGACCCCTGAGCGCTTAGGATGTAGACCGGCGGGGACCTCTCTGCTGAGCTGTAGGTAGGGCTGCGGTGTATCGTTTGGTCGAGGCCGGGCATGACCCAGGAAAGTGTGTCCGGCCGGAGTTAATCGAGCGTGTTCGGTAAGTTGGTGCACCCCTACAGGGAAGAAAACTTCTATCGATAGCCGGTCCTACGGTAAAGGACACTCGGAGTTGTATCACGATCGACACAACTAGAACGTGAGATGATACCTGGATATATGGCTCTGGGATTGCTTCTCGCAGGGAGTCGAGAAGGGTTCTCAGGACGAGGTTGATGACTGTATGGCTCTGGGATTGCTTTCTCGCAGGGAGTCGAGAAAGGATCTCTGGGTGAGGTTGAGACTTAATGATACTGCTACATTATATTGTACTGTTCTACTCTCTTCTATTGCTGCAAGACCGCTGAAGATGCTAGTCTTCGATAGGACTAGGCCTTCTCTCTATTCTGGCATTTCTGCAGCCCAGTCCACATATACAGCCTTCCTTTGATAATGTTGCATATGTAGTGTAGATCCTTGCTTGCTGAGTACTTCTGAGTACTCACGGTTGCTTTGCTTTCTTTTCCCCCATATCAGTTTGTCGTGACCAGATGACAGAGCCCCTGAGACAGCTGCTCCCGCCGACGATCGCTACTACTACCCCGAGGGTGGATACTACTATGAGTTGGCCGATGACCAGGAGTAGGATCGGAGGGTCCCAGGCAGGAGGCCTGCGCCTTTCGATCGTAGTGTTTTATTTTGCCCCGCCTTTCTAAAGGGCCTTTCTGTGTTTTCTTTTATATCTGTACTCAGATATCTGATGCTTCCGCTGACGCTTGTATGCGAGCTTATGTATTTGAGCCCTCGAGGCCCCTGGCTTGTAATATAAAGCTTGTATGACTTTATTTATGTTCTAGATTTGTGTTGTGATATCTTCCCGTGAGTCCTTAGGCTTGATCGTGTGCATTTGCGTGTATGATTAGTGCACGATTGAGCCGGGGGCGTCACATAAATGCCCGTTTTAAATAGGAATCTCGCTCATTGGCGGATTTGCTCTCGGGTCGTGATGAACATGCCTCTGTTGCAATTTTACTGCCTGAGTTGTTTGACCTGAACTTCTCCCAGTGCTAGGTTGAACTTCTGCCAACATTGCCCAAATGGGGCTTGCGATATACCGTTGGAAAGCTATGGACACGAGTATCATCACCCAAGTTAAATTTTTGGCAAAATGTAAGCGGTTTAAGAGCAGTTTTGAAAACTGTTTTTTCTTCATACAAAAAACGTGAATCGTATTTTCGATCGCATTTCTAAACCGTTTATCGGAATGAGGCAAATAATATGGCGTTGGAAAGCTGCTGCAAAGCTGCTCCTTCCACATGTTGAAAGTTTTCTCTAATTTCCTATGGTTAAAGAGTAATTTGGAAAATCGTAAAATTTCACAAACCGAACAGCCGAGTTCGTATTTTCGATGCCATTTCTAAACGGCTAATCCAATTGAGGCAAATGATATGGCGTTGGAAAGCTTATGAAAATGCGCTATTTTTTCATGTTGAAAGTTTTTTCTAATTTTGAACGGTTTAAGAGTAATTTATAAAACGGTACAAGTTCCACCGAGTTTGTATTTTCGAGCTAATTTTGTAACCGTATGTCCGAATGCAGCAAATGATATGGCGTTGGAAAGTTTGAGGAAATGCGAAACTTTTTGGTATATATTGTTTCTCCCAATTCCTTACGATTTTAAGTCAAATTTAAAAATGGCTAAAAACGTATTTTCACCGTAATTTCTACAAACTTTATCGGAATGGGGCAAATAATATACCGTTGAAAAGCTACGGAAATTACGAAACTTTTTCATGTTGATGGTTTTCTCTGATTCCTAGCCGTTTTCAAGTAATTTTGAAAACGGCGAGATCATGCGTTCTGCCTTTATTGCGAAACAGATTCTTCGAAAATGCACCGCGTGAAGAACTTGAACTTCTCGGCATGTCTACTTGAACTTCACTCTGTTTTTCACGTGTTTTTTTTGCTCGTAGCTCTCCCTCCACTCACCAGAATTGAGCAAGTGATATACCGATGAAAAGCTGCTGTAAACACGCAATTTTTCCGTGTTGATCATTTTTTCGTACTCTCGACGGTTTTAAAAGTTTTTCATCTGAAATTCATTCAGTGTAGTAGTTGAACTTCCTGCTGTTTTCACGTTGAACTTCTGTGACATATTTTCGTTTGTAATTTTCTCATCCATGATATTCCTTTTGTACAAACCTCTCTCACAATATTTTTTTTAACTTTCTCCCACCGAGGATTTGAACTTACAGAAATGATATTCCTGCCGTTTTGAAGTAAATTAGAAAATGACGAGATCATAATTTCTTCCTTCATCGCGAATTTAAATGTACTGCGTGAAGTAGTCGAACTTCTCGGGCATGTCTGTTTGAATCGCTCTACCTTTTTTATTTGAACTTAATTATGTATTTTTTAGAAATGTGAAAATTGGAGTTTTTTTTAAAAAACATCGAACTTCTTCGTTATTTGAAATTGAACTTATTGATTTTACTCTTTAGTAACTAGAAAAATCTAATTTTTCAAATAAATATCAAACTTCTCCGCCTTTTCCAATTGAACTTTTTGGTTTTATCCTCTAGTAACGTGAAAACCTGAGTTTTTTTATATACATTGAACTACTCCATTTTTCGAAATTGAACTTCTTGGTTTTAATCTTTAGCATTGGGGAAAATCTGAGTTTCTATAAATTTTAAACATCTTTGTGTTTTTAATTTGAACTTCTTGGTTTATTATTTAGTAACGGAGGAAATCCTTATGTTATAATAAACATCAAACCGCCCCGTTACTTAATTTAGAACTTCTAAGTTTTTTTAGAAACGAGGAACATCCTTTTCCTTGTAATTTTTTTTGAATGATTTCTTTTCTGTTTTAATCTGACCTTCTTTGTTTTTCTGGAGATCAAAAAATATATTTTTAGTACAAAGAACAATCTTTTTTTAATTTGAATTTTCTGTATTTCATGTGAGCTTCTAAGGTTTTTATTTCCTGAACGACAACACATGAACTTCCTGAAATCGAGAATATTTACTTGAATACGTTATGAAATACACTTATTATTGTGTGTGTACTTTTATCATATATTTTTTTGTAAATTCTGATAGTATTTTTTCCCTTATCTTAGGCAACGATTTGCTTTTTTCATAGTGAAGTACCCATGTTTTTTTACCAAGTCAACTTTTGGTTTTCTTCCTTGTTTTAAATACTTGAACTACATCATTTTTCATAGTGAAGTACAGATGTTTTTTACCAAGTCAGCTTTTGTTTTTTCTTCCTTGTTTTAAATACTTGAACCCCATCATTTTTATTTAGCGGACTTCTGTTCGTAATATAGTGAACAAATATCTCTCAGAACGAGCATGTTCTATGCTCTTTTTTTCAGAAAATCTAAGAATTTTTTTTACAGTATATAACTCTGATTTTCCCCACCACACGTTCCATCCCTGTCCTCTTCCATCTTACATCATCTTCTTAGCCACGCACGCCACACTACACAATCCTTTTCTGCAACCTCATCCAGGAAAATAATATATAACATGGAGTACAGGCAGCATTCGGGATGAACCGGCGGCGCTTTTGTTTGCTTCTCGCTACCTGCCACGACCAGCGGCTAGAGTGGAAGACAGCAGCAAGTGGGGCGAGGATGTGAGCAGCGGTAGAGTTGCACCCGCGCTGGAGGAGTTGCCCCGGATTTTTTGTCGAAAAGGACTACCTCGCCAACGAATTGACAAAAAGGACCACCTGCTGACAAATTTGACAAAAAGGACCTTCTCGGCCGTGGCGGCAGGTGCGGCAGGCGACACGTGGCACCTGCCGCCACGCAGCGAGGCGGCAGCACTGTAGCGACTGGCAGAACGGGAATCGGCTCTGCGAACGGAACAGCAGCGGCCTGTGGGGCCCGGCCGCCGTGAGGCGTGGCGGCAGCACTGTGCGCCTGGGCCCTGCCGCCTGACCCGGTGGCGGCAGGACTGTAACACGTCAGCGTTCTAACTAATATCCTCGCACGTGAGGGGCTACCAACACCAACTTGCATGCATGATTGGTCAATCAGGACATGCATGTATCGCTGCTTCTTTCCAGGAAGGTGCTAGCTAGCATCCATCAATTAATTTTTCACCTCTCTCTCACGTACGTATGCGATGCATGCACAGGTTCAATTACCGTTCTAACGGGTCGTAGTGGTATTCATATTTTATTCTGAAGCAAATCGGGGAGCGGAGTCCTTCCTACCGAGCCTTGTCGCTTGCACAGTGGACTGGAATCCCTTCCTGCCGGAGAGTACGCTCCCTGCGCGCGTACAGTCCTGCCGCCACCGGGCCAGGCGGCAGGGCCCAGGCGCACAGTGCTGCCGCCACGCCCCATGGCGGCCGGGCCCCACAGGCCACTGCCGTTCTGTTCGCAGAGCCGATTCCCGTTCTGCCAGTCGCTACAGGGTCGTTACAGTGCTGCCGCCTCGCTGTGTGGCGGCAGGTGCCACGTGTCGCCTGCCGCACCTGCCGCCACGGCCGAGGGGTCCTTTTTGTCAAATTTGTCAGCAGGTGGTCCTTTTTGTCAATTCGTTGGCGCAGGTAGTCCTTTTCGACAAAAAAATCGTTGCCCGGTGGCCGGCTGTGTACGGGGGTGATGATGGGCTGTGCTGCGGAGGGGCACGGCTGCGGCCTGCAGTTTTCTCTAATAATGTTTATAAGCATATACCTGTTGTTGAACTTGGCGTACAGCCGTAGTAGAACTTCACCGCGAACGACGCATAGCCGTAGTACGTGGCATATTGACTTGCTGTGTAGAACTTCCTGAGTTCTGCTTTAGACACAAATAAAAATAGCTTATGTAGGACGAACACGAAGACAAATCAGTTGGACGTGGGCAGTTTCAAGGAGTTGAGTGTGCTTGCACTGAAATACAAAACTACACAACACATTTTTCATTGAGGCATTAACACGAACACTTTGAAGTGCATCATACAGTGCCATTGATCCTCGCCGGCGGCCGCTACACCACCACACCTTTTTTGGTCCCCAGAAGTGTTCAGGGAGAAAACTGTTGTAGCCTGAAAATGCCCAGGCGCACAAAATGTTCAAAGAGAAAAATGTTCAGAGAGAATTAACAGCCTTAGCCTGAACACATGTAGATGAAATTTCAGAGAAAAATACCATCGCCGTTCTCCTTCTCTATTGGCAGTAGTAGAAATGCACAAATTAAAATAACTATAAGTGAAAATCTAGTTGTTCCCGTAGCATCCATGGCCCGTCATGAAACTCCTGAGCAGTAGTTGGTAGTAGGAGGACATGTAACTCTAGCATTGAACTTGGAAGGTCATTCTTGGGCAAAGACTTGAGCGCCTCAGAATTACTGATCTCCAAATTTTTGAGAGAAATCGGGAGGCTGTTGGGCAGCGCCTTGATGGCATAACCAAAGGCAATCTCCAATTTTTCCAGAGATCTCAGGATGTTGTTCGACAACGACTTGATGGCATAAGAGCAGATGATAACGTAATCCCCGAACTTGGTGTATAGATGAAGTAAAACTTATTGTTAATCCACGGCTGTAGTAGAACTTGTCCTCGAGCAGGGAAGAGCGGGGCGACATCGAGCATAGCCAGAGCCAGCTCGTCTGCAGGTGGATGGCTTAGCCTGGGGCAGTGCGCTGCTACGGCATCGTGTGGCCGACGGTGGGATACACGGCGGCTGTTCCCGGAGGAATACGTGGCGGTGGCAAGCAATCTGAATGCGAACAGAAGATGAACTTCTAACCTGCAGTTATTTCGCATTTTGATTTTCCTCTCACAAGTTGAACTTCTAACTTGTAGTTTTTTTGCACTGAATTAATCTCAGTTGTTGAACTTCCAAACTATAGTTGACTAAGCCATCCTAAGTCACGAACGCAAGGGAGAGAGCATGATCCTCTGCTCATGTTAATGATATACAGGAAGACCATCAGTAGAAAGCACCTCTCATCAATTTTTAACCAAAATATGTAGCTTTCTTAGTAAGCGAACAAAGAAGAACATCTTCAAATAACAGATTTGCTCCAAGACGATGGGGAAGCACCACTTATCATCGCTTCAACCACGGACAACAGCAAGTTCAAACCAGAAAAACATGGACAGCAACAGCAGCTAATCTCTCTCTCTCGCACTCAAGCTGAACTGCAGAAGCACCACCGAGAGCAAAACGGGTAGGTGAGAATTCATCTGTATTCAGTTGCGGTTGTGAACCTCCAAGGGACGCGTACCTGAACGGCCAGAGGAGGCGTCGATCAACACCGTGGTGCGGCAGTGAAGCTGCACCAGTAGGAGGCTGCGCGGTGGGGGGAGCCTCCGCCCAGCAGCATCACCGGGGAGACGGAGGAGTGGGGCAGCGACCCATTGACGCGCGGGGATGGCTGGGTTGTGGTCCGGGCGAGGCGAGGTCCTGGCGGAAATGGATGGGAAGAGGGGCGGTGCTCGCCGGCGTGGTCGTGGCGGAGGCGAGATCCTGGCGGAGGTGGGGTGTGGCCGCAGTAGCTAGGTCGGGTCGGGGAGCAGCGGCGGGGGCCAGGGAGGTCACGCGGCGGCGGGGATTCCGGGAGGCCGGGCAGTGGCGGGGAGTTCCGGCGGGTCGCGCGGCGGCGGGGTGGTCCGGGCGGCGATGGGATCAGGGGATCGGCGGGAAGGTGGTCTGGTGGAGGTCGGGTCGGGGTGGTTTTTTTTTCTTTTATTTTTGTCGCTGCCGGTTTCGGGAGTTCGGGAACGTCCGATCGCCCCCTGTACAGCCGCGCCATGATACAAATAGTTATTCTAACCTGGGATTAGAATAGTGCTATATATATATATATATACATATATATATATATATACATATATATAGTAGCACTATTCTGATCCTGGGATCAGAATAATTATTTTGATCACAGCGGCCCTATATAGGCACGACGCGGATGTATTGGAACTCGTGAACCGGCTGCGACAAGAAAAAAAACAACCCACCTTCCCCACGCACAGTCCTACCCCGAGTCCAGCTTCTTCCCCCCGCACACAACCACCGGCACCCCTGCCTCCGCCCCCGGAACCGGTCGCCGCCTCCGCCCCGGAACTGGTCGCCGCCTCCGTCCTCGGATCCGGCCACCGGGCCGCCTCCTTCCCCGGATCCGGCCGCCGGGCCGCCTCCTTCCCTCAGATCCGCCCGGGACCAATCCCACCGCCGAGTGCCTCCACCAAACACTGACGCACAACACCGCTGCCGCCTGCCGCCACCAAGCACCGGCGCGTGACCCCGCAGCCTACCTCTGGTATGCCGTCGCGCCTCCCCTGTGACCTAGGCTGCCCCCGACATCGCTCAGCTCCTCCTCCGGCGATGACCCCCTGCCACACGCGCCTCCTCGCTGCTCTGCCCCGACCACGGGCGCCTCCTCGTCCAACCTCCAGCGACACAAACCACCTCCGCCCGCTGTAGCAGAGGGCATGCCGCCGTTCATGGCCTTCCCTCCCATCTGCCACTGTGTGAGAGAGGTTCACCGCTTCGGTGCGAACTTCCCTTCGCTCCGGCGCGGCCTGCCCTCCCTTCTGGAGCGACCTGCCCTCTGCTTTGCCGCACCCTCATCCAGCGCGCCTGCACTCTGCTCCATCAACGCATCGATCGAGCACCATCTCCCTTCTCTCTCCACTATGATTGCAGCACGGGTAGACAGTGTCTGAAGTTCAGCTGTATCTATATGTTTAGCTGTATTAGTGTTTCACTCCATTAGCAAATTCATGTTATGCTCATTTCTTCGGCAACTGGTGGGTGCACCACCAACACGCGATGAGCTCCCCTGGTTCTTCTTCTGCTCATGCGGTGGAGCATGCTGCAACTTTTGTTTAGTTCTGAAACTCTAATTCTGTCAGTTTAGTCCTTGTATTGTTCTTATAGGCACAAATTTGAAGAGTCAAAGAAAATGGAAAAAGAATGCATCAGTATAGCTACTTAGCAGAAAATGGTCAAAGAGTATGTTGCTTTGATGGTTTTTTGTGTGCTTGTATTTGAAAAATTACATCAAAGAAAATTCAGCAACTTGTGTACGTATGTGGATAACATGGGAACAATATTCTGCCCACCATCTGTTTTTGCTAATGAGTTTGTGTAACACCCCCGTGTAATAAGCACTGTGGCATAATGATAATCATGCCAAGTCATCTTCATTTGCAATGCTTAATCACAGTGGTTCAATCTTTCAATTCAAATTTCTCTCTGACAAACAATTCAAATTCTAAGTGCAAAATAAAGTTACACAAAAGTTGCTGGAAAAATGTTCATCATCTTGCAAATAATCCAAAACAATTATATGTTAAGGAACAAAACCTCACTCTTGAACAAAGATGAGCATTAGTCATTATAACAGCACCATTTCAGCATTTTAAATGCTTTTCTATTTTTGGAAAATTCAAACGAGTACTAAAAATTCCCAAACTTTTTGTGGCACTGTCTAAAAACACTAGGGAATTAATGGGACACTTTCCACACTTTTCCTAAGTGCTTGGGATGCCCAATTAATCTCTTTTCTCTCTCTGTTTAATAGTTAAAAAGAAAAATAGAAAAAGAAAAAGGCCAGAAGGCCACTTACCTGGCGCTGGGCCATGAGGCCCAGCCCAACTCACCTGCTTCCCACCCGTGTCATCGTCCTCGTGGACGAGCGCGCTCGCCGGTCGCTGGTCGACACGACGCCGATACAGCGCCGCCGAGGGGATAAGAGGGAGTTCCTCGGCCTCCCCTCCATCTCTATCCACTCTCCCTCTCTCTCCGTTACTCTCTCCTTCTCCCTCGAGTTCGCCCGTTCCCCTCTCTCTCTATCCCGAACACGGTCGCCGCCGTCCTCGCTCGTCCACCGCGGCCACCGGCGCCCGTTCCTCTCTCCGAGGTGTCCAGGAGGTCCGCGGTGTGCTGCTTCTTCCTCCTCGCCATCGGATCTTGCCCGGGGAGCGCCACCGTCGTCGCTCACGTCTTCTTCCCCAACTGCGGCCACCGCTACGCCACCGTTCGATCCGCCCCGATTCTGCGCTCCTAAGCTACCAGCGGCCACCGTGCGCCCCACCGTGAGCATTCATCCCTCTTCCCTTCCTCTGGTTGCCCGCGTTTCTACCGTAGCTCGCTGTCTTCGCCGCGCCGCCGTTGCCGTGCTCGGGCTCCGCTGTAGAGCTCGCCGTCGATGTTGTGGTCCGTGCCATGGCCACGCAAGCATGCCATCGTGCTCAAGGAGGCCTCCTGGTGCTCCCTGTAGGTTTAGTTCGCGTGCAAATGTGCCGGAGCGACGAATGCGCCGATTCCCGATTCCGGCCGCCGCTAGTACCTCACCGTCCAGCCAACTCCGGTCGCCCCAGGCCGCGCCAGTAGGCTAGATGGACGTGGCTCGAAGTGCCCGTTCTAGCATGACCAACCGCGCACAAAATGGCTAAGCATAGCGCGATTCCGAGCTTCGCCGGCGCTCGGCCGCCGCGAGGAGCTTGCCGGAGCAGCTCCGGCGCCGGTGTCCGACGTGTCACCGCGTGGGGCCCGCTTAGAGTCACTGCCAGTGGGCCCCTGCGCCTCAGCTGACCGCGTTGACTCCGGTCAGCGCGCGCACTGTTCACCATTGACCCTGACAGGTGGGTCCCCCACGTCAGCAGCATAATTAGTGACTAATTACACTTAGCCTAATTACCCACTAATTAGCTCAGTCACTGACAATAGGACCCACCCTCTAATTAATCTCTGTTAAATTTAAAACGCTGATTAACCCTGCTGAGACACTGACAGGTGGGGCCGGGCACTGTTCTAGTGGATAAGCCCTGCTGAGTCAGCTGCTGACTCAGCAGGCTGGCCCCACTGGTCAGCCTCTGTGAGCTGGCCGTTGACTGGTCTGTTGACCCAGTCAATGGGCCCACTGGTCAGCCTCTGTGCTGGTCAGCTGGGTACAAAACTGGGTACACATAGCAATTTCTTCTACTGTTTAAATTTGAATTTAGTAATTAGAGTAATTCCAGAAAATGAATTAAACTTCGGAAAATCATAGAAAAATAACCGTAGCTCGGATCGAAAAACTTTGTGCATGAAAGTTGATCAGAACGACGAGACGAAGCTGACCGTGTCGACTGTTTCCGTGACGGGACCCTCTACGGAGGTGAACCCGTAACTTTTAGCCTATTTCCGGTAGATGAATAGTGCATAACCACCGGTTAATAATTCCAACTTTAATCCTAAAAATAACTAATATGACTTAGACATGCTTTAGGCAACCCTGCACCGCACATTAGCGTAGCCTGCTCTGTGTTACTTTGCCTTCCTTGTATTTATCTGTTTCCTTCCCCTCTTCTCTCTCGATAGAGCCAGGTACCGTCGCAGCTCCGGAGATCGACGACCCTTGACGACCTTGCCTTTGCCGCCGCACAACCAGGCAAGCCCCCCCTTGAGCATCCCGATATCGCCCATTCTATTCTCTCCTCCTTGCATTAGATTTTGCTACTGTTACGGTTATCCTATTTCTGCTGCATAGCCTGTTTTATTGTAACCTGCTGTTGATACCTTCCTGTTCATCCTAAACTGTTTAGAATAGACTGGGTAGAAACCCATCAGTGACCCCCCACTTGTCTCGACTGCCCTGCTGGATTCTCAGAAGACCCGAGCAACAGGATCGAAGACCAGGCCCCGGCACCGCACCTCACTTCCCCCTTAGTTGCTCGACACTACTGGGTTACTATCGAGTGCCGAGGGTGATACCTCGTCAGCACTTCTGATGATAACCTTGTAGGTTAGTTAATCGGTCGTGGTCAGCGAGGGTGATTCCTCCTACACCACCCCCGATAACGACGAAGTCATGCAACACCTCAAGTATGGACCTCGAGGGTGATTCCTCTTTTGTTCACCTTGACGATAACATTAGGTGGAATTCCATCGAGGGTGATTCCTCAGGGTTCCCCTTGGTGTTAGACACACGGTTACTATGATTACTATGACTTTACCACTGATACTTGGAAAGGCGGGTTGACCCTGAGGGTTACCCGCGAATGATGGGATGTCGGGTTGACCTGGAGGTTACCCGTGAGGCGAATACGAGGCGTGGCCGGGTATTCTTAGCCCTTGCCACAAGTCCTCGAGACGGGGCGACGGGGTCACATCGATCGTGAGTCTCTGCTCGTTACCGCAAGCCCCTAATCTACTAACGATTTGGATATTTGATCCGGGCCGGCCTCTGGCCGGATAGCACTAACCAACACGTGGGAAGAGTTATGGGCACTCTGCATCATAGCATCAGCCGAAAGCTCTGTCAAACGTCCAGTTCAGCCTGGCGGCTGGGCTGGGCCGGCACCATCCTATAGTGGTGGAGCCTGGTTCGCCCTGCACGCAACGACCCGGAGGGTGAGGGGCGATGGCCCAAGACCCCCTTGTGCTTAGGAGGTAGACCGACGGGGACCTCTCTGCTGAGCTGTAGGTAGGGTTGCGGTGTATCATTGGGCCGAGGCCGGGCATGACCCAGAAAAGTGTGTCCGGCCGGAGTTAAGCGAGCGTGGTGGGTAAGTTGGTGCACCCCTGCAGGGAAGAACTAAACTATCGATAGCTAGTCCTACGGTAAAGGACACTCGGAGTTGTATCCCGATCGATACAACTAGGACTTGAGATGATACTGGATAGTATGGCTTCGGGATCGCTTTCTCGCACGGAGACGAGGAAGGATCTCTGGGCGAGACTGTTACTTGACACAACCACTACTATTTTATACTATGCTGATCTACTCTCTTTTGTTGCTACAAGACCGCCAAAGATGCTAGTCTTCGATAGGACTAGGCTTTCCTCTCTATTCTGGCATTTCTGCAGCCCAGTCCACATATACAACCTTCCTTTGATAATGTTGCATATGTAATGTAGATCCTTGCTTGCTGAGTACTTCGGAGTACTCACGGTTGCTTTGCTTTCTTTTTCTCCCCATATCAGTTTGTCCTGACCATATGACGGAGCCCCTGAGACAGCCGCCCCGCCGACGACTACTACTACCACCTCGAGGGTGTTACTTCTACGAGCTGGCCGACGACCAGGAGTAGGATTGGAGGGTCCTAGGCAGGAGGCCTACGCCTTTTGATCGTAGTATTTTATTTTGCCCCGCCTTTCTAAAGGCCTATTTGTAACTCTGTTATATCTGTACCCAGATATCTGATGCTTCCGCTGACATTTGTATGCCATCGAGCTATGTATTCGAGCCCTCGAGGCCCTGGCTTGTAATATAAAGCTTGTATGACTTTATTTATGTTTTAGAGTTGTGTTGTGATATCTTCAAGTGAGTCCTTAGGCTTGATCGTGTGCATTGCGTGTATGATTAGTGCACGATTAAGCCGGGGCGTCATAGGTTGGTATCAGAGCCGACTGACTGTAGGAACCCCCCTTTCCAACTCCTTGGCCAAAGTTGAGTCTAGTGGTCCAAAACTGTTTTACTAACATGGCTGTGTGGCTTACGGGCCCACGTCGCCAATTGGGTAGTATTAGGATCTTTTATTCCTCGTCTATACTCTGGAACTCTGATCTCTCTTCCTTTCGGGTTAAAATTTTACTAACTTCAACATTAGGTTCTCGTGATCACATCAACCCGGAGTTCTGAAATTACCCCCTTGCTTCAAGATTGTGGGCCAGGTTCTGCTTAGAGGATCCTTTTATCGAGGGCACCTTGTGTTGTCACTTGCAAATTCCTCGCTTCAACAGTTTTCTCCGACGTTGATGTAGCCTTTGCTATGTCTCGTTGTGTACTTCTTTACCGCGTGCCTGCGCGCCGCCTAGCTTGTCTAGCTGCGTGCATTTCCGAACTCCTACCGCCGTTTGTGTCCAACTCCGTGCATCGTTCTGTATATCTTTAATGACTACTAATATGCACCTGATGCCTTCTTGTTCATAACTCATGTTACATCGTGAATGACCTCTTATACATGCAGTTTTTCTTGCTAAACTGCCCCTGTTGATTTGGCAGGATGGCTGACGATCCTCCACCTCCACCCTATATTGCCGCAATGATGCAGCAGTTCGAACTCAACCGTCAATAGTTTGAACTCAACCGTCAATTTATGACCGGAGTATTGGCTCAGTTCCCAACTCAACATGCTCAGCAACAGTCTGCTCCAATAACTCTGCTAGAATTCGTGCGCCTCAACCCGTCTGTTTTCCGCAACTCCACCAATCCTATGGATGCTGATGATTGGCTTCGTGACATCCTGTTTGAAATGAGTCAGCTAGTGTGGCCCCTGACAGTTACGTCGCCTTTGCGACATTCCATTTAAAGGGTCCAGCTGCTCAATGGTGGGAAAGCCATAAGGGTATGTTGCCTGCCGAATCTGTACCCACTTGGCAGGAATTTCAGTCAGCCTTTCGTGCATGGTACATTCCTCAAGGTCTGATAGACCAGAAGAAGCAGGAGTTCCCCAAGCTCTCATAGGGCACAATGACTGTGGATGAATATCAGAGGAAATTTCTCGAATTATCCCGCTATGCTAAAGATGATGTCGACACTGACGCTCGCAAGCAGGAGAAATTCCGTGAAGGACTGCGTTCCAATATACAGCTCGCACTTCTTGTCCTTGATTGTGAGGACTTTACGACGCTTGTCAGCCAAGCCTACCGAGTTGAAACTGGTCTGGCTAAATACCAGGAGTCGCTCAAGTGCACTCGTGATGTTGGCTCAACCTCGGGTCAGCCTATTCAGAAACGTCGAGTGTGGATTCCGCACAGTGTTCATCACCGACCTGCTCCGACACCAAGGCCATCTTATGTTGCACCTCGCCTGCCTCCACCACCAAGACAACTGAATAGTGAAAGTGGACAGCCCAATGCTGATGCTCCTTCCCATAATGATGGTTTATGCCACCATTGTGGACAGCCAGGGCACCGTGCTCTCAACTGTCGCCAGGGTCAGCCGCAGGATTCAACGTGTCGACCTGTTGACCGTAGGAAGGGCCGTCGAAACCATCCTAGCAGAAAACGTAATGCTAGACCACCTTCTATGAATAGTGGTCAAGTCACCCATGTCAAAATGGAAGAAGCTCGAGAGTCCCCTAAAATCGTGATGGGAACTCTTCCAGTTAATTCAGTGGCAGCTTCTGTTCTCTTTGATTCTGGAGCATCACATTCCTTTGTGTACCAGCAATTTGCACAATTGCATGAGTTAACCATGAGTTCATTACCCACTCCATTGGAGATTAGTACTCCCCGTTCCAGGTGGCAAACCAAGATGGTAAGTCACAACAATCAAATCAGAATTGAAGGGTTGATGTTCTCTGCTTCCCTTATTGCTCTTGGACCTTCCGACATTGACATCATTCTTGGTATGGATTGGTTGACAGCCCATAAAGCTTTGATTGACTGTGCTACTAAGACAGTCCAGCTCACACACCCTTCCGGTCAGAGAATCAACTACTCCGCCAGGATAGACCAGAACGCTGGGAGCCAGATTTATGCTCTGAATGCATTGAATGCCTCACCTCTTGAAGGCATCGAGAACGTTCCAGTTGTTTGTGATTTCCAGGATGTCTTTCCGGAAGAACTTCCAGGAATACCCCCTGCTAGAGCTGTCGAGTTCGTCATAGACTTGAAGCCGGGCACTACCCCTATTGCGAAGCGTCCTTATAAGATGCCCCCGCACCACCTTCTCGAGCTTAAGGAAGAAATCGACATGTCACTTAAGAAGGGTTTCATCCGCCCCAGTTCATCTGCCTGGGGAGCACCTTCCCTATTTGTCAAGAAGAAGGATGGTACAAATCGGCTGGTTCAAGATTACCGACCTATCAACCAAACAACAATTCAGAATAAGTATCCGCTTCCCAGAATCAATGATCTGTATGATCAACTTGCTGGTTCCTCAGTATTCTCTAAGCTTGATTTGAGATTGGGATACCACCAGATCCGAGTTCGTGAAGAGGATATTCCGAAGACAGCATTCGTTACTCGCTATGGCTCTTATGAGTACACTGTCATGTCTTTCGGCCTGACTAATGCTCCAGCTACCTTCTCCCGGTTAATGAATTACATCTTCATGGATTATCTCGACAAATTTGTCGTGGTATATCTGGATGATATTCTGGTTTATTCGAAGAATGAAGAAGAACATGCCGAACATCTTCGGCTTGTACTGGAAAAGCTGTGTGAACATCAACTGTATGCCAAGTACTCAAAATGCGAGTTCTGGTTATCTGAAGTGACATATCTCAGCCATGTGATTTCCAAAGATGGCATTGCCGTTAACCCAAAACGAGTTCAGGCTATTCTTGAATGGACTCCACCGAAAAATGTCAAGCAAGTCAGAAGTTTTCTCGGCCTTGCTAGCTATTGCCGTCGCTTTGTCGAGAATTTTCAAAGATTGCTAAGCCTTTGACGAATCTGCTTCACAAAGGCGTTAAGTTTGAATGGACAGAAAAATGTCAGGAAAGTTTTCAAACACTCAAAGACAAGCTGACATCTGCCCCAGTACTTGCTCCTCCAGATTCTCGCAAAGATTTTGTGATCTATTGTGACGCATCCCGTGAAGGATTAGGCTGTGTCCTAATGCAAGAGCATAAAGTGATTGCTTATGGCTCTCGACAGTTGCGCCCGCATGAAGAGAATTATCCGGTACATGATCTAGAACTAGCTGCTGTCATCTATGCACTGCAGTTGTGGCGACATTACCTCCTCGGTAATCGTTGTGAGATCTACACGGATCATAAAAGTCTGAAGTACTTGTTCACTCAGCCATCTCTGAACCTTCGTCAGCAAAGATGGATGGAGACCATTGCGGACTATGATTTGGGTATTTCTTATACCCCTGGCAAGGCTAATGTAATGGCTGATGCATTGAGTCGTAAATCCTATTGCTGTGAACTTGAAGTCCAGCTAGAGCAACCACTTCTGTATGAAGAGCTTCGAAAGCTAAATATCGAGATAGTTCCTCAAGGATACCTAAAAACCTTGGTTGTTGAACCAGACCTTGAGAAGGCTGTTAAGAGTGCACAAGCTAAAGATGCTGAAGTTGATTTGATGAAGAAAGATCTTCACCTTTAAAAGTACAGGGATTTCTCGCTGTCTGAAGATGGAACTTTGTATTTCAGAGACCGCATTATCGTACCTCGCTTTGAACTTATGACTGACAAGGTCATGAAGGAGGCTCATGATACACCGCTATCTATCCATCCGGGTAGCACCAAGATGTATCGCGATCTTCGTCAAAGGTACTGGTGGTCTAGAATGAAGCAGGATATCGCTAGATATGTTGCTGAATGTGACGTATGTCGTCGCTTGAAAGCAGAACATCAGAAGTCTGCTGGAATTCTTCAACCACTTCCTATTCCTTTGTGGAAATGGGATAAGGTTCAAATGGATTTCATTACTGGTCTTCCCAAGTCTCAGAAAGGTCACGATGCTATTCTTGTCGTCGTCGACCAACTTTCCAAGGTTCCACATTTTCTACCTGTCAAGGAGACTATCACTGCTAGCCAGTTAGCAGAATTGTATATCTCCAGAATTGTTTCACTCCACGGTATTCCAAAGGAGATCAGTTCGGACCGTGGCGGTCTTTTTCACGTCCAAGTTCTGGGAAAGTTTCCAAGAAGCTATGGGAACTCATATCACCTGGAGTTCAGCATATCACCCCCAGTCCCAAGGCCAAGTCGAACGAGTAAATCAAGTGCTTGAGGATATGCTTCGGGCTTGTGTTATATCGTTCGGTAAGAAATGGGAAGAATCTCTCCCGTATGCCGAGTTCTCTTATAACAACAGCTATCAGGCCAGCTTGAAAATGGCCCCATTCGAAGTACTATATGGACGTAAGTGTCAAACCCCTCTGAATTGGTCAGAAACTGGGGAACGACCGCACATGGGTCCGGATATTATTCAACACGCCGAAGAACAAGTCCGAATTGTCCGAGAAAATCTCAAGGCGGCTCAGGACCGCCAGAAGAGCAACTATGATCGCAAACGATGGGGTTTGACTTATCAACCTGGTGATCAAGCTTATCTGCGAGTCACTCCTATGAAGGGCACTCACCGTTTTGGAATCAAGGGCAAGCTAGCTCCACGCTACATCGGCCCCCTTCGCATAATTGCTAGACGTGGTCAGGTGGCATACAAATTGGAGTTGCCGCCGCAATTCTCTCATATCCACGACGTATTCCATGTGTCGCAACTTCGTAAATGCTTCAAGTAGTCTCCGCATAGAGCAGTGGATCACGAGATGCTTGAATTGCAAGATGACCTATCTTATAAGGAGCCTGGGTGGAGAGTGTTACCACCATGGCTTAATTATTGTAACCCTAAACTATAATTACGAAAAAAAGCCCTAATTGCGAGTCAATGGTTGACATGCAACTAGGGGTCCCTAGTTGCGAGTCGATGGTCGACTTGCAACTAGGGAAACTACAACCTATGAAAAAGCCCCAGTTACGAGTTGAGGGTTGACTTGCAACTTGGGCACCTACAAATGTGAAGAAGCGCAACTACAATCCTATAACCTATGGAGAAGCCCAATTGTGTGTCGATAGTTGACATGCAACTGGGTCGGGTCCCCCCTCATGCAACTACAACCCTATGAAAAAACAGCGAATTGCGAGTCGAGGGTTGACTTACAACTGAGGGGTCAGGGCCAGGGGTGCACCTACAACCTATGAAAAAAGCCGCAGTTGCGAGTCAAGGGTAGACTTGCAACTGAGGCACCTACAACTAGAAAAAAAAAGCCCCAGTAGCGAGTCGAGGGGTCAACTTGCAACTAGGGCTACTACAAAATTACTCGGTCCCATATTATTTGTCGCTTAAAAAGATTTATCTAGTACTAAAATACGTCTAGATACATCTGTTTCAACGACAATTAACATGGGACGGATGGCTCCAATCCGCCACGATGGGTTCGGCATCATGTCATGAACGTCCCATGCCATATACACCTAATGATAACCATGTCTAATGACCGTATATTGTTCCAAGGAGAATCTTACAATCTCATGTGCTATGATAGCCAAACCATAGAAGGAGTTAGGCATGTGGCTACTATGTATGACTTGCTCTTTTTTTTAGGACCATGGTTACAATAATTAAGCCATGGTGGTAACACTCTCCGCTCTCATTACATGTTTAGCGTCTACTGGGACGTCAGCGATCATGAAGAAATCGCCAAAACCTCTTGCAAGAGCCGCAAGCTCATGGGCCAGTTTGTTCTTGCTCCGGTTGATGATGTTGATCTCCGCGCGTGCAAAGGCACCAAGCATCTTTCCTGCATCCACTAGTGCGGTGTGGCATGCTGACTTGACATTCGACCCATTCTGTAGCTCCTACCCAACAAATGTGCAGTCGGTCTCCAGGATCAGTTGCCCAGTATATAGTTTCACGAATTCTGTTAGTCCCAGAAGGGCAACAGCACCCTCCGCTTCTTCCACAGAGATACATCGGTCCAGGCTCCGACCAATGGACATGAACACTCTCCCCTTGTGGTCCATTGCTACAGTGTCGCCCCATGTTTCACCTATTTCTCCTAGGAATGTTGCATCAGTATTTAGCTTGGCCTTGCCCAGAGGGGGTGATGAGGACTCCACAACCATCGACAAGTCTCCAACAATTATAGGTCCAATCACAAGAAGCCGCGCCAAACTAATAAGTGACCAGGTGAACGCTAACTTAAGTTTACCTTGTAACCTTGATGACACAACTATACTTTCATCCCCATTGTTGTTGGTTGAACTTAGGTATCACATGGAGGAAATCCAACAACCTATGAGCTCTTGAAGCAACCGGTTTGGAGGAACAAGTTTGGAGAAAACAAGTTTCAAGTGAAGCTGATGCTATCAGTTTTTACCTCTGATGTTTCACTGTACCACACCCATATGGTGGAGATACGGGGCCATAGGGGTATATCACCAGAAGCTACATCAAATTATCTTTCCAATGCAATAAACCTCACATCATTTGGAGTTGTGAGTCAAAAGCTGTAGTCATTCTCGTGGAAGGTGTCCAGGCTGTCAAGGCTTCGCGAATTTCCGAGGAGCTCTCCAACAACTCCCAAAGTTGAATGCTTATTCCCCCAAGGAAGCCATTCAAACGTGCTTACTTTTGAAACCATTTTCACACCTAGCTAAGGGGGGTTGTCCCTGCTATAAAACCCCATCTCCCCCATCCTCTTGGGAACCTTTTGTCAAACCATTCAGCTACAAACTTATGCAGCAAGACTGCTACAGAGATCCGAGAGATCCTTGCTACCTTTGCTCTTGTGAGTTCATTCGGATTCGCGAGAAGAAGCCTCTGGTTCCCCCTAGTTCGTGCTCTATGGTTCCGGCCGTTTTTGGTGGATTAGTCCCGGTTTGTGGTTCTGCGATTGTTTGGACAGCGGGTTGGAGTTCTTGTAGCTTCGGTCAGCCATCCCCAACGTACGGGTTGCATCCAACCGTGGTAGGTATAAAGTTAGCTATCCCGGCTGCTTGCAGCTAGTTATCCCTCCCGATTCGATCCTACAACGTGAAGATCGGGCCACCCTCGGGCGTGAACTCGTTCATCGGGTTCCCACCTATCATCTGGTATCAGAGCCTTCGTTGACACGGTAGGATCTGTTATTCGAGTTTATCTCGCTATCATCCCTTTAGATCAAGTGTTTTTCATGCTATATTTTCTGTCCTAGAAGTCCAAAGCCCCACCAAAAATAAATCCAAGCCTTGTTGGTGTTGAGATCTTGTTGTTGCATGCCTTGCATGTTCTTCATCTTTTAGATCTGCACCAAGTTCATATTCATAGTTGCTTTCAGATTTGGTTGTTGTGCTTTGGAAAAAGAGAAGAAAAAAAGTGGCAAAAAAGGCAAGAGAGAAAAAAAAGAGTGGCAAAAAAAGTCAAGAGAGAAAGAAAAGAGTGGCAAAAAAAAGTCAAGAGAGAAAAAGAAAGTGTTGTGTAAGATCCAAAAGTTTCAGCTTGGTAGAAAAATTTCAGAAGCTTGTGTGTTGTTTCTTGGTGCAAAGGTGCAGCAGATCTACCCCCATATTTTCTTGGTTTGCATCAACTTGATTTCAGCACAAGCCCCTTTTTGTTTACCCCACCGAGCTCCACCAAAAACCGAAGCTTTGGTGAGTAAGAGGTGAGGTTGTGTGATTCCACAAAATTATCCTACTCCACTTTTGGCCTTACTAACATGGCAGGATCTAGATCGAGTGTTCATAGAGAAAACCATGGGGAAGAAGATGCCCCGGTCACACGCGCCGAGCTGCAGCGACTCGAGAACAACTTACTCCAAGCCATGGAAAGGATGCTTCACGAGCGTCCTCCAGCAGGTGGTGATAGGGTTCGACACCGACAACACCCTATTGATCCACTTGAGGAAGTTGGGGATGAGAATTCCGTGCATGCTGCTGTTGACAGTGCCTTGGAGGATGATAACAACAGCTATGGTGGACATGTGGCTGCTGCTCGTGGGCGTGGTGCTGCTGCTCATGGAGGGCAGCGAGGAGGACAACTTCGAGGGTAAGGCCATGGTCCTCGTGGGCACTACTATGACCCTCATGAGCGTGTTGCTTGTGGTCATGGAGATGATTTTGATGATTATGATGGTGTTCCATACCGTCGTGCTGCTGATGATGGGCGCCGTGCAGAATGTCGTGATCGAGATAGTCGAGATGACATAGCAAGAATCAAGTTGCACGTCCCCAAGTTCACAGGAAAGGAAGACCCCGATGCATATTTTGATTGGGAAGAACAGTGTGATCAGATTTTTCGTATCCATAATCTCGCCGATCCCAAGAGAGTCAACCTTGCTTGTGTTGAGTTCTCTGGTTATGCACTCACTTGGTGGAACCAACTACAAGAAAATCAGCTGCTGCTAGGCCGTGACCACATTGACACTTGGGAAGAGATGAAACAAGCCATGAGGTGAAGGTTTGTTCCTTCATAATATTAAAGAGATCTCCGAAACAGATTGCAGCGCCTCAACCAAGGTACGCGCATGGTGGATGAGTACTATAAAGAGATGGAATTGTTGCTGGTTCGTGCTCGTATTCATGAAGATGATGAGTCAAAGATGGCAAGATTTTTGCATGGTATCAACCATGAAATTTCAGATTTTGTGGAGATGTTTCCCTATAACACTCTACAAGATATTTTGGAGCAAGCAAAGCGCATGGAGAGGAAGGTGCAACGGAGTGGTCATGGACGGATATCTCACAACCGCACGACCACACCATGGCAAAAGTCGCAGCCGAGTGCCTCTCATGGTGGTTCTCAGTTTCAGCATACTTCACACCCTACTACCACCCGGCGAACAGCGGCTTCATCGGCATCATCACCGACTCCTAGGAATGTTGACAAGCATGCTCCCTCTGCTGCTGGAAGTACTTCTAACCCCACCACTGTACCATCATCTCGAAGCCGAGATGTTGAGTGTTGGTAGTGCAAAGGGCATGGTCACATTTCTTCTGAATGTCGAAACAAGAGAGTTCTATTTATCAATGAACAAGGTGAATGGGAATCTGAGAGTGAACATGAAGATAGTGGAGCACCGAGTGATCATGAGGATGAAGATAATGAGAAGAGTGCTTGTGATATTCAGGCCGACATGGGAGATTGCTTTGTTCCCGTTGTGTGCTTAGTATCAATGCAGCTAGAGAAGAGAAAGGGCAGCGATATAATGTTTTTCACACCCGTGGCACCATCAAGGAGAAGGTTTGTAGAATTATTGTTGACAATGGCAGCTGCAGCAACATTGCAAGTTCAGATTTGGTAGAGAAATTGGGACTGAAACAAAGAAGGCACCCAAGTCCATATAAGATGCAATGGCTCAATGATTGTGGTACACTTCGAGTAAGCAACATAGTCACCATTCAGTTTTCCATTGGGAAGTACCGAGATCAAGTGGAATGTGACGTGGTGCCAATGCAATCGTGCCAATTGCTGTTGGGAAGACCTTGGTTGTATGATCGAGATGTGCAAACCAGCGGCCGTGCTAATAGTCTCTTGTTCCAATACGAGGGAGAACGCATATCTTTGCTTCCTTTGACACCCGAAGAAATATTGATGGATGATCTGAAAAAGAAAGAGAGAGTGAGTGAGAAACACTTGAGTGACATCCACCAACATAGTGAGCGAGAGAATCCAAAGCCAAATAAAACCCCACAGCTTAAATTGCCCAAGACATGGGGAAAACAGGGATTAGTTATGATGGCTAGGAAAAGGGATATGAGAGAGTTGAGAGAACCAATTTCGTGTTCTTTGTACTTTTGTACAAGGACAACTTTCTTTCTACTAACGAATTACCCCCTACCACTCCTAGTGTTGTTGCTGAAATTTTGCAGGTGTATGAAGATGTGTTCCCCGAGGAGATACCACCAGGGCTGCCACCACAAAGAGGCATTGAGCACCAAATTGATTTGGTCCTAGAAGCCCCATTGCCGAACCGACCACCATACCGCACAAACCCGGAGGAAACCAAGGAGATCCAACGACAAGTTGAAGGCCTACTAAACAAAGGTTATGTAAGGGAAAGTCTTTCTCCTTGTGCTGTACCCGTTCTTTTAGTACCAAAGAAAGATGGATCTTCCAGAATGTGTTGTGATTGTAGGCCTATTAACAACATCACTATGAGGTATAGGCACCCCATACCTAGGGTTGATGATATGCTTGATGAACTTAGTGGCGCCACCATCTTTTCTAAAATTGACTTGCGAAGTGGCTACCACCAAATTAGAATGAGAGAGGGTGATGAATGGAAAACTGCTTTTAAAACAAAATCTGGTTTGTATGAGTGGTTAGTTATGCCATTTGGATTGACAAATGCACCTAGTACCTTCATGAGATTAATGAATCATGTGCTTAGAATGTTCATTGGCAACTTTGTGGTTGTTTACTTTGATGACATCCTGATTTATAGCAAAACTTTGGATGAACATGTTGAACACATCCGGTGTGTGCTTGCTGTCCTAAGAGAGGAGAAATTATATGCTAACAAGGGAAAATGCACATTTTGCACAGACAAAGTTGTGTTTCTTGGCTTTGTTGTTTCAGGTAAAGGTGTGGAGGTAGATGAGGAGAAGGTCAAAACCATCCGTGAGTGGATGCCTCCACAAAATGTAAGCCAAGTACGAAGCTTTATTGGCCTTGCTAGTTTCTACCGTCGGTTTGTGAAGGACTTCAGCACCATTGCTGCCCCAATGAATGAGCTAACCAAGAAAGATGTTCCCTTCAAGTGGGCAAACGCACAAGAGAAGGCCTTCCAAGAGCTGAAAGAAAAATTGACATCTACACCATTGCTTGCACTACCCAACTTTGGTAAGACTTTTGAAATAGAATGTGATGCAAGTGGTGTGGGTATTGGAGGCGTACTAATGCAAGAAGGTAGGCCTATTGCATATTTTAGTGAGAAGCTAAGTGGTCCAACTCTAAATTATTCAGTTTATGACAAAGAATTATATGCACTTGTGAGATCTTTGGAAACATGGCAACATTATTTGTGGCCTAAAGAATTTGTGATACATTCTGACCATGAATCTTTAAAGCACCTTAGGGGTCAACAAAAACTGAACCGTAGGCATGCAAAATGGAGTGAATTCATAGAATCTTTTCCCTATATTGTCAAGTACAAGAAAGGAAAAGATAATGTTGTTGCCGATGCTTTGTCTACACGCCATATTTTACTCTCACAACTTGATACTAAAATTCTTGGGCTGCAAAGCATCAAAGAATTGTATGCCAATGACCCATATTTTGCTGAACCACACTCAAAGTGTAGTGAGGGGAAAGGTTGGGAAAAGTTTCACTTGCATGATGGATTCTTGTTTGGAGCTAACAAATTGTGCATCCCAGATTGCTCTGTTCATTTGTTGCTTTTGCAGGAGGCTCATGCTGGTGGTCTCATGGGACATTTTGGATCAAAGAAAACTGAGAGTGTGCTCATTGACCATTTCTTTTGGCCAAGGATGAGGCGTGATGTTGAGCGCTACGTGCTACGTTGTGAGATCTGCCGCAAAGCTAAGTCACGTTTAAATCCTCATGGACTTTATACGCCTTTATCAATTCCTAGTACACCTTGGGAAGATATTTCTATGGATTTTGTTCTTGGATTACCACGCACTAAGAGGGGGAGTGATTCAGTTTTTGTGGTGGTTGATAGGTTTAGCGAGATGGCTCATTTTATCCCGTGTCAAAAGAGCGATGATGCTTCACACATTGCTGATTTGTTTTTCAGGGAAGTCGTGCGGCTACATGGAGTACCACGCACTATTGTTTCAGATCATGACACCAAGTTTCTGAGCTAGTTTTTAAAAACATTGTGGGCAAAGCTAGGAACAAAACTTCTCTTTTTCACTACATGCCACCCACAAATGGATGGACAAACTGAAGTTGTCAACCGCACACTATCCATGATGCTGAGAGCAGTTTTAAAGAAAAATTTGAAGATGTGGGAAGAGTGTCTCCCCCACGTGGAGTTTGCATACAATAGGGCGGTACATTCGACCACTAAATTTTGTCCTTTTGAAATTATTTATGGTTTCAAACCTGCTGCTCCCATAGATCTTTTGCCTTTACCATTGCAGGAGCGGACTAATCTTGATGCAAGTAAGCGTGCTGACTTCGTGAAGAAAATTCATGAGAAGACCAAGGAAAATATTGAGAAGATGACTGAACAATATGCAAAACGAGCAAACAAGGGAAGAAAGAAGGTGTTGTTTGAAGAAGGTGATCTTGTGTTGGTACACCTACGGAAGGATCGTTTTCCAGATCAAAGCAAATGCAAGTTGCAGCCATGTGGAGATGGTCCATTCAAAGTGCTTGCGAAGATCAACGACAATGCCTACAAGATTGTCCTTCCGATGGATTATGGTGTTAGTCCAACCTTCAATGTGTCCGACCTCTCTCCATACTTTGGACCATCAGAGTCGAGGATGACTCCTTTTCAAGAGGAGGAGGATGCTGAGGACACCACAACCATCGACAAGTCTCCAACAATTATAGGTCCAATCACAAGAAGCCGCGCCAAACTAATAAGTGACCAGGTGAACGCTAACTTAAGTTTACCTTGTAACCTTGATGACACAACTATACTTTCATCCCCATTGTTGTTGGTTGAACTTAGGTATCACATGGAGGAAATCCAACAACCTATGAGCTCTTGAAGCAACCGGTTTGGAGGAACAAGTTTGGAGAAAACAAGTTTCAAGTGAAGCTGATGATGTCAGTTTTTACCTCTGATGTTTCACTGTGCTACACCCATATGGTGGAGAGACGGGGCCATAGGGGTATATCACCAGAAGCTACATCAAATTATCTTTCCAATGCAAAAAACCTCACATCATTTGGAATTGTGAGTCAAAAGCTGTAGTCATTCTTGTGGAAGGTGTCCAGGCTGTCAAGGCTTCACGAATTTCCGAGGAGCTCTCCAACAACTCCCAAAGTTGATTGCTTATTCCCTCAAGGAAGTCATGTAAACCTGCTTACTTTTGAGAGCTCTTTTAAAGTACCCACAAGTAAATATGAGCCGTCCATTTACTCTAATCTAATGGCTACCATTGTCTGGTACCCCAGTATAGATATCTAGGAGTACCGCCACAAATAGTCCGGGAGTACCTTGATTTCAAGGGCAAATTGGTAATCTAGACCGGCAATTAATGTGGTATTGTGTGGTAACTCCCCACTTATTACGGGATGTGATTAACGCCCATAGCGAACCAGCTGGATATCTCGGATTCTCACTTATCCATGGCTTCGCCGAGTACTCAGATTAGGCGGACGTCCGAGAGGCCTCGCCGGCGATCAAAGGCTGTAGTAAATAAGTTTCCCTATAGCGCAGCTGGCGGCGGACCTCAGGGGATGACGCAGCCATGGCCGTGCAAGGTCACACAACCAGGGGCGGCAACGTGCGCTTGATAAGTCTTCGGGAGGGAATTAGATCCAGAAAAAAAGAATTACCTTTACATTAGCTGATCAAAAGTCTAAACTACCCTTCTAAACCAATGGTTAGATTTAACTGGTACTCCCACCCTTACCTAAGGAGTACCAGGTACCGTAAAAAAGCTCACTTTTGAAACCATTTTCACACCTAGCTAAGGGGGGTTGTCCCTGCTATAAAACCCCATCTCCCCCATCCTCATGGGAACCATTTGTCAAACCATTCAGCTACAAGCTTATGCAGCAAGACTGCTAGAGAGATCCGAGAGATCCTTGCTACCTTTGCACTTGTGAGTTCATTCGGATTCGCGAGAAGGAGCCTCTGGTTCCCCCTAGTTCGTGCTCTACGGTTCCGGACGTTTTGTGTGGATTAGTCCCAGTTTGTGGTTCTGCGATTGTTCGGACAGTGGGTTGGAGTTCTTGTAGCTTCGGTCAGCCATCCCCAATGTACGGGTTGCATCCAACCTTGGCAGGTATAAAGCTAGTTATCCCGGCTGCTTGCAGCTAGTTGTCCCTCCCGATTCGATCCCTCCCAATTCGATCCTACGACGTGAAGATCGGGCCACCCTTGGGCGTGAACTCGTTCATCGGGTTCCCACCTATCAGGGGGGGTAACCCAGTGCCTTGGCGATGGAGGGAGTGGCACTGTAGGTTTAACTGGGCCTAGCGATAGTTTCCCTTTTTTTTGCATCCTCCACCAAATCACATGCAGTAGCTAGCAGATCATCATGCGGCCTAACGAGATACTGCACAGATCCCGCTACTGTATCTTTCCCATCGCCATGTGCCACGTTATTCCTCAGATTCCATGCCTGCCACAGAATAAGCATGAGTTTGTCTCTGACTGCCTTGGGGATGGGTAAGAGCAGCATCTGCAGCCAGTCTGAGCTCGTGCACCTAAATTCTGAATTCTTTGGAAATAGCCAATGAGCCCTCATTGCATGTCTCAAAGCCTTGCTTCTTGTGCATGAAACAATAGCGTGGTATTCATCCTCCTTCTCTACTCCACAAATGTCACATGTGTTATCCATAGTGATAGTCCGCCTGAAAGTATTGTGCTTAGTCGCTAGAGAATTCGTGGCCACTCTCCATCCGAATATCTTCACCTTTTCCGGAATATTTGCTTTCCAAATAGCGTCCCAAATTCTACGGTCTCCCGGTTCCCTCATAGAGCAGGAGGCACCTGATTTACTATCTCTTGTGAGCGAGTCTGCAAGCTTGTATGCACTCTTGACCGTGAACATGCCAGATTTTTCATAATGCCAGGACACACAATCCTCTATATCAGTCCTTGGGATTTTGATACGACATATCTCTTCCGCATCAAAGCCGTGGAAAATCTGTTTTACTAGGTCAACTTTCCATGTTCTTGTTTCCGGGTCTATCAGCTGGTTGACCCATCTTAACCTCGACCTTCTAATGAAAGAGGCAACTTTCAGTCCATCAGTTCTTGGGATCCATTGGTCTCTAGTGATTTGAATTTTTTTTCCATCTCCAATACGCCATATGAGACCCTTCTTGAGGAGTTCCAACCCAAACTCTATTCCCCTCCAGACTGGAGAAGCATCCGAGGAGAAGACCGTGTCTAGTAGATTGCCGTTTGGGTAATATTTGGACTTGAGGATCCTAGCGCACAGGCTCTCGGGTTTTTGAATCAACCTCCAACCTTGCCTAGTGAGAAGAGCCTGATTGAATAGATGCATATCCCAAAAGCCGATGCCTCCGTCTCTCTTCGGTTTTGTCATTTTCTCCCACGACATCCAATGTACCTTACGTTTTTCGTCTTTGTCACCCCACCAAAAATCCCTAATGACTTTCTGTCGGGGTACACAAACAGGGGTGTATGTTTCCCCCTGACTTGTGCACGGACAGCAAATTGCCGGCCTGGCAACTTGCAACATCCAAGTCCAGACCAAGCAAGGAGTACAGCTCTTTGGGGAATCAAAGGGCAGATCAAGAGGACCAAGACAAGCTAAATGAGCAAGACACCACTAAGGAGAAACCTCCCTTGTCGGGCAGGCGAGCCTGGCAAGGACGAGGTGGCCCCGAAGTCAAGCCTCAAGACCGTCCCGACAGGCCTGCCGGGCGCTACGAGGGCAAATTACCCCGCCAAGGCTCCACCACTCCACCTCACAGCGACGCAAGTCATCGATCGGTGCGGTGTCAAGCCCCCAAGCGACTAAGTGGCTGTTATTTGGCACGTGGCAGCCACTTCCTATGGAAATCACCTCCAAATGACACCCGTCCAAAGACGTGTCAAGCAGACAGACAAGGAGGTGGCCGAGCAGCCCGGCAAGGCTTGTCGGGCATGCCACGATGTGACACTAAGCGGCACATTTAATGCGCCCTGCTCTGATTGCAGAGTTAGGTATGATAGCACTGTTCGCTATCTAATCAGTACACAATGACTGATTTGCCACTGTGGTGACCCCTTGATCTATAAAAGGAGGGCCATGGCAACCATAGAAAGGATTCGGACCCTTGTACACTCGTATGCGCGTAGCTGCCCTCGCCCCGAGGCAACCCTACCGGGCAAGAGCGCTGCGTTTCCACCACAATCCACCATCAATCCACCAAAGCAGGAGTAGGGTTTTATGCCTCGCGGTGGCCCGAACCTAGGTAAAACTGCCCGTGTGATCCCTGCCGTGCTGCGCTACGTTCCTCCGCTCTTTGTGCAATGTGCTCATCCCCCCTGCCGAACCACAAGGGGCTGATGGCCCCATAGGTTGCCGAGGTTTCCCACGACATCTTTGGGGCGCCAAGTAGGGGGAAGCGCTTGCGCAAACCCGAGAAGCGTACGCCGCGCATCATCTTCATCATCGACAGCTTCATCATCTGTGACGCCCAAGCTAAGGCGGGGGGATTGTGAGAACAGAGAGAGGAAGCGGTATCGCTTCCCCCGCCCCTGTTCGACTTTCACCGCCTCCCTCTGCCGCGGCCGCTGCAGCGGTGAGAGCCAGTAATGACAACGGCGAGCCAACCCCAACGGATCAGGAAGCATGATCGCCATGCATACCCCGTCCAGGGGAAAGGAACAAAGTGTATGGGTACAAGGTTTCTCTCTCCACCACTCCCACGTATTGACCATCGAGCCACTCTGGGTTTTAGCACCGTCAATGTCGATGAGCACTGTGCGAAACTTGGTTCAGCATTTACCCTGCTTAGGGAAATCCTGAGTGGAGCGCTGGTGCAAATCCATTGATCGGCGCCTCGGCAAGTGTGCCCGGCAAGGCAGTCTGCATTAGCGTGACTTTTCATGCCAGCCGCCACCAGGTTGTCTAAAGTGTGTGTAGAGGAGGAGAGAGAGGCCGGTCGTGCCTTACACCATGTCCTGCCACGTACAAGATTCAAGTGATCCTTTACCGGTCCCTGCCGGGAACCGGAGAACAACACGCATGACAGCTATCCTTCCCAAAGCATGTGAATGCGATGAGCAGCCGCGGCTAAAAGGGGTAGAAGGAAGCGAAGAAATAATCTAAGTTTACGCAATCCTTGCTCAGTCATGACCTTAAGATTTCGCATTTGTTTATCCCTTGGATACCAAGGTGTTCGTATGAGGAAATCTGTCATATGGACGGCACCTTATCAGTTTTTGTCTACACCCTCGCTCTGTTCTGTGCATGCTCGCAGAATGGGTAGCAATGTCAAAACTGTCAAGGAAAAACCTGCCGGGACGTATCTTCGCCAAGATAACTGCTAAGGGCCCGACCCTTGCGACAATCGCGGCAGTACGATACCGGCAGGCAGCTGAAATATGCATGGAGACTAATTGTACGAGCACCAATGGGTGAACTCCAAAGGGATAAACATGCAATCGGAATTAAGTAAAAACATTAGTTCCACACAAACATACGCGATACAGTGTCTAAACACAAGACATACATCATGTTTTGTTACAGGACAGCGCCGCGGCAAGGATAATACAAGGCATGTCCTAGCGACCTCGTGGAGCGGTAGGGACGCCAACGACCCTGTCGGCGAGAGGGGCAGCCTTCTCTTCGGCAGCTTCTTGAAGCCATCGGCGAGATTGAGGTCCGGGTGGTGGTAGGCGATGTTGCTCAGAACCATGAAGAGGGCATTACGGGCAAGCTTCTGAGATTCAGTCACGAAGTGGCCGGCCCTTCCCTCTTCATGTGCCTTCAGCTTCTCGATCAGCTCGTTGAAGAAGACCCCTAGCTTGACGCTGGGGACCTCGTGCTTGCTGGCTGAGTAGACTGGCCCTTCCATGCCCATCGCTGCAGTCTGAGCAGTGGGACGCTCGGCAATGTCGATCAAGCTCTTGATCCAGAGGTCGACCTGCTCGGAATGATTCGCCAGCTTATCCTCTGCATCCTTTCGAAGACGCCTTGCGGTATCCAGGTCCTTTGTCAGCTGCTGCTCACGGGCCCCGCTTGTAACACCCCAAAAATCGGGTTATCGATTTTTGTGCTGTTATTCCTTCCTAGCTTCCCTCTCCCAAATTTTTCCTCTGGAATCTGGTGAGTGACCAGGTGAATCCAGACAATCCTCAGCCTCTCCATGAATTTTCCATGCTCTTGTGCCAGTCAAGTTCCCGTCTGTAAACCCTGAACCTCATTTAAACCCTAGTTCCAAAATATCGGAATTAGAAATCCTGCCTTTGTGTTTACAAAGGAGCTATCATTTTTTTCTTGCTCAGTTGATCCTCCCAAAATTCCCAAAGATCCTCCTTCACTCATAAACCCTAGATGTGCAAAAATATTGCCAAGTCATATGCAATATTTCTCATCTTGAATTAATTCCTTTTTCTGCCTTTCCGAGGAATTAAATCCAGAAAAATATCTATCCATCTCCAAAGTTCATGAAAACTTGTGGAGATATTCTTTGTAATCATATTGAGCTCTCATGAAAATATTAGCCATACTTAAATAGGGAAAATTGCATTTTCCTATTTTAAGCCAATATTTCAATTTGGGGCCTTTCCAAAGGAACTTCCATTTTGGTAGTTAGGAAAAATCCCAAATAATTTTTGGAGCTTGTCCTATCCCTATCTTCACCATTTCCATCAAGATCTCAAGTTCCACCCATTAAATTTTGAGCACAACACCACTTTGCAAATTCTGTCTAGATTTTCAGTTTGCAAAGGAAGTGCTTGATTCCTTGATCTCCTTGGGCTGAAATTTTACAGGGTGATTCATTATGATATATTACCCCTGGATACCAAAAACCAGCCCATTCCATCTAGCCAATCTTCCTCAGTAAATTATCTAAGTTTCTGTCCCGATTGCATCTCTGTGATGGAAGTACCCTCATAGATGATCAATTTGACCTGAAACTTTTCCAGACAGTTCCTATGACCAAAACATCACTCTACACCAAAACTCATTCAAATACATCTAGCCATTTGACCCCAGCATCATCATTTGCATTTCTGGTCAGTGGGCAAGGTTACAACGGAAGTACCAGCTAGCATTGTCCATTTGTGCCCAAATTTTGCCAGCATAACTACCTTAGTGGATGACTCACCCCTACCCAAGATCATGCCAAGAGATGCACTGTGGTGGCCACCCCACAACACAAACACCTTGGTGCCAGTTGTTGTTTGACCTTGGTGCAGTCACACCAAAGCCCCCTGTTCTTGGTTGAGGGGTCAAGTCAGCTTAGTGATGCGTGTGGAAACCTCCAGACATCGTTTGGCATCGAGCAAGACGTGGCAAGGCAATGGCCTCGTGGTGACCGCGACAAATACAGGTACAGCGGGCGCCCTGTGCATTGGAGCTCTCGGGAGGCCACCTCCAGTGGGTTATAGCTCGTTCAGGAGCGCCGACGAGCTCCCCACCGCGTGCGTGAGTCTTCTAGGGCCCTCTTCCCCTTGTCTCGAAGCTCGTAGTGCCTCTGCCGACATCGGTTCTTCGCCGGTCCTCGCCGAGCTCTGGAGACCTCCGTCCGCCGTCGCGTAGCTCCGCCTCTAGCCTATATAAGGCGTGCCCCGAGTCCCTCTCCTGACCAGCAAGCCTAGCCCGCCCCTCCCTTGAGCACCTGCAGCCCTGCCCTCTTCCTTGGCCGAAGGCCACCGCCAGACTCCCACGGCGACTCCAGCCCCGTGGCTAGTTCCCCTCCCTCTCCTCTGCCCCTAGCCTCCTCTTGGAGCTCGCAGGTCGCCGCTGCCCTCGCCTCCGGCGAGGGAGCCCTGCCGGAGTGACCTCTCCCCGGCTCGGTTCCGGCCATGGTGGCCGAGCCATGGCGCCGTCGCTGTGCTTTGAACCGGGCAGTCCCGCGGCTACCAGTGGGCGCGGCGAGGTGCGGTGGAGCCTCTGCACTCGTCGGCTGGACCTCCCGCGTCCCCCTGCCACAGCTGCGCTGGCGGCCGGCCGCCTCGGCTCTGTTCTGTCGGGGGGAGGAGACGATCCAGAGGGAGAGAAGAGAGAGAGAGAAGAAGATAAGGTGGGGCCTGCCCAGATTAGGACGGGGCCCACGCGTAAGTCACACAGCATTGACCTGGCCCCGGGCCCGCTCGCAGTAAGTGGAGGCGCACTCGGTCAAATGCACTTTCTGTTAGTGAAAGCGTAAACACTGGAAGGCGCTTTCTCTTTTTCCAGTCGGCGGCCGAACAGTTTAAATAGCGAACGTTCACTCGTTAAGGCCTAAAATGGACAGTTTCTGTCTGTTTTTGCGCTTAACAAACGAACGGTCATAACTCCGCGACCGTAACTCCGATTGAGGTAAAACCAACGCCCACGTCTTCAGATCGTCGAGCCCGTTCCGATGCCGTCATTTTCATAATATTTTCACAATGTAAAAAAATGACAATTTTGCCCTTGCTCTTCGATTGGCCCCTCCGGGAAGGAAACGTTTCCGGCAAATCTTCCCGGAGTTTTATCGCACTTCCACCCGGCGTATTCCTCTACCCCAGGCAAGCCAACCTCTTCCATGAGCTCCGGACTTGCGTGATGACTTTGCTTGTACCCTGTGTGTTCATTGTAGTACATCTGTATCACCTGTTAGTCTGCACTAGCATATACCTGTTACGTCATCTGTATTAGATGTTAGCATTACTTCTCATCTAATATCATGACTGGTTGTCATGCCACATCTTGCCATGCTAGTAACCATATTTTGAATACCGTTATTATGTTAGTGCCATGATTTGATCTCGTGCCATGCTTGTCAATGTTGTTATGACTCTGCTATGATGTTGTTAAATGGCTGTTCACACTTATAACTGTTAAGCTAATGGTGGGATGATGGAGATACAATGATAACCCTAGTCGGTTGATCAGAGTCACCTGTCCGGGCTTATCCGTGCAACCACATTTGCCGGTATGGGACGGCCTTGACTTGGTCTGATCGCGTGCTCTTTCACCGGTACCGCTCGACAGGGAGGGTTATGCATGCGCGCTGCCCTGGCCCGGTAGGCGGCGATAACCCTGTGAGCCCAGTTGAGTTGTTTGGGTACCCGTCCCCGTTTGGGACAGTTTTGTTTGGCCACGATGGTGGCAGGTGTCAGGAGTGACACAGGGGCCACCCAGGGCAGGACTCCGGGGGAGGATGAATGCCGGTGGTACGATGGGAGAGTCACGGGTCAGACAGGTTTCGTTGGAGCAACGCTGGTCCACCCGAATGGGATCGCGAGGTCAGTGCTCCATAGTGTGGGTAAAGTGCGCAACCTCTGCAGAGTGTAAAATCTATTCAAATAGCCGCGTCCACGGTATTGGACAGCCCGTCCAGACCTCGCTAGGTGATCAACCGTAATAATGAATATAATGGTGGAAGAACCTGCCCTGCATAGACATCAGTTGTTGTCGGGAATATGGTATGATAGCCGTGGGATGGCTATGGAAGAGATGGTCAGATGACCAAGAGACTTGGATCTGGATCAGTTCCAGACGGGGTCATGAGATTATTCGGAATATGGATTATTTACTTGATACATACTTTACTTTACTGTACTTTACTTCAGTAGTTATTTTCCTAGATAACCCCGTTATGTCGTGATGATCAATGCTGCTAGATGTTTAAACATGCCAGATAATCTTGCTACGACATGATGATTAATAATGCTAGATAGGTATGCTATGCCATGCTTGATTCGTGTTCTCCTGTTAATTCCATGCCATGTTTAGAATAAATTCTTGCATAGCATAGGGCTTGCTTTGTCATCTGCTTGTTTGGATGCTATGTATTTGGTTGTCTTGCGAGTACATTCAAAGTACTCACCGGGCCTTGCACATGGCCAGTTGCAGGAGAAGATCCGTCGTGCTAGATCGTAACCCAGCCAGTCCTGTGAGTTATGGAGCCCAGCCAGAGATGTTGATGCCGCCGAACCAAGACTTTCGCTGCCATTTTACATAGCCTTGGAGCTATGTAATATTGTTGTAAGCAACAGTATTGTAATACTCCATTTAATAAAGCAATTTTGTGCCTGGAATTGCTGTATCATGTCTTTGATGTGCGCCAGGTCTTATCCTGGGGCTGGCATGCGTCGGCCCTCTATCGGGGTGCCACACCGCTGGACTCTACCGAGCTCTCCAAGGTGCCAATCCTGGCCTTCAGATCTTCAATGGTGCCGTTGGCAGTCTCGAGGCCTTAGCTCTTGGAGGAGAGCTGCGATTGCACCTCCTTCAAAAGGATCTCCGCTTTCCACGCCTCTTCCTTAAGGGCCTCAACCTCCTTGACACTCCCGGCAAGCTCCTCGGTCAGCTTGGCCACCTGCTGGTCGAGATCAACCTTGGCAGAGGAGGCAGCGGCAAGATCGTCGGTGAGCCTCTTCAGTTGGGTAGCAGAATCAACAGAGAGGGCATCCAGGGTGGCCTTGTGCCCATCCTCCAGCTCCTTAGTGCGCTGCAGCACGAGGGCCTCCATATTATCGTCCTTGGCCTGGAGGGTAGCCTCAAGCCTCTCCTCTCGGAGAGAAATATCCTGCTCCCTGGCGTCTAGAAGTACCTTGCGGTCCGCCAAGCGAGCCTCCCGGGCAATGACATCCTCCTGCGCCATCGAGATGGTCTCTTGTTGCCTCATGAGGACCTAGAACTGCTTGCCGTGCCATTCACGCAGCTCAATGCCTTAGTACCTCAGCTTCTAGTCAACCTTGTTGGCGGACTTGCGCTGCTCCTTGTGCGCGTGCCATTTCTGGGTGTGCCGAGCTTGCATCTCCTTAATGCCCGCCTCCATGGACTCCAGGAAAGACAAATCCATGGCGACAGTAGTGGAGTCGTCTGTCTCTTCGACCCCCTGGTACAGCGACACAAGGATGCGTTGGAGCTCGCCATCGAGTTCCGCACTCGTCGCCGCTGACAAGCCAGGAGCTCCGAGAACAGGCTGCGCAAGTACCAGCGCCAGTTGACTCGAAGTTAGCGGCGGGGCCCCTGCCGAAGTGCCAAATAAGGGAAGAGGGTCCATGGTTTGAAGGGGGATTTTCCCTTCGACCACAACCCCCGACCCTGACATGCCGCCAACAGTTTTTTCTGATCCCGCGAGGAGTTCCTGGACACTCCCGGTAGCGCGTTCCTGCCCCTCAGCGGCAACAATCTTGGCGGCTTCTTCTGCAGTGTCCTTCCCTATGCTGGCCACCTCATCCAGCAGATCTAGCTCTTCACTCAAAAGGGCTATAAGCAGAATCAGCAATCAATGACAAGAATGCAGAATTTTTAACAAGACAAGAACCTGGGGCAGGATGATAAGGGCAGCATGACATGGAAGGAATAAATGGATTACCTAGAGATGCCTGCCGCGGAGGAGCTTCAGTTTCCCCGGCAACTCCGGTTGCCGGGCCAAGATCTCCATCCCCTCCCTGGGAAACCACGGCGCCGCCCGGGGCAGACCCTTCCATGGAAACCTTGGGCGGGGATCCCTCGGCTCGATCGACGAGTGGAGTGGGTCCCTCCTAGAAAGACTCGCCCAGAGTAGTCCCCTCCCCTCCTCTGACTGCAGGGGTGGGGAATTCTCCGCCATCACCTCCGGAGGGAGGAGCCAGCTCTACACTCTCAGGCCGGGGGTTGGGCTAGGGGCTTGGTGCCGGGTCATCCGCGCTGCTCCCTGCCGGGCCCGCGCCTTCCACAGTCTTCGGCAGCCCCACGCGCCTAAGCCGCTTGGTCCGGTGGATGAGGGTCTCGCCTTCTTCCTCCTCCTCCTTGACAAAGGCGGCAAGTAAAGATGAGTTAGCAGGCAAGATGATATGCAGAAATGGCAAAGAGGAAAGGAAATTGCTCTTTCTTACTCCTCGTCGATAAGCATGGAGCTCAGCTCAAACTCCATGGGTGGCGAGGGCGACCTTCTCCTCTTCTGGGGCGGCGGAACGGAGCTCCCTGGCAACTTCAAGCCTTGTTGAGGCGCAGGGGGCTCCGTCGAGGAAGAGCTCTGCAAAGAACTCGAGCTGGACTGGGAGCTGGAGTTGCCTCCAGCGGCTGCCGATCGCTTGGCGGGAGAAGCCTTAACCCCAAAAAGCCATGGGGACTGTCGGCGCACTGCATCGGGGACGCTGCTCCTGGAGGTGGTCTTCTTCACCTTCTTGGCGGCAGGGGCGGGGTCAGGAACTGTTGCTCCCCGACTAGCCACTCGCCTGCGAGGGCGCTGTTCTAGGTCTGGCTTGGGGGCTTGAGGGCCTTCTGCGAGCCACTCCTCCTTAGGTTGCTCCACCTCCTCAACTCCCTCTTCCTCCAGAGCCTCCGTTGCCACGGCATATAGAGCTTCAATCCCGGCAGGCTCGTCCCCGGCTGCCCCTTTTGTGGTTTGTGCCTCGCTCCTGCCGTGGGAAGGGCCTTCGCCTTGAGCCTCCTCCTTCCCTTTTGTTGCTTTCCCGGCCTTCGCCATCGCAGCAGCACGGAGTGCTCTGTCCTTCTCAAGCCTCCTCTTGATGTACGCTTCCTCCGCCTTGGAGGTGCACTTGTACATGTTGGCCTCCACCCTTGTAGCCCTTTCCACCAAGGTGGAGGACCACGCAAGCCCTTCGTCGAGCCCGGGTAGCTCCCAATCGCCCGAGACTCCCTGTGTGTTGCAGTCTGGCATCCATTTTAGGATTTGGTCCCTGGCGGAGTTGATGTTCAGTGGGATAACATTTGCTGGCAACTTGAACGGCCCAAGGCTGCCGAACAGTTGTTCGCACAACCAAGCATGGCCATAGACTGACAAATTGTTGGCTAGGCCAGGAAGTAGCCTCATCCTATTTGCGGCATCGCCATACCGCCAGGCAAACCTATCCCTCTTCTGCAATGGCGCAATACGGCGAAGGAGTAAGTCGGCCCTCACGTGCCTGATGGTTAGCCCGGCAGCCTTTAGGCGGGTGATCCTGTTTATTGCCGGGCGGAGCCTATCATCGATAAGGCCGGTTTCCCTCCAATCGTTGCCGCGCTCGAGGCACTCTGCCCGCGGCTGGCAGAAATCTGGAGCCTTCTCGTCCTGGATCCAGCACCAATCTCCCCTCCACTCCTCCCATCTGCCGCACTGTTGACCAGGGGGGTAATCCCAGTTCTCCCATGGCACCCGTGGTATCCAATTTATGTTCCCAGAACGGTGGTGTTTGTTCTCCACCCGCCTGAACAAATCAACATTGGGAGCGACTCCGACGAAGTTCTCATACAGATGAGCAAAAATCTCCATGCACGCCATTGCATTTGGCGTGAAGTCCAGAAGATGGAATCTATAGATCACCATCATTGCCTCAAGAAAATCTGAGAAAGGAGGACAGAGGCCGCAAATGAAGTATGCGCAGAAAAATCAATATGAATCTGGCGGATCCTTTTTTCCCTCCGCCAGAACCTTGGGAGCACCATGCCCTTTTGGGACCTCCCACCCCCACAGATATCCATACCTTGCTTTCAGCACTTCGCCGTCCAAGTTCGACGGGAAGAAGACGACGTCTGCCCTTCGCTTCCTATCCAGCTCTGACACTCTCTTGCTCCCCTCGGCGGCCGCCTCCTTCGCGGTGGTCGTCCACTTCCCCTTTGAAGCAGCAGTTTTCTTCCCCATCTCTTTGAACTACAGCGGAGATGGGAAGAAAATTGGGCGAGGATTGGCGGCGGGCAGGGTGGAACGAAAGAACTGTCGCTTGGCTTGCGGAAGAAGATGATGGAGGGGCAAGGAAGACGATGAATGAGCAGAGCCCTTCCACGTTTTTCTCTCTTATGGGAAAGGACATGGGGGAGGGCGTGACTCTTTAGGAAGTTACTGTTTCACATTAACTACTGCAGTCCCACGACCCCACGACCCGCGATATTTACATGAAGTGGACGTTGGATTGACTGGTCATCATGACAAACCGCTGCACGCGCAGCACCTTCTCGCCACGTGTCCGTGCACTGTTTGGGGCCTAACCCAACGTGCCCAGCGACACGTATGGCTTAGGCCCAGGGGCTTATATTGGGGTACACAAATAGGGGTGTATGTTTCCCCCTGGCTTGTGAATGGACAGCAAATCGCCGGCCCGGCAACTTGCAACATCCAAGTCCAGACCAAGCAAGGAGTACGGCTCTTTGGGGAATCAAAGGGCAGACCAAGAGGACCAAGACAAGCTAAATGAGCAAGACACCACTAAGGAGAAACCTCCCTTGCCGGGCAGGCGAGCCTGGCAAGGACGAGGTGGCCCCGAAATCAAGCCTCAAGACCGTCCCGGCAGGCCTGCCAGGCGCTACAAGGGCAAATTACCCCACCAAGGTTCCACCGCTCCACCTCACAGTGACGCAAGTCATTGATCCGTGCAGTGTCAAGCCCCCAAGCGACTAAGTGGTTGTTATTTGGCACGTGGCAGCCACTTCCTATGGAAATCACCTCCAAATGACACCCGTCCAGAGACGTGTCAAGCAGACAGACGAGGAGGTGGCCGAGCAGCCCGGCAAGGCTTGCTGGGCATGCCACGATGTGACACTAAGCGGCGCATTTAATGCGCCCTGCTCTGACTACAGAGTTAGGTATGATAGCACTATTCGCTATCTAATCAGTACACAATGACTGATTTGGCACTGTGGTGACCCCTTGATCTATAAAAGGAGGGCCATGGCAACAATAGAAAGGATTCGGACCCTTGTACACTCGTACGCGCGTAGCTGCCCTCGCCCCGAGGCAACCCTGCTGGGCAAGAGCGCTGCGTTTCCACCACAATCCACCATCAATCCACCAAAGCAGGAGTAGGGTTTTATGCCTCGCGACGGCCCGAACCTGGGTAAAACTGCCCGTGTGATCTCTGTCGTGCTGCGCTACGTTCCTCCGCTCTTTGTGCAATGTGCTCATCCCCCCTGCCGAACCACAAGGGGCTGATGGCCCCATAGGTGGTCATGGTTTCCCACGACACTTTCTCATAATTATCACAGAAGCTCTGGTTAAGCTAGAACACACCCATCACATGGGTGGGAAGGGATTGTGCCACCGCTTTGACGTTTACCTCTTTGGCCACCTGAGACATAAACCTCTCATTCTAAACATTACACCTTTTTCTGAATCTCTCAATGATAGGTTGGAAGGTACCATTCTTCATTCTGCCCTCCGGCGTCGGGAGTCCCAAATACTTGCTTTCAAAAGATGCAGCCTCCACTTCAAGGATCTCCTTTATGTTCTCTCTTTCTTGAGCCGTACTTGCTTCACAAAAGAGGATTGAGCATTTATTCCTGCTTATTTGCTGGCCCGTGGCCATTTGGAATTCATTTAGCACCTCCCTAACTCTCATTGCTTGGTCTGGTGACGCCTTGAAGAAGAGAAGGCTATCGTCGGCGAACAAAAGATTTGAGATCCCAGGGCTTCCCCGTGCTACTTTCAGAGGTGTGATTTGCCCAGCTCTTACCTCTCTATTTAGTAGGGACACCAAACCATCAGCTACAAACAGATATAGATATGGACTCAGCGGGTCACCTTGTCTTAGGCCTCTAGATGGAATGAAAGATTCCAGCAACTCTCCATTGCATCTGACTGAGAACCTGACTGTACGAACACATGTCATCACCCATTTCGTCCACTTTTTATCAAAACCCATCTTATCAAGCACTCCTTCCATGTAGCACCAATCAACTCGGTCATAGGCTTTTCCTAGATCAAGTTTGTACGCACAAAGGTGTCTCTCCGATTTTTACTATGTTGTATTTTATGGAAGCATTCAAACGCGATAGTAGTGTTGTCCGTAATCATTCTGCCGGGAATGAAAGCACTTTGAGTATCAGAAATAATCTCATCACGGAAGGGACGCAATCTATTGACCAACACCTTCGAAATCACCTTGTAGATGACATTTCAAAGGCAAATAGGACGATAGTCTTTGATACTCTTCGGGTCATTGTTCTTTGGGATCAACACAATGGTTGTCTCATTGACGCCATTTGGCATCACTCCATCAGCAAAGAAATTTAAGACTCCTTGGATCACTTCCTCCCTTAGAACTTCTCAGTTTCATTGGAAAAAATGGGCTGGGAAACCGTCCGGTCCCGGTGCTTTAAGAGGACCAATCTGGAAGAGCGTGTCGCTAATTTCAGATTCAGCAAAAGGTTTGGTGAGTGCACTATTCATGCGGTCATCCACTCACCTCGGAGTGAGGTTGAGTATGGATTGTGGATCCACATGCATGTCCTTCTCATATAGGCCTTTAAAGAAATTGTTGATTTCCTCCTGTATATGCTCTCTGTTTTCTGCCCAAGATCCATCATTCCTTCTGAGCATTGTTATCTTGTTTTTCTTCCTTCTCCATGTCGCTTTTCTATGGAAAAATTCCATGTTCTTGTCCCTCTCTCTTAGCCATTTAATCCTTAAGCGCTGCCTCCACATGAGTTCCTCTCTCAGCAGCCATTCGTCCAGTTCAGCTTCTACTTTTTTTATTTTGGTTTCAGTGTCCGGGGTGGCAGGTAGTAGTCTGAGATTCTGCAGCTCTTTCCTTAGCAATTTGATACTGTTCTGCACTGAGCTGAATTCCCTAAGCGCCCATCGACTTAAAACATCCTGCATTGTTTTTAATTTTGACCATACCCCTCCAAGAGTGTCGTCGTTGCCCCTTTTTTTCCATGAGCTGCTGACCACTTCTGATAGGGACTCTACTCTCTCCCACATGTTTTCGTATATGAAAGCTTTTTTAATTGGCCTCCACTCTTTCCTCGAAGTTTCGAACTGAAACACAACTGGAAGGGGGAGTGGTCTAATCTTGATGAACATATATGCTCGATCGTGGACCCCTCAAAGGCTTTGCTCCACTCCAGTGAGGCAACCCCTCTGTCTAAGCGTGCCCTAACATTGTTTGAACTGCTCTGCTTGTTATTGTATGTCCAGGTTGTGCCCTTAAATCCCAAGTCATGAAGATTGCATTCTGATAGTACTCTCCGAAAGTCAGCAATGTACCTCTCTGACCTTTTTGCCCGAGAAAAATGTTCGCTTTGCCACATAGTTTCATTAAAATCTCCTATCATAAGCCAAGGTTCAGAGGAGTTTTGTCTGATTCTTCTCAGCAGTTCCCACATGTGGTGCCTTTCATGGGGTTTTGGCTCGCCATACACAAAAGTACCCCTCCACTGCAAGCCATTAGGGCATAAACGAATCAACACATCTATATACCTTGGGCCAACAACAAGCTTTTTTATTTCAACACTCTCATCGTAGAACAGTGCAATCTCGGCACTCTTGCCGGTACCAGATTGCACGATACAATGCCTGAGGCCGAGCCTCCACCTCAGGTTATTGACATATTCATCATTTTTCCTAGTCTCTGACTGAAAGACTAACTTAGGCTTATTAGCTTACACTAGGCCCACGAGCTCACGAACTGTACGGGGTTGCCCAATTCCCTGACAGTTCCAACTCATGAGAGTCATGGTTCCAGACGGGCGCTACCATCAGCACCCGCCAGCTGACCGAGAGCCTGATGTCGCTTGAACTACGTCGGTATTTCCCCAAAGAGGAAGGGATGATGCAGCACAGCTACGGTAGGTATTTCCCTCAGTGATGAGACCAAGGTTATCGAACCAGTAGGAGAACCACGCAACACTACGTGAACGGCACCTACACACAAAGAACAAATACTTGCAACCGACGTAAAAGAGGGGTTATCAATCCTTCCCGGGTAAAGAGATAGATAAATTTGTAGTAGATCGGATAAATAGATCTCGCAGGAACACGAGATAAAATAAATAACAATAAATTGCAACAAGATATTTTTGGGTTTTTGGATTAATAGATCTGAAAATAAAAGCAAATAAAAATAGATCTCGAAGGCAAATATGATAAAGAAGAGACCCGGGGCGTAGATTTCACTAGTGGCTTCTCTCGAGAAAAATAGCATACGGTGGGTAAACAAATTACTGTTGGGCAATTGATAGAACTTCAAATAATTATGATGATATCCAGGCAATGATCATTATATAGGCATCACGTCCAAGATTAGTAGACCGACTCCTGCCTGCATCTACTACTATTACTCCACACATCGACCGCTATCCAGCATGCATCTAGTGTATTAAGTTCATGGAGAAACGGAGTAATGCAATAAGAATAATGACATGATGTAGACAAGATCTATTCATGTAGGAATAGACCCCATCTTGTTATCCTTAATAGCAATGATACATACATGTCATTTCCCCTTCTATCACTGGGATTGAGCACCGTAAGATCGAACCCATCACAAAGCACCTCTACCCATGGCAAGAAAAATCGATCTAGTCGGCCTAACTAAACCAAAGATTCAAAGAAGAAATACGAGGCTATAAGTAATCATGCATATAAGAGATCAAAAGACTCAAATAAATTTCATGGATAAAAACATAGATCTGATCATAAACTCAAAGTTCATCGGATCCCAACAAACACACCGCAAAAAGAGTTACATCAAATAGATCTCCAAGAGACCATTGTATTGAGAATCAAAAGAGAGAGAGGAAGCCATCTAGCTACTAACTACGGACCCGTAGGTCTACAATCAACTACTCACGCATCATCGGAGAGGCACCAATGAGGATGATGAACCCCTCCGTGATGGTGTCTAGATTGGATCTGTGGTTTCTGGAACTTGCGGCTGAAATTGTATTTTGTCGACTCCCCTAGGGTTTTTGGAATATTGGGGTATTTATAGAGCAAAGAGGCGGTGTGGGAGGCGGCCGAGGTGGGCACAACCCACCAGGGCGCGCCTGGGCCTCCAAGCGCACCCAGGTGGGTTGTGCTCCCCTCGAAGCCCCCCTCTGGTACTTCCTTGGCCTATCGTGTGTCTTCTGGTCCATAAAAAATCACCAAAAATTTCGCTGCGTTTGGACTCTGTTTGGTATTGATTTTCTGCGAAGTAAAAAACAAGCAAAAAACAGCAACCGGCACTGGGCACTATGTCAATAGGTTAGTCCCAAAAAATGATATAAAGTTGCTATAAAATGATTGTAAAACATCCAAGAATGATAATATAACAGCATGGAACAATCAAAAATTATAGATACGTTGGAGACGTATCAGCATCCCCAAGCTTAATTCCTGCTCGTCCTCGAGTAGGTAAATGATAAAAACAGAATTTTTGATGTGGAATGCTGCCTAACATGTTCATCACATATTCTTTTCTTTGTAGCATGGACATTTGGACTTTTATATGATTCAAAGCAATAGTCTAGTTTTGACATGAAGATTTCAATACTCAAGCATATCAACAAGCAACCATGTCTATCAAAATATCAACACTAAAGCAAGTTATCCCTAGCCCATTATGCTCAATCATTGATCCATTCATGAAACACACTCGCATATTAGCTACACCCAATGCTCAAGTGCGATCATAGTGCCCCTTAGTTGGTGCTTTATAAGAGAAGATGGAGACTCGAGTAAAAATAAAAATTGCATAAAGTAAATAGAAAGGCCCTTCACAGAGGGAAGTAGGGATTTGTAGAGGTGCCAGAGCTCAAAGCAAAAAAGATAGAGATAAAAACATTTTGGGTGGCATGCTTTTCCTGTCAATGAAAACGATCGAGTAGTTCCCAATATTTGACATGCTAGATATATCATAGGTGGTTCCCAAACAGAAAATAAAGTTTATTCCTTTTTCCACCATACTTTCACATTCCACAGCTAACCGAATCCACGGGTGCCGTCCATACCAACACTTTCCAAGGAACTTATTATTTGACAACATAAAGTAAATTCATTTTTCATTTCACAACATAAAGTAAATTCATTTTTCATTTCGGGACTGGGCATCCCTAATACCTTTGCCGTACTCTCGTGCAATGACAAGTGAATAAACACTCATCTTGAGAATAACACATCTAGCATGGAAAAATATCTGCCACCCCCTACCGTTTCATGAGCGGTACGAGCACACAAAAGAGAAATTTATTTTGAAAATTAGAGATGGCACCTACAAATTTGTTTAGAACGGCACGGAAATACCGCATATATGTAGGTATAGTGGACTCATATGGCAAAACTGGTTTAAGGATTTTGGATGCACAAGTAGTGATCATACTTAGTGCAAATGACGGCTAGCAAAAGATTGAGAAGCATCCAACCAAGAAACAAAAAATCTCATAAGCGAGCATTAAGCATAACTAACACCAAATAATGCACCACAAGTAGGATATAATTTCATTGCATAACTATTGACTTTCGTGCTTTCATAGGGAATCACAAACCTTAACATCAATATTCTTACTAAAGCATAATTACTCATCAACATGACTCACATATTATATCATCATATCGCAAAACTATTACAAGGAATCCAGTTTATTTTGTCCAATGATCTTCATGAAAGTTTTTATTATATCCCTCTTGAATATCTATCACTTTGGGACTAATTTCATGTGTTGCTTTTGATAGCTCAAACAAATCTAAGTGAAGAACATGAGCATAAAAAATTCCTTCTCCCAAAATAATTTAAGTTAAGCATGAGAGAATTTCTTCAAAATTACTACTCTCAAATAAATCTAAGTGAAGCATGAGAGAATTTCTTCAAAAATATTAAAGCACACCATGCTCAAAAAGATATAAGTGAAGCACTAGAGCAATTCCATAGCTCATAAAGATTTAAGTGAAGCATAGAGAGAAATTCTAACAAATCATAGCATAATTTTGGCTCTCTCAAATAGGTGTGTCCAGCAAGGATACTTGACTAAAAATAGAAGGTAAAACAAGAAAAGACTCAAATCATACAAGACGCTCCAAGCAAAACTCATGATATGTGATGAATAAAAATATAGCTCCAAGTAAAATATCGATGGTCGTTAGAAGAAATAGGGGATGCCACTCGGGCATCCCCAAGCTTAGTTGCTTGCTTCTCTTTTAGATAATAGCTTGGGATGCCATGGGCATCCCCAAGCTTAGGCTCTTCTTGCTCCGTATTCCTTCATCCATCGTGATCTCACCCAAAACTTGAAAACTTCAATCACACAAAACTCAACAAAACCTTCGTGAGATCCGTTAGTATAACAAAGCAAATCACTACTATAAGTACTGTTGTAAACCCATTCATATTTTATTTTTACATTATATCTACTGTATTCCAACTTTACTATGGCTTATACCCTCCAATACAAACCATAGATTCATCAAAATAAGCACACAACGCAAATAAAACAGAATCTGTCAAAAACAGAACAGTCTATAGCAATCTGAAAACTTCGAATACTTATGTAACTCCAAAATTCTGAAAACTTAGGACAACTTAGGAAATTTGTATATCAATATTGTGTAAAAAAATCAGAATTTTTCGTCACTTATGTGAATTTCTAGAATTATTTTACTGGACGCAAAAGTTTCTGTTTTTCAACAAGATCAAATCAACTATCACCCAACATTATCCCAAAGGCTTTGCTTGGCACAAACTCTAATTAAAACACAAAAAACACAATAATAGCAGTAGCATAATTGTGCAAACACTCAAGAACAGAAATAAAAAGACAAAAATAAATTTTATTCATTGGGTTGCCTCCCAACAAGCGCTATCGTTTTATGCCCCTGGCTAGGCATAATGCAAAGATCTAAGTGTTGTCATCTTTAGTTTCATTTTCCTTAGAGGTGTTTTTGTCAGGAGGTTTTGCAAAAACAACATAAAACACCTTATCCATAGAGACTTTAGCACTATCAAGTTGCTTATCGTCATATCCCCTTTGATTTCCGGCAACAATCCAAGAATAGTGTTGATTAACATCATTGAACACTTGTTGGATTATATCTAAAACAGAGACATCCTTTTTAAGGTTCTCATCAAAGATTTGATTATCCCCAAGCAAATGTCTTAGCACATAATCACTATTGTAAAGGATTTCATCTATCATCAGTTTTTCATGATTCATACCATAGAGATCAAAAATTTCCCTAGCTTCCCTTACTATGTAATCAAATTCATTCATAAGAACAAGGGTGGCCAACCTTTTAGCTTTGGGATTCTTTATAATGGGTAACTCAAAAAATAATCTTTGCAAGGTAGGATGGGTACGGATAAATTTATTTTCAAGTTTCGGAACTAGTGCTGATATAGCTTCCACATAAGATTTAGTTCTTTTAAGTATAGGAACATTGTCAAGACTTAAATTTCCAACACAATTGAAAAATTCTTGGATACGTTCTTTTCCTATAACATTCCCTTGCCCCAAAACAAAAGTTTTAGCATCTAGATTGCCAGATCATCCAATTTTAGGAGTTAGGCCATCATCTGTTTCTGCCATACCAAAGTCACTCATGATGACAAGTTCAAGCAATTAAGAGATCTGACGAGAAATCAGTGATCGAAAAAGAGGGCGAATAAAACGGCAAATGTTTGTGAAGTGGGGGAGATGAAAATGAGAGGCAAATGGCAAATAATGGAAATTGCAAGGAGATGAGATTTGTGATTAGGAACCTGGTAGATGTTGATGATGTCTCCCCGGCAACAGTGCCAGAAATTCCTTTTGATGTCGCTTGAACTATGTCGGTATTTCCCCAAAGAGGAAGGGATGATGCAGCACAGCTACGGTAGGTATTTCCCTCAGTGATATGACCAAGGTTATCGAACCAGTAGGAGAACCATGCAGCACTATGTGAACGGCAGCTGCACACAAAGAACAAATACTTGCAACCCGATGTAAAAGAGGGGTTGTCAATCCCTCCCGGGTAAAGAGATAGATAAATTTGTAGTAGATCGGATAAATAGATCTCGCGGGAACGCGAGATAAAATAAATAACAATAAATTGCAGCAAGATATTTTTGGGTTTTTGGATTAATAGATCTGAAAATAAAAGCAAATAAAAATAGATCTCGAAGGCAAATATGATAAAGAAGAGACCCGGGGGCCGTAGATTTCACTAGTGGCTTCTCTCTAGAAAAATAGCATACGGTGGGTAAACAAATTACTGTTGGGCAATTGATAGAACTTCAAATAATTATGACGATATCTGGGCAATGATCATTATATAAGCATCATGTCCAAGATTAGTAGACCGACTCCTGCCTGCATCTACTACTATTACTCCACACATCGATCGCTATCCAGCATGCATCTAGTGTATTAAGTTCATGGAGAAATAGAGTAATGCAATAAGAATGATGACATGATGTAGACAAGATCTATTCATGTAGGAATAGACCCCATCTTGTTATCCTTAATAGCAACGATACATACGTGTCATTTCCCCTTCTGTCACTGGGATTGAGCACCGTAAGATCGAACCCATCACAAAGCACCTATTCCCATGGCAAGAAAAATCGATTTAGTCGGCCTAACTAAAGCAAAGATTCGAAGAAGAAATACGAGGCTCTAAGTAATCATGCATATTAGAGATCAAAAGACTCAAATAACATTCATGGATAAAAACATAGATCTGATCATAAACTCAAAGTTCATCGGATCCCAACAAACACACCGCAAAAAGAGTTACATCAAATAGATCTCCAAGAGACCATTGTATTGAGAATCAAAAGAGAGAGAGGAAGCCATCTAGCTACTAACTACGGACCCGTAGGTCTACAATAAACTACTCACGCATCATCGGAGAGGCACCAATGAGGATGACACTACTAGGGAAAAGCCTAGCAGTAGCGCGGGTATTTGGTGTATCAGTAGCGCAGGCTTTGGAGTGACACGCTACTGCTAATAGCTGCAGCGCTTTTAATTAAGCCGCGCTACTGGTAAGGGCGCGCTGCTGCTAACTTTATTCCCCTTGCTACTGCTAGTTTTATTAGTTTCTATTTTTTTTCTGCATATTTGTTTTGTATTTGAACAAGCTTTATACAATAATCTTTAGCATATCATACACATACAAATGTAGTCATAGCATATACATGCAAATAGTCTCATCAAATCATGTCATCATCATAATCATCATCCAACACAAAGTGGTCTCTCGTCATCATCTCGAAAATAGCGATAGAAGTCTCGAATACTTGCAACTACATCGTCATCCATTTAAACAATGATATACGTGAGAAGAGCTATCACTATGAGTGAGAGCAGAACTATGCAGTACATGAGGCAGTGGTTATGAGTCCTCTCTCGCGCTAGCGTGAACCTCAAGTAACTAGCTTCTGCTTCTTGTCTGCTTTTGAAGCCTTTATGGCTAGCGCCCGAGACCCCCTCCACTTGCGCCTGACACTCTGGCCACTCGTCGTACACTCCCGGAACCTTCCCTTTGTACACGACATAGCACTGCTTCTTTGCCATCAAGAATCTAGCTACCTGTTAGAGATGCATATTCATCAAGAGAATGTACAATCATATGTAACAAAATATACTTGAGCAACACGAAAAAGAAAGGGTTAGCAACTAGATGCAACATATAGTAAACATACAAATAATCAACGCAGTTTCATCGTACGCAAACTAATTAACTAGAGGTACGCAGGTCATCGTACCCAAACTAACAAAGTAGCGTTACGCAAGTTCGGCAGGGACCGTGGACATCACAAAGTTTCATCGCTACAGAAACTATACAAGTTCAACCGACACATATCATCATCATCGGCATCGTAAATCACTAGAAGTTCCATCCTTCCATATCATCGAGGATGGACCCTAGCTTCTTGAACGGCGTGAGGTCCTGACGTTGCATGCCTATGCAAGTTCGGACGTCAGCTCGCGATATAGGGCCGTGGTGGAACATCCCCTTCTCTTCGATGACTTCTTTCATGATGATCGTCGCAATGTCCCTCTCGATGCGAAAGAAGTCATCTCTAAGTTTATAATCCACTTCTCCATGAGATTCTACCCACTTGCGGATATGATCATCGTTTCTGCTTGTCATGCGAAGCTTTTGGTGATCCCTTCTGAACTCCATCATGAGATGGAGGAGGTAGAATCCATCGTTCTTGCTTGGTTTTGGGACATGGATGCAGCAGAAGTTAGTTTTATGCGAGAAACCAGTCTTCTTGTGCCTTTGTTTCCTGATCTGCAGGTGGCCACCCCTCAAGCTGAAGCCTTGGAGAGCATCATCTAGATTATTCATTACGTGGGTGTAGTCCTTCTCGTAGTTTTTGGTAGGGTCGAAATATACGGCGTGGGAGACTCGCGGGTAAAGAACGATAAGGATGGCGCGCCCGTTGCTGCGGGGAAAAAAACACCTCAAATTATTCTCCATATGAGCGAGAAGGAATGATTGAAATGTACGAAAGGGTTGTCTGGCACTGACTTACTTTGGATGATAAAGTAGGAGGACAATTTCCTGGTCCTTATTCTGTACCATGAAGTTTTCGAGGTACTCCCTAGCAGTTTTACGCTCAAAGTCGCCCAGACTCAAGAAGGACTCGTGCATGTAGTATGGATCTGCCACAAAGATTTGCGAGACTTCTTCTCTCTTCATGACGGAGCTCATATGTAGCGCAAAAAGGCAGACGATTGTACAATCGAGCCGCCTTGTCAGAAACATCTCGAAGATATGCTCAAACCGCAGGAAGAACACCTCCGCGGGCCGTGTGTCGACGTAGCACTTCCCCTCAGGCACATGAGCTGCGTATGTCGGATATCCTGGATCCTTCGAGGCTAGTAGGCTTTTCTCGGTCAACAACACATGGTCGTGCAGTCTCCTGAGATCCCCTGATATTGCCTCCAGCGGTTTCAGCGGTAGCATCGGCACGCCCATGACATGGAACATGGCCGCACCTTTGACAGGTACACGCTCTTCAAAATCCGCCGTCAGGCTGCTATGTGCTCTGGCTTGTTTGTAGGCAGCAAAGCCTATCTTCCCCGGTCTCCTCTCCTTTTTCTTGGGCTGACCTTCCAGACCCTTCCTTAACCCCTGCCCCAGTGTTGTCGGGCTAAGCACTGTACGACCCTCGGCTAGTTGAGCCTGTGTTGAGGCAGCATCTTCAGGCATGTCCTATGAGGATTGCATGAAGAGAGACTTCTTGCAATCCCTGCTAGGACGTTCCTGCCCGGGCAGATCATCCATATCCTCATCAGCATGCTGATAGCCCGAGTTGTCATATGGCTGACTCATCATATCTAAGTCACCGTCATAGGCGCCTGTATTGAGGAACTGAAGAGGGTCCTCGTCCATCTCATCATCCATACTTTGTTCTACGGGGGCGATTACATCAACCACTATTGGACCCCCTTCATCATGTTGTCCGCCGCTCTCACCCGGCACTACAGGCGCTGGTAATTGCGTAGGCGGGGTGGTGGTGTTCATACCTTCTTGTTGATGTGTGGTTATTGGTGTGCTCTCGGCCGGCTCCAGACGAAGAAGATTATTCGGCCATAGCAGCACCCAACCCTTGCAGTTTCCAATCCGTGGCGGGGTCTCGTTGTCCTCTCCCCCTAGCCGTACTAGAGAAGGCAAATCCTCGTGCCCCGATTTCACACTCGACAAGGTAACCCTGAAGTGCCCACCGGGCATCGGCTAGCCGTGGAATGTGAGTTCCAAGGGCTTCGTTATCACCGCCTTTCCCACGTCCACCTTCTGGCCTTTGATCAAGTAGAGTACGGTGCACGGGGTTTCGTCGGCCTGCAAACATATGTCTGCGGCGTAAAACATCCGAAAGGCAACGAAAATGGAATATTCTAGATATATGTTGGTGCGACATGTAATTACCGTGAGGGCGTCGAGCTCAGCTAATGACGAAGGCCCGCCTAGTGCGCCAGAGACTAAGGACGGGCTGCTATGAGCGGGTGCGGGTGTGGGAGCAGGCGCGGTTGCGTGAGCAGGTGATGGTGCGGTGGTGTTGTTCACCGAGTTGCTCCCGACGAAACTGGGCATGGGGAAATCATCTACCGTCTTGTCTGGATTTTCCTTCGTCCAGTTGATGATAGCCGGGATCAAGTTAGTAGCGAAATCATTTCTGCAGGCATGTACAGCTGCATCGACTGCCTACTGTAGCAACTCATTTTTCTCCTCGACTGCTTTTTTCGCGTCCCCGGCTGCTTTTTTCTCGAACGCAAGCTTCACCTTCTTGTCGATGTTCGCCTGACTAAACTTCTTTTTCTGCTTCTTGGCCTTCGGGCCCTCGTTGTAAAAGACCTTCCATGTGGCGCCGTCTCCGGCGCCGTGCACACGTCCATATTGCGGCCGCTGGTCCTTGAGGGAGTCTTGGATTAAGGGGTCCTCGGGTGGTCGGGCTATGTAACATGGGCCGGACTGATGGGCCGTGAAGTACAAGGCAGAAGACCTTTCCTCGTGTCCGGGTGGGACTCTCCTTTGCGTGGATGGCAAGTTTGGCGTCCAGATGTATATTTTCCTTCCTCTATAAACCGACTTTGTACAACCCTAGCCCCCTCCGGTGTCTATATAAACCGGAGGGTTTAGTCCGTAGAGGCTATCATAACTCCCATAGGCTAGACATCTAGGGTTTAGCCATTATGATCTCGAGGTAGATCAACTCTTGTAACCCCCATACTCATCAAATACAATCAAGCAGGACGTAGGGTTTTACCTCCATTAAGAGGGCCTGAACCTGGGTAAACATCGTGTTCCCTTTGTCCCTTGTTACCTTCGATCCTCAGACGCACAGTTCGGGACCCCCTACCCGAGATTAGCCGGTTTTGACACCGACATTGGTGCTTTCATTGAGAGTTCCACTGTGTCGTCGGCAGAAGGATCAATGGCTCGTTTGATCGTCAACAACGACGCTGTTTCCGGGGAGACCTTCCTCCCCGGCCAACTGTTTGTATTCGGCGGCTTCGCTCTGCGCGCCAATTCAGTTGGTCACCTTGAGCAGATCGACAGCTATGCCCCTGGTCATCAGATCAGATTTGGGAGCCTGAATTACGTCGCTGATATCCAAGGAGACTTGATCTTCGAAGGATTCACGGCCTCGACCACTATTCCTCATCTTCAAGAAGGCAACCCATCAGATCCGTGATCAGGTGCCGCTCAAAGACCAACTACTACCCCTGCCCTGGCCATAGATCCAGGGCAGGCCACCTCATCCGAAGATGGGATCTTAAAACCCACCGGACCCTCTCCTCTCATGGAGCCTTTTGTCGAAGACCCAGAAGCAACTGTATGTTCGGCGAGCCTGGAATCAAGCAGGACCCTCCTTGTCATCGGAGAGCCGAACTCACCTCTGGAGGCCAACTCCGAACTCTCAAGGCCTTCGTCTGGTGAACACAACCTGGAAGAGTCTGCCATCCCCAGCTCCGCAGGTCCTCGGTTTCCCGTCCGGCTTTCACTCTTAAGCGAGGCCCTGGACTTAATGCGATCTCTCACCATCACGGAGGTATCACCTCCGAATTACGCACAGCCCGAACTAGGGGCTGAGTGCAGGGAATTTTACGTCGCACCCACCACCCACTTGATAGCCACTATCGAGGACTTAACCGATATACTCGACTACGCCTCCGAAGACATCGACGGTATGGACGACGATGCCGGAGCCGAACCAGGCCAAAACTTGCCCATCACCGGACGTTGGACTGCCACTTCTAAATACGACGTGTACATGGTGGATACACCCAAAGAGGATGACGATGGCAATCAAGATCCGATCGAGGACAAGCCCGTCGAGGTACCACCAAAGCATCGACGTCAGCGGCGCCGTTCATGATCGTGGCGGGAAAAAGAAAGTAATACCGGCACCGGAGACATTGACACTCCGGAGAATGCCTAAGACTCTAACAAACCCATTGAGCCTGCCTTAGAGCAGGATAATTGGGAAGTGGGACAAGTTAACCCCGACGAGCCAGTCGGGAATGAGGATTCGGAGGATAGTAACTATCTACCGATCTTCGAGGAGGATGCCAGCCTCGGCAACGAAGACTTCATCGTGCCAGAGGAACCCCTCAAACAAGAGCGCTTTAAGCGATAGCTCATCGCAACTGCGAGGAGCCTAAAAAAGAAACAGCAACAGCTTCAAGCCGAACAGGATACGCTCAACGACAGATGGACCCAGGTCCTAGCTGCCGAGGAGTAAGGCCTCGGACGCCCAACAAAGAAGTATCCGAAGCATCGGCTACTGCCACAATTCGATGACGAGGCCCTAGAGCCAATACCATCAAGATATAATCATGCTGATGAACCAGACCGACCACCACGTGGACGGGACAAAGCGGCCACTCGTACCGAACACCAGCCCGCGCCACCTCACCGTCAAGGCAAAGAGGCAGCAGCTCAGGGCTGCACCTATGACTTACGTCAGGACCTGGACAATAGAGCCGGCAAGACCAGATTAATATACGGATCAAGGGAGCTTGTTTCGACAAGAAGCGACGTCCTTCAAGCTGGGCGCGAGCTGCATAACCAAACTCGGGCCAAAAACCAAACACGGATGTCAACCAAACTCCGTCGTGATGTTGCCCGATACAGGGGCGCTGCACACCCCTTGTGCTTTACCGATGAGGTAATGCAGCACCAATTTCCAGAAGGGTTTAAACCCGTAAATATCGAATCATACGATGGAATGACAGATCCCGCGGTATGGATTGAGGATTTTCTTCTCCATATTCACATGGCCCGCGGCGACGATCTCCATGCCATCAAATACCTCCCCCTAAAGCTGAAAGGACCAGCACGACACTGGTTAAACAGCCTACCAGAGAACTCTATTGGTAGCTGGGAAGACTTGGAGGATGCCTTTAGAGATAACTTCCAAGGTACCTATGTCCGGCCTCCGGATGCCGATGACCTTAGTCATATAGTCCAGCAACCCGGTGAGTCAGCCCGCAAACTCTGGACTAGGTTCTTAATTAAAAAGAATCAAATCATTGACTGTCCGGACGCCGAAGCCCTCACAGCCTTTAACATGGCGTCCGCAATGAGTGGCTCGCCCGACACCTTGGTCAGGAAAAGCCGAAGTCTATGGCAGCTCTTACTGCACTCATGACCCGCTTTTGCGCGGGAGAGGACAGCTGGTTGGCTCGTAGAAGCAATAGTACCAGCGACCCTGGCACCTCCGAAGTCAGGGACGGCAATGGCAGGCCACGATGCAACAAACACAAGCGTCGAAACAATAACGAAGAAACTGAAGACACAGCGGTTAACGCCGGATTCAGTGGCTCTAAATCCGGTCAGCGGAAGAAGCCATTCAAAGGAAATAAGGACGGTCCATCTAATTTTGACAAAATACTCAATCGGCCTTGCCAGATTCATGGCACCCCCGACAAGCCTGCCAACCACTCCAACAGAAATTGTTGGGTCTTCAAACAGGCCGGTAAGTTAAATACCGAACATAAGGGGAAAGGGCCGCCAAGCGAGGACGATGACGAGCCCCGCCCACCGAACACAGGGGGACAAAAGAAATTTCCCTCTGAGGTGAAAACAGTAAACATGATATATGTCACGCATATCCCGAAAAGAGAGAGCAAGCGCGCACTAAGGGACGTCTATGCCGTAGGGCCTGTCGCCCCCAAATTCAACCCATGGTCGGCTTGTCCGATCACCTTCGATCGCAGGGACCACCCGACCAGTATCCGTCACGGAGGTTTGGCAGCCCTGGTCCTCGATCCAATCATTGACGGCTATCATCTGACTCGAGTCCTTATGGACGGCGGCAGCAGTCTCAACTTGATCTATCAAGACACTGTCCGGAAAATGGGTATTGACCTGTCAAGAATCAAGCCTAGTAACACCACCTTTAAAGGAGTGATACCCGGCGTCGAGGCCCGCTGTACGGGCTCATTAACATTGGAAGTAGTCTTCGGTTCACCAGACAATTTCCGAAGCGAAGACTTGATCTTCGACATCGTCCCCTTCTGTAGTGGTTATCACGCACTGCTCGGACGTACTGCCTTCGCCCGCTTCAATGCAGTCCCGCATTATGCTTACTTAAAGCTCAAGATGCCTGGACCCCGCGGCGTTATCATAGTCAATGGAAACATGGAACGCTACCTCCGTACCGAGGAGCACACCGCGGCCCTTGCAGCCGAGGTACAAAGCGGCCTTATCAAGCCGAACACTTCATCGGCCATCAAGCCTCCGGACACTATTAAACGAGTCTGGCCTTCTCTGCAGAATGACAGCTCGGTCAATCTGGCGCTGGACTAGCAGTTCTGCCTCCGTCCACCGCCCCATCTAATAGCGGCATATGTATCGCGTGTGCATAACTACGCACTCAAAATACCTTGGGCGACGACGGAGGCACTCCGCGGACGATGTCCATTAATACGGCTCGACCCTATTCGGACCTTAATCTCCCTCTTCTTTTTTCTCTTTTCTCTCCTATTACAGGTTCTTTAAAACCTAAAGTCACTTTACGATGGCGCAGGGCCCTTTCCCAGGCCCCTGCTATATACACGATCGTTGATCCTTCCAAAGGATCCTCCACCAAGGCGAAAAGCGGCGCAGACGTGCGGCAGGATGTCCAAAGGATCTTCACGATACCTTCTCTTTTTAGGACCTGTATACAGCTTTCCCTTGTTCTCAAATTCTTGGCATGTAAAATAGCCCTGATGCTTATCGCATCATCTGTAAAAGCACATTTTGACGTATCAATCAGACTATAATGGAAAATAGTTTTTACCAACCCTATTCGGTATTGGTTTATTTCATAATCTGTATTCCCTCTTCATGTCAAATTGGTGTATACACTTCGGCATAGCTTAAAATGCCAGGGGCTCTATTCGGCCACCTATATTTTCAACAACAAAAAAAGTCCGAATGCTTTTAGAGTGCACTTTGGCGTCCCGAACATTGCATTATATGCATCAGCTCTGAATCATGTCTTTGGTCAATAGTTGGGTTGCCCGGCTCCTGTGGTTACTACTTTACGTTCCGCTCGTTCGGCTAGGGTAGTAAAGGGAGAACTACTGCGATTGTGTTTCTGGTTCGTCCGGTCAAACACCTCAGTAGAGAAAGCCGAAAACTGACTGTCATGGTGTGGCGAGAGCTGGTCAGCTATTCGGCGACTTGCTATAAATCTTTTGTGATTTCTTCCGTATTATGCGAAGGACTGGCCTCTGCCCGGTCATGTGCTTAAGGCATACCAGTTCGGATAGCCGTATACGCACCAGGGGCTAGTACTTAGCCCCACCGTCAAACTCCTATGGCTAAGTGAAAGTGATAAAGCCCCATAGTCTGATTGCCTGGTTCGCCTACGCAGACACCTCCTTCACGGACCAAGACGTTGGGTCAAGAGTGATCATGCATTATTCCGAACACCCCCGTAGTATCTACGTGGGGGCTGAAGCCGACGACTGTCAAACTTTCAAGATAACAAAATATGGCCGCACATGAGGCAAGCAATTCCAGATAAAGACATAAATATATTACAAAGCCTTGGTTTATAAAACAACGTCTGGGTAGCTCGAATACATTCACTCAAATATGATATCCTTTGAGCATTGGCCCTCTATTAATCGGGCACCCTCAAGGACGTCTTCAAAATACCGCTCTGGCTTGCGGTGGTATTTGCCTTCGGGTGGGCCCTCGACCACCACGACGGCGGCCTTCATCTTTGCCCAGTGCATTTTGACACGGGCAAAGGCCATCCGCGCACCTTCTATGCACGCCGAGCGCTTGACAGCTTCAATCCGGGGCAGCGCGTCGGCAAGTCGCTGCACCAGACCGAAATAGCTACTAGGAATGGGTTCGGTTGGCCACAGCCGGACTATGACATCCTTTATGGCCAATCCGGACATCCTGTGCAGCTCTGCCAGTTGCATCATGTGGTTGTTCAACAGCGCCGGACGCTCCGACGCCGTGAACTATGACCAGAAGAGCTTCTCCGTCGTGTGCCCCTCCTGGGCCCGGAACAACTGCGCGGTGTCGGCGGCACTCTTCGAAAGATCCGCAAATGCGTCTGGAGAACTCCACAGTCGAGTGAGCAAGGCATATCTTTGACCGCCAAATATAGTCTACAAAAGAAAGGGCTTACCAGCCGCTATTTGTTCGGACTGCCGGATTTCCTCGCAAGCTGCCCGGGACTCGGTCCTTGCCTCCTTGGCCTCTTGGAGGGCCTTGGCGAGTTCGGCCGCCTGGGCCTTATTCTTCTCCTCCAAGGACTCGCACTGGCCGGCGGCGTCCTTGAGCTCTTGCTCCACTTCAGTCACCCTCTCCTCGTACTGGTGGTGGGCGACCTGTTCGGACTTTAAATCTGCAGCCGCTTTGTCTGCGGCCGCTTTGCTCGCCTTCGCCTCCTCCTTGGCTTGGGCAAGGGCACTCTTGAGGGTTTCGACCTCGGCCGCGCTGCCTGCAATCATACAAATAGTAGCGCATGAGTCTAAACTCAGAATTTGCATATTAATTCAGGCATGTGCGAGATATTTCAAACATACCTTGCGCCTCATCGAACCGCTTGTTCATGCGGTCGATATCATCATCAGCCAGCTATAGCCTCCGCTTAAGATCGGAAACTTCAGCGGCCTGGGCGGTTACCGCCAACATGGAAGCCTGTCATACAATATAAAAGTACGTCACCTCTTCCGAATACTATATGATCCTTTGTCCGTTTTTTTTTCAAAACCAGACAGAGTCTCAGGGGCTACTATCTATGCACAGGTCTGTCCCATTATAAAAGCGTCTAGAGCATTATGTTGCATACCTCGAAGCCTGTTAACAGGCTGGTGAAGGCTTCGTTCAGCCCGCTCTTGGCGGACTGAATCTTCTCAACCACACACCCATCAGGGTGCGGTGCTCCTCCACGATGGCAGCACGTCGTAGTGCTTCCACCAAGGTATTCGGCGCCTCCGGATTAGTGGAGGCCGCCGTCAGAGCTGATGCTCCCCCTCCTTCGAAGGGGGCTGCTTGCCTAACTCCGGGGCCACATTGGTCTCCGGAATGATGTCCGGCTGGGGGCCAGATTGCTCAGGGCCTCCGCCGTCTGTCGCCATGAGGGTCGCCCCCTCCATGTCTTCGGCAGCCGAGGTATTGTCCTCGGGCGCCTTCTCGGCAGCCTCGCTCGCCCCTCTGTGGCCAGGAGAGGTCCTTTGGGACAACACCTCGGTGTCATCCACGGTGATCGGCGAAGGGGCTCGCGGTGGCGTCTCGCTCTCTGCCATCTCGGGCGGTAGAGAACTCCCTTCAGACAGCGATGGTTAGGGGAGGTCGCGGGCTGGGTTGATACACACAAAAATGACATGTTATATTACAACCATAACAGACCGAATATTTGCTGAGTATCCTTTTCGACACTTATGATTTGGCCAGGGGTTTTTCCCTGAGGCGCCTCTTGGGGGTGTGTTCGGCGTCTGTATCCGAAGCGTTCGAGAGGGTTATCTTCTCCCTCTTGGACGCCCCCTCCTCCAGGTCTGCGGAGGCGGCCCTTTTCTTCCTTCCCCCCTTCAGGGGAGAACTACTTTCCGCCTCCTCCTCCTCTTCATCTTCATCCCCCTCGTGGGAGGAGTGGGCTTCGGTTTCTCCGGACACTGCGTTCGAAGTACCTTTACGGTGGAGGCCGCCTTTGGCCTCCTTGCCCTTCTTCTTGGTCTTCTTCTATGGTGCCTGATACGGCGCCGGAACCAGCATCCTCATCAGCAGAGGATTGGCTGGGTCTTCAGGTAGTGGAGCCGGACACTTGATCCGCTCCGCCTTCACTGTCCAGCCCTGAATGAAAGAATGAAATCTCAGTATAAACTTTGATTTATTTACCAAAAATTGTGTTCGGAACTAAAATACTTACCGGTGTGGCCGGATTCTCGATGTCAAGACCGATGTCTTCGGTCTTCTTCGGCCACGTCTTCTGGGCCTTGAAGAGCAGCTTCCAGATCTCTTCGTGCGTTGTACCGAAGAAGCGCTGCAGGGTCCGGGGACCTTCCGGATTGAACTCCCACATATGGAGAGGACGGAGTTGGCAAGGGAGGATCCAGCGGGAAAGCATCACCTGAATCACATCAGTGAGACTGGTATTCTTGCTTATCATATTTTTGATGCGCTTCTGCAGCATCATCACTTCTGTGGTCGACCCCCAGTCCAGACCCTTGTTGGTCCACGACGCGAGCCGCATTGGGGGTCCGGATCTAAACTCAGGAGTGGCCGCCCACCTGGCGCCGCGAGGTTCGGTGATATAGAACCACTCCTGCTGCCACACCTTGACAGTCTCCATGAAGGCCCCTTTAGGCCAGGTGGTGTTGGGGAGCTTGCTCACCATGGCACCGCCGCACTCCGCATGTTGCCCGTCGACCACCTTCGGCTTCACATTCAAGACTTTTAGCCATAGGCCGAAGTGTGGGGGGATGCGGAGTAGCGCCTCACACACGACGATAAACGCCGAGATGTGGAGGAAAGAATTTGGGGCTAGATCATGGAAATCTAGCCCATAGTAGAACATGAGGCTGCGGACAAAGGGGTGGAGGGGAAACCCTAGTCTACGGAGGAAATGGGGGATGAATACAACCCTTTCGCCGGGCTCCTGAGTGGGTGTGACTTGATCCTTGACAGGGAGCCTGTGCGCGATCTCCGCGGAAAGATATCCCGCCCCCCGGAGCTCCTTGATGTCCTTCTCCGTGACGGAGGAGGCCTCCCACTTGCCCTTCGAGCCAGATCCGGACATGACTGTAGAGGTTGGCGGCGGTGGGAAATATTGAAGCTTGGGCGCTGGAGCCTGAGGATGGGAAAACGGGAGAAGGAAGAAGGCGTGGGGAGAAAAGATGGATCTTTATCCACTTATATAGGCAGTAAATATCAAGCGCCCCCCCCCCCTCAAGCCTTAAAACTCGCCTGTTCCCAAGGGGTCGTGCGAATGGCACGGTTGGATTACCCAAACCCATATTGATGAGGATCCCGCAATAAGTGGGCACGATCTCCGCTTTGACGAGATGTGTCGATAGAAGCCGTATCTTGAAATGCGAAGTGGGAGGCCAAAAAATGGTTCGGAATGATAAAGAGGCTAGATGTGACGTTTCGTCGAGAAAGCTGTCAGTTGTTAGACATTACTTTGACTAAGCATTTTACCTCCGTGGTTGAGGGTTGTGCCTAACATGCAAATCCGGATATAGTTCTTTTATTCGGAAGATTGCTTTGAAGTATTCGGAGGAGGAACCCGCCTTGCAATGACAATCTACGTGCCGGATACATCGCCATTGAAGACTGGTTAAGGGGCTACTGAGGGAGTCCTGGATTAAGTGGTCCTCGGGTGGTCGGGCTATGTAACATGGGCCGGACTGATGGGCCGTGAAGATACAAGGCAGAAGACCTTTCCTCGTGTCCGGGTGGGACTCTCCTTTGCGTGGATGGCAAGTTTGGCGTCCAGATGTATATTTTCCTTCCTCTATAAACCGACTTTGTACAACCCTAGCCCCCTCCGGTGTCTATATAAACCGGAGGGTTTAGTCCGTAGAGGCTATCATAACTCCCATAGGCTAGACATCTAGGGTTTAGCCATTACGATCTCAAGGTAGATCAACTCTTGTAACCCCCATACTCATTAAATACAATCAAGCAGGACGTAGGGTTTTACCTCCATTAAGAGGGCCCGAACCTGGGTAAACATCGTGTTCCCTTTGTCCCTTGTTACCTTCGATCCTCAGATGCACAGTTCGGGACCCCCTACCCGAGATCAGCCGGTTTTGACACCGACGGTCCTAAGGGAGTCCCTTAAGTTCGTTCAAGGCCCGGTTGAGAGGGGTGTCCCACTTGGGCCTCATCGACGAAGACTGGCTTTTGGCTGCAAGCTGGTATTGCTTCTCCTGCAGAAGGAACGTGAACTGTTTATGAATGTGTAGTCAACTTGATCAGAAGCTAAATGTAAGGTGGTAAAAGAATAATTACCAGTATTCTAATCAATTTCCTCGTGATCGGTTCCGTGTAAAAAAACTTCTTTTCCTTGTCCCACTTGTAGCGGGCCCTGATGAATCACGCTCCAAGGGGTTGGTGAACTTCACGAAGGCGTTTGGGAGACCTGCGGCTTCACGTTCCGCGTCCTCCTTATCCCATATGGGCCTTTTGCCAAGGTAGCCATGGCTTCCGAGGCGATGCTTCCCAGTGTTCCTTTGCTGAAGGCTCTTGAATTTCGCAGCCTTAGCCTTGGCTGCCTCGGTAGCGCAAGTGTCCTTGAACTTTTGGAACTCCTCTTCTGTAAATGTCGGATTTTCCTCCAGAATCATGGACAGGGGTTCCTTAGCCTCAATAGCTCGTTTCACTGATACGTCTCTGTCATATCTATAATTTTTTATTGTTTCATGCCAATATTATACAACTTTCACATACTTTTGGCAACAATTTATATGATTTATTGGACTAACCTATTGATCCAGTGCCCAGTGCCAGTTCCTGTTTGTTGCATTTTTTTTGTTTCACAGAATATCCATATCAAACAAAGTCCAAACGCGATAAAAATTTACGGAGAATTATTTTGGAATATTTATGATTTTCGGGAGGTGGAATCAACGCTAACGGAGGCCCACGGCCTCCACAACCCACCAGGCCGTGCCGGGTACCCCCTGGCGTGCCCAGTTGTCTTGTGCCCTCCCCGTAAGGCGGTTGGGGCCCTTCTTCTGGCGCAAGAAAGATAATTTATGGAAAAAAAATTGTAAAAATTTTAGCGCAATCGGAGTTACGGATCTCTGGGAATTTAAGAAACGGTGAAGGGCCAGATCTGGGGAACGCGAAACAGAAGAGAACAGGGAGGGAGATCCAATCTCGGAGGGGCTCCCGCCCCTCCACCGCCATGGCAACCATGGACCAGAGGGGGAACTCTCCTCCCATCTAGGGGGAGGCCAAGGAAGAAGAAGAACGAGGGGGGCTCTCTCCCCCTCTCTCCCGGTGGCGCCGGAGTGCCGCCGGGGCAAGGATCATGATGGTGATCTACATCAACAATCTTGCTACCGTCAACACCAACTTTCTCCCCCTCTATGCAGCAGTGTAACACCCCTTCTCCCCGCTGTAATCTCTACTTAAACATGGTGCTCAACTCCATATATTATTTCCCAATGATATTTAGCTATCCTATGATGTTTGAGTAGATCCGTTTTGTCCTGTGGGTTAATCATGATCTTGGTTGGTATGATTGTATATTTTATTTATGGTGCTGTCCTACGGTGCCCTCCTTCTTGGGCAAACATGAGGGGCCCCCGTTGTAGGGTGTTGCAATATGTTCATGATTCGCTTATGGTGGGTTGCGAGAGTGACATAAACTTAAACCCGAGTAAGTGGGTTGTTGCGTATGGGATAAAGAGGACTTGATACTTAATGCTATGGTTGGGTTTGACGACCTTAATGATCTTTAGTAGTTGCGGATGCTTGCTAGAGTTCCAATCATCAGTGCATATGATCCAAGTAGAGAAAGTATGTTAGCTCATGCCTCTCCCTCATATAAAATTACAAGGATGATTACCGGTACTTGTTATCGATTGCCTAGGGACAAATGACTTTCTTGTTGACAAAAGCTATACACTTTTATTACCTTGCAATTTATTCGTAGTTTTATTCTCGCAAAGTACTCGTAGTTTTATTCTCGCAAAATAGTTTCATACTTGTTTTAGGTAAAGCAAACGTCAAGTGTGCGTAGAGTTGTATCGGTGGTCGATAGAACTTGAGGGAATATTTGTTCTACCTTTAGCTCCTCGTTGGGTTCGACAATCTTATTTATCGAAGAAGGCTACAAACGATCCCCTATACTTGTGGGTTATCAAGACCTTTTTCTGGCGCCGTTGCCGGGGAGCAATAGCGTGGGGTGAATATTCTCGTGTGTGCTTGTTTGGTTTATCACTAAGTAGTTTCTATTTCCTATTCTAAGTTGTTCTCTATCTTTAGTTATGGATATGGAACATGAAATACCAAAAAAATTAGTTGTACTTGCTACTTATGGAGATGGGGAACCTCCTAAAACCCTCGATGCTCGTTATGTGAAAAATATTATGCTATACTTTGATAATCCTTAGAAAACCCCATTCAACTTGATAATGGGAGACACGTTGGATCAACGTGAATACTTTAGGGATTATCGCTTGACACGAAAAGGGAAATTATTATGGGATCAAATTCATATGTTGAAATGGTATGCTTGGAATCTATGCTCTAGATATGATTATACTTGTTTCTTTAGGATGAATGATCCACACCTTCCCTTTTCATGCAAATTTAACGATAATGAAACCTTGGCTTCTTATGTTAATGGTAGATATGATTACTATGATGTGGAAAGAATAGAAGTATTTGTTGCTTTTAAGGGTGCTTATGAAATTGAATCTTTGTTTGAAAAGTATGAAGATTTTGATGATTCAGTTTATAGACCTGAAGATTTTGCTATACTTAAATATTGCTATGATAATTACAAATAGAATTCTGATATTGATATATTTATTGAGAAAGTCTCCACTGTCCAAGAAGAGACTAATATTTTGCAGGAGTCTATGGAAGAAGGAATTGATGAAATTGTGAGCTCATTGGATGAAAAAGATGACGAGGAGAGCGAAGAACAAACGGAGGAAGAGCGGATTAGCTACCCGTGCCCACCTTCTAATGAGAGTAACACTCCAACTCATACATTATTTAACGTCCCTTCATTCTTACCGAAGGATGAATGCTATGATAATTACTATGATCCCTTGGATTCGTTTGAAATATCCCTTTTTGATGAACTTGATGCTTGCTATGCTTGTGGCCTTGATGCCAATATGAATTATGCTTATGGAGATGAACTTGCTATAGTTCCTTATGTTAAGAATGGAATTATTTCTATTGCACCCACGCATGATAGTCCTATTATCTTTTTGAATTCTCCCAACTACACTATATCGGAGAAGTTTGCACTTATTAAGGATTATATTGATGGGTTGCCTTCTACCATTACACATGATGATTTTGGTGAATATAATATGCATGTGCTTGCTGCTCCTACTTGCAATTATTATGAGAGAGGAACTATATCTCCACCTCTCTATGTTTCCAACACGATAAAATTGCAAGAAACTGCCTATGCTATGTATTGGCCTTTACTTGATGTGCATAAATTGTTCTTGTATGACATGCCGATGCATAGGAAGAGAGTTAGACTTCGTCATTGCATGATATATGTTGCTTTGTGCTCACTACTAAATGCCAAATCATTGTTAATTAAAATTGGCTTTGATATACCTTGGGATCCGGGTGGATCCATTACTTGAGCACTTTATGCCTAGCTTAATGGCTTTAAAGAAAGCGTTGCCAGGGAGACAACCCAGAAGTTTTAGAGAGTCATTTTTTTCTGTTGAGTGCTTTTATAAAGTTTAAAAACAAAAAATATATAGGGGAACTTAAAACTTCACAAAAAGAGAAGCGATTGAAAGGTGATGCATTGGAGAAGTGAGGGTCGACCTTGAACACTTGTGTTCGTGCTCATGGAAACAATGTAGAATTTTTCATGAAGATTCTCACAAATATAATTATCCCCTTGTACAAAACCACTGTATTATAAAAATAATGTGCCAAGATTTGCCTTTAGGATGATTAGATTGCTTGTTGGTATGTGCGGTGCAGAAACAGAAACTTTGGCTGTAGTGTGCGATTTTACATTTTTTACTGGAACATAGAAAGTTTCTGAAACTTCTTGCACAGTATTTCTATACAAATTTTTTATTTTTTACTAATTTTTAAGAATTTTTGGAGTAAGATAAGTATGGTAGGTGTTCAGATTGCTACAGACTATCCTGTTTAAGACAGATTCTGTTTTTTATGCATTGTTTTGCTTGTTTTGATGAAACTATCAATTTTTATCGGTGGTATAAGCCATCGAAAAGTTATATTACAGTAGCTACAATGCAAAAACAAAATATGAATTGGTTTGCAACAGTACTTAGAGTAGTGATTTGCTTTATTATACTAACGGATCTTACCGAGCTTTCTGTTGAGTTTTGTGTGGATGAAGTGATCAAAGATCGAGGAGGTCTCGATATGAGGAGAAGGAGGAGAGGCAAGAGCTCAAGCTTGGGGATGCCCAAGGCACCCCAAGTAAATATTCAAGGAGACTCAAGCGTCTAATCTTGGGGATGCCCCGGAAGGAATCCCATCTTTCTTCAACAAGTATCGGTATGTTTTCATCTTCGTTTCGTTCATGTGATATGTGTGAATCTTGGAGCATCTTTTGTGTTTATTTTTCATTTTTATTTTATGCACCATGCTGGTATGAGATAGTCCATGGTTGATTTATAGAATGCTCATTGCACTTCACTTATATCTTTTGAGTATGGCTTTATAGAATGCTTCATGTGCTTCACTTATATCATTTGAAGTTTGGATTGCCTGTTTCTCTTCACATAGAAAACCGTACTTGGAGAATGCTCTTTTGCTTCACTTATATTTATTAGAGCATGGTCTTTTGTAGAAATAATTAAACTCTCTTGCTTCACTTATACCTATTTAGAGAGTCAACAGGAATTGGTCAATTGCATAGTTAGTCATAAAATCCTACATAAAACTTATGGATCACTGAATATGATATGTTTGATTCCTTGCAATAGTTTTGCGATATAGAGGTGGTAATATGTGGGAGGTACTAGTAAACGGTTGTGGTTAGTAAGAATATTGGTGTTAAGGTTTGTGATTCTCTAAGCATGCACGTATAGTCTCTCGTTATGCTATGAAGTTGGAGCATGATTTATTATTGATTGTCTTCCTTATGAGTGGCGGTCGGGGATGAGCGATGGTCTTTTCCTACCAATCTATCCCCCTAGGGGCATGCATAGTAGTACTTTGCTTCGAGGGCTAATAAACTTTTGCAATAAGTATATGAGTTCTTTATGACTAATGTGAGTCCATGGATTATACGCACTCTTACCTTTTCACAATCTGCTAGCCTCTACGGTACCATGCATTGCCCTTTCTCACCTCGAGATGTGGTGCAAACTTCGCAGGTGCATCCAAACCTCGTGATATGATACGCTCTATCACACATAAGCCTTATTTTATCTTCCTCAAAACAGCCACCATACCTACCTATTATGGCCTTTCCATAGCCATTCCGAGATATATTGCCATGCAACTTCCACCGCTTCCGTTTTGATGACTTGAGCATTCATTGTCATATTGCTTTGCATGATCGTAAGATAGCTAGCATGATATTTCCATGGCTTGTCCGTTTTTTGATATCGTTGTTATGCTAGATCATTGCACATCCTGGTACACTGCCAGAGGCATTCATATAGAGTCATACTTTGTTATAGGTATCGAGTTGTAATTTTTATTTCTTTTGAGTTATAAGTAAATAGAAGTGTGATGATCAACATTATTCATTATTAGAGCATGTCCCAGTGAGGAAAGGATGATGGAGACTATGATTCCCCCACAAGTCGGGATGAGACTTCGGACAATGAGAGAAAAAAAAGGAAAAAAAGAGAAAAAAAAAGGAAAAAAAGAAGAAAAAAAAAGGAAAAAAGAGAGAAGGGGCATTGCTACTATCTTTTACCACACTTGTGCTTCAAAGTAACACCATGTTTTTCATATAGAGAGTCTCCTATGTAGTCACTTTCATATACTAGTGGGAATTTTTCATTATAGAACTTGGCTTGTATATTCCGATGATGGGCTTCCTCAAATGCCCGAGGTCTTCATGAGCAAGCAAGTTGGATGCACACCCACTTAGTTTTCATGTTGAGCTTTCATACACTTATAGCTCTTAGTGCATCCGTTCACTAGTAGAAAACAGGGCTTTGGTCCAGGCCTGGCCAGCCCATTAGTCCTGGTTCAGTAACGAACCGGGACCCATGGGGGCATACGTCCCAGTTCGTGCGCCTAGAGGGCCGGCCGGGCCTCGTGGGGCATTGGTCCCTGTTCATCTGGATGCTTTGGTCCCGGTTCCAGACACGAACCGGGACCAATGGGCCTCCATTGGTCCCGGTTCGTGTCTGGAACCGGGACCAAAGGAGGTCCTTTAGTCCCGGTTCCAGCCACCAACCGGGACCAATGAGGTGCCTATATATACCCCCTCGCCCACAAGCAGAGCACTCCACTGCTCTATTTTTTCTAGCCGGCTAGGGGAGGGCTTTGTGGTGCTCTAGCTCACCTCCTATGCACATGAGGTGTTCGATGAAATGCCCGAGCCACACTACTTAAGCTTTCTTCTCTCCAAGCTTGACCTCCAAGCTCCATTTTCCTCAAGATTTGTCTAGGTTTAGCGGTCCGTCACGTCCCGTCCCCGTCTTCACCGCCGTCGATCGCCCGTGCCGATCTCGTCGCCGGCACCACCGTGGTGAGCCTCTTGTTCTTATCTTCTTTCTAAAAGAGAAAAATCCTTACTTGTATGATTTAGATAGATACTTGTATAATTTTCTTACTTTTATTATTGTTTGTTATTATATAGTGCTATGGTTTTGGTATCCGCCCCCGTCGGCCCTCGTCCTGTCTATGATTCGAATGTGGTATATATTATATTTTATAACTATTTGGTTCATTTATTGTTTATGACAATTATGCCGACCAACATGACATAGATTTTTTTATCTAGGAGGTATGTGAACCGGAAATTCCAACCGACCCTATTGTCGAGAGGTTAAATTTAGTTGAAGAAGAAAACAATTACTTGAAGGAAAAATTGAAAAAAATTGAGGAGAAGATGATATTGGAGTTGCATGTTGCGGATGTCATCGATGATCACAAGATCAAGATGGATGCAATGCGCTTCAAGATTAGAAAGTATAGAAAATATGCCATTCATACCGAGGCTTGGTATCATTATGCCGTTGGATCAATTGTTACCTTGGTTGCGATTATGATCGCATTTGTTGTTGCATTGAAATGTTTTACATAGTTTCAATGTATGGTTTAATTAGATGCTCTGGAGAGCTATATGTTGTTCAATGAGAACTATGTATGTACTTTGGTTTTAATGTGATGATGAACTTCTATTAATTTGGTCACTTATCTATTCATGATGTTCTGTAATGGTTTTTGACACACTTAATTATATATAATGCACGCAGATGAACCGGCAATGGATGTATTGATGACAGACGCACCTCCGAGTACATTAAGGGCGTGCATAATTTTCTCGAAGTGGCTGAGGCAAACAAACAGAATGGTTTTATGTGTTGTCCATGCCCTATATGTGGGAATACGAAGTCTTACTCTGACCGGAAAATCCTTCACACCCACCTGCTTTATAAGGGTTTCATGCCACACTATAATGTTTGGACCAAGCACAGAGAAAGAGGGGTTATGATGTAAGACAACGAAGAAGAAGAGGATGATGACAACTATGTGCCCCCTGAATACGGTGATGCTATAACGGGGGAAGCTGAAGATCAAGAGGAACCAGACGATGTGCCCGATGATGATCTCCGCCGGGTCATTGTTGATGCAAAGAGACAGTGCGAAAGTGAAAAGGAGAAGCTGAAGTTCGATCGCATGTTAGAGGATCACCAAAAAGGGTTGTACCCCAATTACGAAGATGGCAACACAAAGCTTGGTACCGTACTGGAATTGCTGCAGTGGAAGGCAGAGAATGATGTGCCTGACAAAGGATTTGAGAAGCTACTGAAAATATTGAAGAAGAAGCTTCCAAAGGATAACGAATTGCCCGACAGTACGTACGCAGCAAAGAAGATCGTATGCCCTCTAGGATTGGAGGTGCAGAAGATACATGCATGCCCTAATGACTGCATCCTCTACCGCGGTGCGTACGAGGATTTGAACGCATGCCCGGTATGCGGTGCATTGCGGTATAAGATCAGACGAGATGACCCTGGTGATGTTGACGGCGAGCCCCCCAGGAAGAGGGTTCCTGCGAAGGTGATGTGGTATGCTCCTATAATACCACGATTGAAACGTCTGTTCAGAAACAAAGAGCATGCCAAGTTGATGCGATGGCACAGAGAGGACCGTAAGAAAGACGGGAAGTTGAGAGCACCCGCTGACGGGTCGCAGTGGAGAAAAATCGAGAGAAAGTACTGGGAGGAGTTTGCAGGTGATGCAAGGAACGTATGGTTTGGTTTAAGTGTGGATGGCATTAATCCTTTTGGGGAGCAGAGCAGCAATCACAGCACCTGGCCCATGACTCTATGTATCTATAACCTTCCTCCTTGGCTGTGCATGAAGCGGAAGTTCATTATGATGCCAGTACTCATCCAAGGCCCTAAGCAACCTGGCAACAACATTGATGTGTACCTAAGGCCATTAGTTGAAGAACTTTTACAGCTGTGGAATGGAAATGGTGTACGTGTGTGGGATGAGCACAGACAGGAGGAATTTGACCTGCATGCGTTGCTGTTTGTAACCATCAATGATTGGCCTGCTCTCAGTAACCTTTCAGGACAGACAAACAAGGGATACCACGCATGCACGCACTGTTTAGCTGGCACCGAAAGTATATACCTGGACAAATGCAGGAAGAATGTGTACCTGGGGCATCGTCGATTTCTTCCGACCAACCATCAATGTTGAAAGAAAGGCAAGCATTTCAAAGGCGAGGCAGATCACCGGAAGAAGCCCGCCATGCGTACCGGTGATCATGTACTTGCTATGGTTAATGGTTTACACGTAATCTTTGGAAAGGGTCCCGGCGGGCTATCTGTTCCGAATGACGCTGAGGGACGCGCACCCATGTGGAAGAAGAAATCTATATTTTGGGAACTACCCTACTGGAAAGACCTAGAGGTCCGCTCTTCAATCGACGTGATGCACGTGATGAAGATTCTTTGCGTGAACCTGCTAGGCTTCTTGGGCGTGTATGGAAAGACAAAAGATAAACCGGAGGCACGGGAGGACCTGCAACGTTGGCACGAAAAAGACGGCATGCCTCCAAAGCAGTATGAAGGTCCTGCCAGCTACGCTCTTACCAAAGAAGAGAAGGAAATCTTCTTTGAATGCCTGCTCAGTATGAAGGTACCGTCTGGCTTCTCGTCGAATATAAAGGGAATAATAAATATGGCAGAGAAAAAGTTCCAGAACCTAAAGTCTCATGACTGCCACGTGATTATGACGCAACTGCTTCCGGTTGCATTGAGGGGACTTCTACCGGAAAACGTTCGATTAGCCATTGTGAAGCTATGTGCATTCCTCAATGCAATCTCTCAGAAGGTGATCGATCTAGAAATCATACCAAGGCTAAGGAGTGATGTGGCGCAATGTCTTGCCAGTTTCGAGCTGGTGTTCCCACCATCCTTCATCAATATCATGACGCACGTCCTAGTTCATCTAGTCGACGAGATTGTCGTTCTGGGCCCCGTATTTCTACACAATATGTTCCCCTTTGAGAGGTTCATGGGAGTCCTAAAGAAATATGTCCGTAACCGCGCTAGGCCAGAAGGAAGCATCTCCATGGGCCATCAAACAGAGGATGTCATTGGGTTTTGTGTTGACTTCATTCCTGACCTTAAGAAGATTGGTCTCCCTCAATCGCGGTATGAGGGGAGACTAACTGGAAAAGGCACGCTAGGAGGGGACTCAATAATATGCAGGGACAGGCATTCTTGGTCTCAAGCACACTACACAGTTCTACAGAACTCTACCTTGGTGACCCCGTATGTCGATGAACACAAGAACATTTTGCGCTCCAAACACCCAGAGCAGTGTGACGACTGGATTACATGTGAACACATCAGGACTTTTGGCAGTTGGTTGGAAACACGTCTCAGGGGTGACAACACTATTTTTGATGAGTTGTACTCATTGTCCAGGGGACCATCTTCGACTGTATTGACTTACAAAGGATACGAGATTAATGGGAATACATTTTACACGATCGCCCAAGATCAAAAGAGCACCAACCAAAACAGCGGTGTCCGCTTTGATGCAGCAACCAAGCGGGGAAAGGACACATATTATGGTTACATAGTGGACATATGGGAACTTGACTACGGAGATGATTTTAAGGTCCCTTTGTTTAAGTGCAAATGGGTCAATCTGTTAGGAGGCGGGGTACAGGTAGAGCCACATTATGGAATGACAACAGTGGATCTGAACAATCTGGGGTACACAGACGAACCATTCATCCTAGCCAATGATGTGGCGCAGGTTTTCTATGTGAAGGACATGTCTACCAAACCGAGAAAAAGAAAACATAAGGAAGCGAATACATCATACGATGAGCCAAAGCGCTACATAGTTCTTTCAGGGAAAAGAGACATCATGGGAGTGGAGGGTAAGACAGACATGTCTGAAGATTATGAAAAGTTTCATGAAATTCCTCCCTTCAAAGTCAAGGCTGACCCAAGCACCCTGTTAAGCGATGAAGAATATCCATGGTTACGGCGCAATAAGCAAAGGACACAAGCGAAGAAAAAGTGAAGACAGATGAAGTCAGAAAGGGTTGAAAATTGATGATGTGGCTTTGAAAAAGATTGTCCATTTGTAACAGAAATAGTGAAAAATGAAATCCCTTTGTAAGAGATGAGTTTCCGTCCGAAACCCTGATACTTCGAAAGAGATTGTCCATTTTGTACACGAAGTGCATCCAGTTTTTTCCGTAACCCTCTCAACTTTTTAGCACATGCTATGTGGGTGAAATGATGATATCATGCCAATTTTCAACCTCTTCAGAGTTCATTTGAAGTGCTTTTCAATTTCAGGGTCATTTAGCTCAAAAAAATCAGTAAATGAGGAAAAATAACAGATAAAGTCAGAAAGGGTGAAAATTGATGATGTGGCTTTGAATGGTTCATTTGAACACCACAAAAAGTTTGGAGTTCAAATAAGTTCAAAAAAATGAAATCCCTTTGTAACAGATGAGTTTTCGTCCGAAACCCTGATACTTCGAAAGAGATTGTCCATTTTGTACACGAAGTGCATCAGTTTTTGCCGTAACCCTCTCAATGTTTAGCACATTCTATGTGGGTGAAATGAATGATATCTGCCAATTTTCAACCTCTTCGGAGTTCATTTGAAGTGTTTTCAATTTCAGGGTCATTTAGCTCAAAAAATCAGTAAATACTGAAAAATAACAGATGAAGTCAGAAAGGGTTGAAAATTGATGATGTGGCTTTGAAGGTTCATTTTGAAACACCAAAAAGTTGGAGTTCAAAAAATGAAATCCCTTTGTAACAGATGAGTTTTCGTCCGAAACCCTGATACTCGAAAGAGATTGTCCATTTGTACACGAAGTGCATCCAGTTTTGGCCGTAACCCTCTCAACTTTTTAGCACATGCTATGTGGGTGAAATGATGATATCATGCCAATTTTCAACCTCTTCAGAGTTCATTTGAAGAGCTTTTCAATTTCAGGGTCATTTAGCTCAAAAAAATCAATAAATGCATAAAAAATAATAGATGAAGTCAGAAAGGGTTGAAAATTGATGATGTGGCTTTGAATGGTTCATTTTGAACACACAAAAAGTCTGGAGTTCAAATAAGTTCAAAAAAATGAAATCCCTTTGTAACAGATGAGTTTTCATCCGAAACCCTGATACTTCGAAAGAGATTGTCCATTTTGTACACGAAGTGCATCCGGTTTTTGTCGTAACCCTCTCAACTTTTTAGCACATGCTATGTGGGTGAAATAATGATACCATGCCAATTTTCAACCTCTTCAGAGTTCATCTGAAGTACTTTTCAATTTTAGGGTCATTTAGCTCAAAGAATGAACTAATATAAAAAAGAATGAACTGGAAAACTTTTATGAAATTGTAATAGCAAAAATAATAAACTAAAATAATGAACTAGAAAACTTTAATGAAACTCTAATAGAAAAAAGAATGAACTAGAAAACTTTAATGAAACTCTAATAGCAAAAGGAATCAACTAAAAAGCTTTTATAAACCTCTAGTATTATTGAAACTAAAATTATATAAAATTTATGGAACTAAAATTATCAAAGTATTTTCTATTCAAAACATTAAAAGCAAAAATAATTTTCATAAAGAACTTTTTTTGTTAGAAACTTTAATAGCAAAAAGAATTATCATAAAGATTTTTTTAGAAACTAAAATAACAAAAAACTGTTTTTGAATATAATGATAAAACACAGTAATATTAAATAGCAGAAAAAGAATCACTCCAAATCAATTTTTATATAAGTTAATCACAAACTCAGTGTTCAGACAAATTTCAAAGAATTCAAATTGGAAAACTAATGGCATTAACAGCAAGTTTATAATTTTTATTACCTAAAAGCAAAAAGAATCACTGAAAAACAGTAAGTATTTTGTTGTAAGTAGAAACAAAATAAAATAAATAAAGCAAAAAAGAAAACAAAAAAAAAATGCCACCTACAGGGCCACCACGGCGTGAATACGACTAGAAACCCAACCATGGGCCAGGATTCAGGCCCGCAGCAGGCCCAGTAGGCCCATGGGCAAGGATTAATAGAGTAGGCCCGAAAGCCTGCAGTTGAGAGGAGCTCAAGAGGGTGGGTGCAGCAGCGCTTATAAACCACTCTCGAGCTCTCTCAACTAGCGAGGTGGGACTAAACATCCCACCGCACCGCGCCAGCGCAAGGCCGTTGGTCCCGGTTGGTAGCACCAACCGGGACGAAAGGTGTGCATTGGTCCCGGTTGGTGGCCACCAACCGGGACCAATGCCCCCCTTTGGTCCCGGTTGGTGGCACGAACCGGGACCAAAGGTGTCTGTTTCCCGCCCTTTGGGCTGCTGAAAAGAGACCTTTGGTCCCGGTTGGTGGCACGAACCGGGACCAAAGGGGGGCATTGGTCCCGGTTTGTGCCACGAACCGGGCGCAATAAAGATAATTTATGGAAAAAATCATGTAAAAATTTCAGCGCAATCAGAGTTACGGATCTCCGGGAATTTAAGAAACGGTGAAGGGCCAGATCTGGGGAACGCGAAACAGAAGAGAACAGAGAGGGAGATCCAATCTCGGAGGGGCTCCTGCCCCTCCGCCGCCATGGCAGCCATGGACCAGAGGGGGAACTCTCCTCCCATCTAGGGGGGAGGCCAAGGAAGAAGAAGAACGTGGGGGGCTCTCTCCCCCTCTCTCTCGGTGGCGCCGGAGTGCCGCCGGGGCAAGGATCGTGACGGCGATCTACATCAACAATCTTGCTACCGTCAACACCAACTTTCTCCCCCTCTATGTAGCGGTGTAACACCCCTTCTCCCCATTGTAATCTCTACTTAAACATGGTGCTCAACTCCATATATTATTTCCCAATGATATTTGGCTATCCTATGATGTTTGAGTAGATCTGTTTTGTCCTGTGGGTTAATCGTGATCTTGGTTGGTATGATTGTATATTTTATTTATGGTGTTGTCCTACGGTGCCCTCCATCTCGCGCAAACGTGAGGGGCCCCCGTTGTAGGGTGTTGCAATATGTTCATGATTCGCTTATGGTGGGTTGCGAGAGTGACAGAAACTTAAACCCGAGTAAGTGGGTTGTTGCGTATGGGATAAAGAGGACTTGATACTTAATGCTATGGTTGGGTTTCACGACCTTAATGATCTTTAGTAGTTGCGAATGCTTGCTAGAGTTCCAATCATAAGTGCATATGATCCAAGTAGAGAAAGTATGTTAGCTCATGCCTCTCCCTCATATAAAATTACAAGGATGATTATCGGTCCTTGTTATCGATTGCCTAGGGACAAATGACTTTCTTGTTGACAAAAGCTATCCACTTTTATTACCTTGCAATTTATTCGTAGTTTTATTCTCGCAAAGTACTTGTAGTATTATTCTCACAAAATAGTTTCATACTTGTTTTATGTAAAGCAAACGTCAAGTGTGCGTAGAGTTGTATCGGTGGTCGATAGAACTTGAGGGAATATTTGTTCTACCTTTAGCTCCTCATTGGGTTTGACACTCTTATTTATTGAAGAAGGCTACAAACGATCCCCTATACTTGTGGGTTATCATTCACCCTCCCTTTCCAGGAGGCCAAATCATTGCTGAACATGCCCATGGCGTGATTGTTAATATTTTCAACTTTGGATCATCCCACAGTTGTTCTATGCTATCATCCCGGTCGGGGAACTTGAATCTCTTGTGCAACTTCGTTAGGCGCAACTGCCTCAAATGTTCTTTACTCCTTAAGTCATTGTCATTGATGCTCGCGCATTCCTGTAGGATGCATCCTACTTGGTTCCCATAGCACTTGCGAGGTTCTTCCGGCTCTAATGGCTCAAACTTGCCAGGGGCCATCTTTGTGATCACTAGTCGTCCGATGCCGAGTTTGTTAGGTTTTCGTTAGCGGCTTCTTCTTTTCGGTAGCGGCTTCGGCGCTGGTACCTTCCCCGCCGGTATCTTCCCTGCCGGTCTCGGCGCCGCCATCGGTGCCGGCGCCGTCGGTGTCGATGTCGGCGTCAGTACCATCATCGAGGCCACCCTACAAACCTTGACTGTGCATAGTAGACAAAAAGTCGAGGTACTGTTGTTCACCCTCATAATCCATCTTGTCTGCATCTTGGTCATAAGGCCCGGTTTCTTCGTTGTTCGACATGTTTCCTATGATTAAGTCTCCTTGTTTAATTCTAAAACTATAATAAAATGAGAAATGACATAAAAAAAAGGTCTATGGTTTGCCGGAATGTCGTTTCCCAGGAAATCCCGGCACTCGATATGCCTACTTTCTAGCACAAGTCATGCCAAAATTCACGGGAAATTTTGGCATGACCTTTGCTAAAAAGTGGACATATCGAGCGCCTGAAATTTACCGGAACGGAAAAGAATCAACATTCTGGCGAAACATAGGCCACTCGGATCATTTACCGTGCACATAATCATCATTTTCCAAATATGACATGTCCAAAACATCACATGTCCAAATTCCAAATATGACATGTCCAAATCACATGTCCACTTCAAACTTGCATATAAAAGGAAGAAAAATATAGAACTTGAAGAAAAATGCAAGAAGTCATTTTTCTTTTAACTACACCTAAAACACCTAACCCTAAATTTCTGTCCTAATTTGAAACCTAGCTAAATTTATGTCCTAATTTGAAACCTAGGGTTAATCCTAACTAGGGTTCATACTAACTAGGGTTCAAATTGCACCTAGGGTTCATAATATAGCCAAATTAACCTACTAGTTTGATACCTAGCTAAATTCATAACTAAATTCATCACCGCAAAAAAAATAACTACCTACTGCCCTAACTAAATAGATAACCTAATTAACCTACTGCCCTAACTAAATAGATAACCTAATTAACCTACTGCCCTAAGTAAATTAACCGAAGAACCCTAGCTAGAACTCTAATGGCAGAGACAGAGGAGCGGTGGGGGGCTTACAGAGGGTGCAGGGCGAGGAGGCAGGCCCGACGACGGCCGAGGTTGGGAGGGGAGGAAGCAGAGGAGGGAGGCATGGCCCGTCGGGGTCGGGCCCGGGGCCGGGCGACGGCGACAGAGGCGTGCGCTGTCGTGGTCGGGGCCGAGGCCAAGGGAGGAGGCGCGCGGCGTTGGGGTCGGCGCTCGGGCTCCGACAAGGGCGAGGGAGGCGTGCGACGTCGGGGTTGGCGCTCGGGCTCCGGCGAGGGCGAGGGCAGGGGCGACGAGGGGGAGAAGAGAGTGGGGGAATTGGGGGAGGAAGGAGAGGAGGGAAGCCCGCGCGGGGGGTTATGTGAAAATAGCAGTAGCGCTTTCCTTGAAAACGCGCTATAGCTAACTTAGCTATATCGCGTTTTCAAGAAAAGCGCTACTGCTATATGAAGTAGCTATTGCGCGTTTCTGGAACAGCGCTACTACTACATAACGTAGCTATAGCGCTTTTACTCAACCAGCGCTCCTGCTATTGTTTTCATTTTTTATTTTCCTTTTCTTTTCCTGTTTGTTTCTTCTATTTTCTTTTCCTTTGATTTCTTTTCCTTTTCTTTTCTTCTTTTTCTTTTCTTTTCCTTTTTTTCTTCTTTTTCTTCTTTTCTTTTCCTTTTCCTTTCTTCTTTTCCTTTTCTTTTCTTTAAGGTAATCTTTTCTTCTTTTCCTTTTCTTTTCTTCTTTTCCTTTTCTTTTCTTTTCCCTTTTTTCCCGAGAGCCGGAACGAAGGGAAGGTGATACAATGTATATAACTAAGGCGATATATATATTGCATCATTTGACCCATAACGGTAAAGTGTGCTATACAAAATAGGAACATATATATTACATCATTTGACCCATAATGGTTAAGTGTGCATACAAAATAGGAACATATATATTACATCATTTGACCGATAACGGTTTCTCAGCGTCGACGTTTTCGTTTTTGAGTGAGCTTCTTTCCCTTCTTGTTCGTTGACAAATAATTGAGCCCCTCATTGTGACTTTTCCTTTTCCATGGAGTACGATCTTTCTTAGGTAATGTAGTATTGATTCTTCTTTTGACGTATACTTCATCGTCATCGTCATCTTCCCTCATCGGGTTTCCGTACTGGTCGTAGTCTTCCTCATTGGCGACTCCATCCATTCCAATGATGTTCCTTTTGCCTCTCCTCACGACAACACGGCTGGGATTGCTCGGGTCGGTTATGAAGAAGCATTGTGTCACGTGCTTAGCGTGTACCCATGGCTCATTTTTTGCGATGGCGTTCACGGTAGCGCTCTTGGTGTTGGGTATAGTCATGGTAGTGAAATACCGGTTTTCTCTTTCGACATTCTTAGCCCATCTAACACAGAACATCGTCGCGTTATGCAGTCCAGAGTAGTCAAGCTCCCAGATCTCCTCGACCCTTCCGTAAAATCTCTCAGTTGCGCCGTTGTCGCTGCCGGTCATGCATTCCATTGTCACCCCTGAGTTCTGATCATCATTGTCCATATATTTGGCCTCCGTGTAGAACGTGTATCCGTTGATATCGTATGCCTGATAGGTGACGAGGTTGGGCGAGGGGCCATGTGCTAAGGCGTATATGAGCAATCCGTCCTTAGAGCCCTCTTCCGAGGGATTAGCAAGAATATGCTCTTTGAACCAATGCAGGAAAGTGGAGTTGTGCTCTCTAGTAGGGGTGAAACCGGATCGGATTCGGACGGATAATCCTTATACCATATCCTATTCCATATTTATTTTCGGATTCGGAAGCGGAATTGATGCGGATTCGAATACCGGATTATGCGGATTCGAATAGCGGATTATGCGAATTCGGACACGGTACGGTAACGGAACGGTGTCGGATCGGAAACGGTCATTTACCATATTCATATACGAGGAAGATATAAATGCTTCAAACTAAAAGTAAACATAAACAATGAGCAAATTTTAATACTTATACATGTTAAGAACACATAAAGCACTAGATGGTATTAAAATAAGCCAAATAAATCACTAATAAACATATGTCTTGTCTCATAAGTAAAGATAACATTCATGTATTGCTATTTAATACTTACAAATTCACCCATAAATCGGATTCGGAAATTAAAAGGTCGGATTATCCGGCAAGAAAAAAAGGATTATCCTAATGCATCGTATATTAGCAATACCATATCCTATACCGTATCCTATCAATCGGACTCATATTCGGATCGGATTGTTGTTGGATGTGAAAAATCTCTTACCGTATCCTATAAAAACGGATTCGGAAATGGTTTCGGACGGAAATTATCCTTACCACTTTCACCCTGACTCTCTAGTGACTTCGGCGTCCGTCCTGCATACCCCCCGGTCACGATACTTCTTTGCGATAGTTTCTTTGTGCAGTGCCACGAAAGGATCTACCTGGTCTAGGTGTTGTAGCACTACCAAGTTTGCTCTGTCAAAGTCGTTGCGTCGATCTGAGTAGGCCACATGCAGTTCCCTGCGACCGTTGGAGTGACCTTCTCCTTCGAGCCTCCCAACATGCTTCTTAATGGGCAAACCAACACCAGGCGGCCGGTCTGCGCCATATAGAAAATTCTCGCAGAAAGAGATGCACTCTTGTGTCAGATAGCCCTGGACGATGCTTCCATCCGGACGGGACATGTTACGAATGAATCCTTTGATGATCCCATTCATCCTCTCAAACGGCATCATGTTGTGCAGGAATGACGGCCCCAGGTCTATTATGTCGTCCACAATATGGACACATAGATGCACCATGGCGTCAAAGAACGCGGGTGGGAAGTACATCTCAAGCTCATTTAGTATCACAACGATCTCTTCTTGTAGCCTTCGGAGCTGCTTCACACTGATCGACTTTCAAGAGATGATGTCGAAAAAGTTGCAGAGACCAATAAGCATGTCACGGACATGCTTGTCCATTTTCCCTCTAAGGGCAACAGGTAGTATCTGCGTCATCATCACATGACAGTCATGGGACTTCATCCCGCTGAACCTTTTCTTCTTCGTGTCTAGAAATCTGCTTATCTTCCAACAGTAATCGGAACTAACTTTGATTCTGGTAAGGCACTTGAAGAATTGATCGATCTCAGCCGAACTCAAGGTGAAGCAAGAAGGGGGGCAATAATCCTCTTCCTTTACTTTTTTGCCCTTCTTCTCCCACGCCTCTGTCTCCGTCTCTGTCTCCTCTGACTTTTTACGGGGCGGCATGTGCAGATCTTCCCTAATTTTCAAATCTTGCAAGTCTTTTCTTGCCTTCGGCCCATCCTTCGTCTTATCCGGCATGTTCATCAGTGTCGCAAGCAAGCTCTCAAGGACATTCTTACAGATATGCATTTGATCAAGGTAATGAGGCGTGTCGAGTTTGTGCCAGTACTCCAAGTCCCAGAAAACAGACCTCGTCTTCCATACCTTCAGCAGCGGCTCTGGCGCCTTTTCCATCGTCTTTCCCAGCGCGGGGCACTATTCCTAGTTTTTCAACAGCTCATCGATTTCGGCGCCGCTCCGCTTACGTGGAGGTCCTCGATGCTCAGCCTCACCATTGAATAGATCTCCACGGTTTCTCCACAGGTCGTCCTTCTTGAGCCATCTTCGATGCCCCATGTACACGATTTTCCCAGACCCGCCATCTTTCCTTGACGTTAGCTGCTGAGACGTCGTATCATCCATGCACCGCGTGCATCCGCAATATCCATGGCACACCTGGCCTGCGACATATCCGTAACCGAGATAGTCGTTCACCGTCGTGATCAGTGCGGCTCTCATATAGAAATACTCGCCTTTGCTGGTGTCCCATGTCTTGGCCGGTGTTTTCCATAACGTGTCTAACTCCTCTTGAAGTAGCCCCAGATACAGATTAATATTATTTCCAAGTTGTTTCGGCCCTTGAATCAGCATGCTCATGTGTATGTACTTCGACTTCATGCACACCCAGGGGGATGTTGTACATCCATACAAACACGGGCCATGTGCTATGGTTGGTGTTCTGGTTGCCAAATGGATTCATGCCATCCGTACATGCGCCGAGCATGATGTTCCTTGCATCACATGCGAAATACCGATATTCGCCCTTGAACGCTCTCAACTGGCTTCCATCCACGAGGTGTCTCAGCTTTGGATCATCTCCATCGTTGGGCTTTGTCCTCTCCGCGTGCCAACGCATGAGCTTTGCTTCCTTGGGATCTACAAAATAACATTGCAGACGGGGAGTGATTGGTAAGTACCATACAACTTTCTGGGGAGATTTCTTCCCGGCCTTCTTGTATCGAGAAGCATTGCACATCGGACAGCTGGTTTTTTCCGCGTGCTCCTTCCGATAAATTATGCAATCGTTGATGCATGCATGGTATCTAACGTGCGGCAGATCAAGAGGGCACACGATCTTCTTGGCCTCATCCATACTAGTAGTACATAGATTCCCCGCGGGAAGAACATCCTTTAGGTACTTGAGAAGCTCATCGATGCTAGTGTCGGTCCATTTGTTTTTAGCCTTCGTCTTCAGGAGTTCGAGCGTGAAACTCAAGCGGGTCACCTCGGGATCGCAACCATGATACAATGGAGTGTTCGAGTCTACCACCAGTTGCTGCAGCTTGGCCTCCTCTCTAGAAGCAGCTCTGTCAGTACTCGTCTCCTTGCGAAGCAGTGCTTGAACATGAGGGTCCGCATGATTGAACTTAGTACCGACGAAGTCTGCGGCATGGAGTCCATGTTTTCTCTGCCGCCATTTCCGGCCCCTTCTCCGCCGCCATGTCCGGCCCCTTCTCCACCACCATGTCCGGCCTCTTCCCCACCGCCATGTCTGGCCCCTTCTCCGCCGCCATTATCGATCATCTCTTCGTCTTGCCCCGTGTCGTCATTGCCTGCCCCATCGGCGTCCTCAACATCATCATCCTTATCTTCAATTATCCACCGAGTATAGCCATCCATGAAACCAGTCATGAGCAGGTGCGCCATCACACGACCATCATCATAGGGGTCGAGCCACACTCGTCCTTTGCATCTTCGACATGGACATAAAATAACTGTCAGGTTATTTTCTTTCATGTCCTGCACCGCCGACCGCAACCACCTGTCCACCATCGTTCCACTGACCATCATGAACGCCTGCACAGTAATAATAAACAAATTGATTATAAAAATGCATGCATGCATCAAAGTCATACAAAAATTCGGCATGACCTTCCCTAAAAATAGGACATATAGAGTTTGCCCGGAATTCGCCGAAACAGAAATAAATCGACATTTCGGCAAAACATAGGCAACTCACAAGCGCAATTCGGTGGCAACTCATGCCACACGCACAATTTCCATCATATCGCCCGATTATGTCATATCGCACACATACACATATTTCCATTCTTGCAAAAGCATAAATTTTTAATCACCTATCTCGAGATCGAGTACGGTGATGATGATATCGATAGGTGTCGCCACACACACCTATGGAATGATCAAAAGTGGACAAAGCTCTTCTTGACAAGGCTAGATCTAGTTAGGGAGGTACATAGGTCACTTCACTAAATGCTAGATCTACCTAGCTAGCTAGTTTGGGAGGAGACAAGTTCAACTAGTGGAGGGGGAAGGAAAAAGAGAAAGGAGATGCATTAATGGAGGTTGTGTAGTTCAACTAGTGGAGAGAGAAAGATAGGTAGAAGAAGAAGAGTAATGGGAGGGAAGTAGTGAGGAAGAAGCAAAGTGAGGGAGAGAGGAGGTGGGAGCTAGGGGAAAGTGAAGGAAGAGAGGATGGGGGAGGGGGAGGGGGGAGGAAAAAGGTGGTATGGCTGCGGTTTAGCAGTAGCGCTGGGTGTAAAACGCGATGCAGCTAATAATATAGCAGTAGCGCGCTTCTGGAAGAGGCGCTACTGCTAAGCGGGGCCCGCCATGTGGCCAGGTTCAAAATTAGCAGTAGCGACCTTGAAAAAAAGTGCGCTACTACTAATACATTAGCAGTAGCGCGGTTAAAGTGGGCGCGCTACTGCTAAACCTAGCGTGGCGGGAACGGTCGGGGAATTTTAGTAGTAGCGTGGCTCTACCGAGCCGCGCTACTACTAAGTTAGTAGCAGTAGCGCCTGTTTGGGGCCAGCGCTACTGCTAATTAGCAGTAGCGCCCCTTCTTGTCCAGCGCTACTGCTAAGATTCTGTGTATAAGGTTTTCCCTAGTAGTGTGATGAACCCCTCTGCGATGGTGTCTAGATAGGATCTGTGGTTTCTAGAACTTGCGGCGGATGGAACTGTATTTCGTCAACTCCCCTAGGGTTTTTGGAACATTGGGGTATTTATAAAGCAAAGAGGCGGTGCGGGAGGCGGCCGAGGTGGGCACAACCCACCAGGGCGCGCCTGGGCCTCCAGGCGCGCCCAGGTGGGTTGTGCTCCCCTCGGAGCCCCCCTCTGGTACTTCCTTGGCCCATCGTGTGTCTTCTGGTCCAGAAAAAATCACCAAAAAGTTTCGCTGCGTTTGGACTCCGTTTGGTATTGATTTTCTGCGAAGTAAAAAACAAGCAAAAAACAGCAGCTGGCACTGGGCACTATGTCAATAGGTTAGTCCCAAAAAATGATATAAAGTTGCTATAAAATGATTGTACAACATCCAAAAATGATAATATAACAGCATGGAACAATCAAAAATTATAGATACGTTGGAGACGTATCAGAGCCCCGGGCTCGGTTGCTTCCGTTCCACCCTCCTCTCCATCCTCGATTCCTTTCTGTTTCTTGTACTGGTCTGGAGCCTCCCCACCCTTGTTCTCTGAAGAATTACATGTACCCTGTGCCACTCGACCACCCCTCTTGCCCAACACAGACACCGTGTCCCTTGTGATTTTCTTAGGTCTCTCGGCTCCATCTCGTTCCTTTCCAGCAGTCATCTCTTTGCTTGCCTTCTCATGTACTTTGTTATTTGGGTTGCTGAACTGCTCAGTGGCAGTGTTCTTGGTGCCCTCCTCCAACAGGCCCGGTGAACTTCCATCCCTCTTGTCCACCCCATCTTCAGCAATGGGTGGGTTGAAACGGGGGTTAGGGCCAAACCCCGGAGGATACTTCGGGTCCTGCCTCTCAGTGTCCCTGCCAGACCTTGCCAGATTAATTTCAGAAGGTTTGCTGGGGAGGGATATTGTCGATGTCGATCCCCAGCCATGCATCTCCTTGCGCCTTGTCTGTGGGGGGCTTGGGGACAAGGGCTTTCGCGGTAGTCCCGCCCTTGCCAGCATCCAGCCGGATTGCGCTCACAGTCGCAATAGCCTCCTGTACCAGCGGGTCTGCCAGTATGACTTGATCTATCACCATCCAGATTCAAACACACATGTTAAGTACCCAAAAGAAAATGTCTATAGCTACGAGTTAATCCCTTATGTTCCAAGCCTGGTGCCAATCTAGTTACTCGGTAGAAAACAATGTGCTAATGGTGCATCACTTTTGTGTTGTATTCTTGATTTTCATTCATTTGTCTCCGTAGAAGATGTTCTAGTACTTATTTTTTTTGGTCGCTTGTCACTAGTGTTCATTATATTCCTCGATGCTCTACTAGGCCGGGTAGCAACGCTATATAGGCATCTCAACTGCCAGACTTAAAGGTGAAGCATCGGTTGGTCGGCAAGCCAAGTGCCGATAGTGCTTTGACGCACCTATTTCATCTCCTTTTTCTTCAAAAATCTCTTAGCCCCACTGCAATGGTATCATCCACTTGTATCTCTCTAGAATAGTTGGAACATAATCCAGCCACCCTTTCTCTCTTTCGGCCTGTGGGCTGCACTTTGCACCCGTAATGGACTGCTTCCAGCCGGCCCAATCTTGGACGAGCAAGCCTGCAGTCCCACCAGCTGGGCTGCAGTTCTAAAAAAAATAGCTGGGCTGCAAGCGTGCTGTAGCGAGAAGCCAGCGCTGCTACCGAATGAAATCCCAGCGCCAGGTGAAGCAAGAAGCCAAGTCCAGAAGCTGAATCTAAGAAGTTGTAGGACATCACAACAGGCCCTAAGTTGCTACCTTTCACTTCTGGGTTCAAGAACTGTATGCCAGCGTCTACATGAACATGGGCACGTAAAAAAGGGATTTTCTTTTCCTTTTCAAACAAATTAGTGTATCTGGGTGTCAAAAATGCTCTTTTAAAAAAATGTTCGTGAATTTTGGATAATATTCATGTATGAAAATATGTTCCCAAATTCCAAAATTGTTCATGAATAAGAAACATGTTCATGTAGTTAATAAAAATCACAAATTTGATTTCTTTTCGAGAATTTGAAAAAGAACACAAATTTTAAAAATATTCATGAATTTTAAATAATTGTCACAAATTTAAAGACACACATAAAACATTTTACAAAATACACGATAGACCTTTTAAAATACAATGCATGGCGAACATCTTTTAGGACGAGGTGAAATTTTTCTTTCAAAATACATGATGAAGACTTTATAAATACACGATGATTTTCTTAAAACACAGTGACTATTTTATAAGTTGCATGGCGGAGAAAAAAAATCAAAAAAATAAAATAATCAAATTTGTATGTTGAGGGTGGACATGCAACCGGGTCGGGGTGAGTTGTGTGTCGGTGGTGGACATGCAACTGGGTCGGGAATAGTTGTGTATCGAGGGTGCACATGCAACTAGGTTGGTTGAGTTCCGAGTCAAGGGTGACAACTCGGTCAAGACAAGTTGCGTGTCAAGGATGGAGTTGCAACTGACACAAAAATGGGTTGGCCCCCTAGATGTGTACCAAGGGTGGAGTTACGACTGTGGCAAAATTGGTCGGGCCCCTAATTGCGTATTGAGGATGTAATGGCAACTGGAAAAAAGGCGGGCCCCCAATTGCTTCTAGGGGTGTAGTTGGACTTGCAACTAAGACAAAATTGGGTTGGGCCTCAGTTGCGCGTCGAGGGTGGACATGCAACTGGGACAAGAAGAAAGATGGCCCCCACCAATTACATGTCAAGGGTGGAGTTGTAACTCGGACAAAAATGATTGGCCTCCCATGACGGTGTTGTAACACCCCTGTGTAACTACCACTGTGATCAGCTGCTAATAATGCCAAGTCATAACATTTGCAGTGCCTAAACATAGTGGTTAACCAAAATAATTCAAACTCTATTCTGGGAAATCACCTCAAATTGAAAAGTGCAAAATAAAATTGCTCAAACACTGTTGCAAAAATGTTCACTAAGTAGCAAATATTCTAGGAGCACTCTTAAAATTACAGCTAATGCTACTTGAATGAGTTAAATGACTCCAACGATATGAAACATCACCAAAACAGCAATATTTAATACATTTAAAATCATTCCAAATTCAAACAAACTCCAAATCTGCCCAAACCAATTTTTGGTGGAAGATAATATTGCATTGCAATATATGGGCCACGTCTCATATTTTACAAAAGTGCACAAGTGTCCTAACAATTGCAAAACAGAAAATAAAGAAAGAAAAATCAAACAGAAAAACAGAAAAATAAAACGAGGCACTGCGCACCGGGCCTTAGTGCACAGTGCCCCGGCCGCGGCCCAACTGGCCCATTACCTTCTCCCTCCTCCCCGTGTCGGCTGCGCCATGGCTTGCACGGCGACACGCCGGCGCCCGCCGACACTACAGGGCCGCGGAGGGGATAAGGCTGAGTCGCACACTCCCCCTGGACCTCCTCCATCACTCTCCCCCTCTCTCCCTCACCTGCTTCGCCCCACTTTTCCCCTCAGATCCATCCCCGGACGCCGCCATCGCCGCGTCTTGCTGCGCGCCGTGGCCACCGGCCTCCCCGTGTCGCCTAAGTGTGCCTGGGAGGAGCACCGTGGACGACCACGTCATCTGGTGCAACGAGAGGGAGCTGAGGAGCGCGGCATCGCCCCAAACGCGTCGTCTTCTTCCCCGGCCATCGGAGATCTCTCTCCCCGCTGGCGATGCCTCTGCTGCTCCGAAGCTGTCACCGGGCCACCGTGCGCCTCTGCTGTGAGCTACTCCTCACTCCTCGTCCCTCTGTTGCTCCGCACGCACGCGCTAGCCGCTTCTCCACGTGAACCCAAGCCCGACACCGCAGACCTCGTCGCCGACGAGGCTCCGGTGACCATTTGGTCACGGGCGCGAGCCCAACAGCTTCGTCCGCATGCGTAGAGCATGACTAGCCCACTAACTCGAGCTACGGCGCACTGCTTCGTCGATTCCTTCTCCGCCCGAACTCCGGCGCCCGCCGCGAAGCTCGCCGCCGATGTTACACGCCGTTTCCGGCCCCGCCACCGCCACCACTTGACGCGCCATCGAGTGGCCGTTCGAACGCGCCCGACCCCGAGCCTTTTGGTGGTTTGTAGACGAATTCTGACGAGGTCCCGAGCCTCCGCCGCGTTTTCTCGACGCCGGCGACCAGCCGCCGGCCGCCGCTGAGCTGGCACACCTGGGGCCACCCCCAGGGTCGCTGACCAGTGGGCCCGAGGGCCCCAGTTGACTGGGTTGACCCAGTGAACTGCGCTGACTGGGCAGCTCAGCCGCTGACATGTGGGCCCCGCGGTTAATTAGTCTAAAAAACAAATTAAATAAATAAAAATTAATTAGTTAGACTAATGTCTCGCTGACATGCGGGGCCCGCCCCCTAATTAACCCTATTAATTAGATTAACTAAATGTTAGTCTCAGTAGAGGCTGACATGTGGGTCCCACTGGACCCACATGTCAGGTTTGACTGGGCAGCCGACCTGTTGACTTGCTGATGTTAGCATTACCTCATGCTGACATCATAATTCCCTTTTCTGTTAAAATAAATAAATTCCAAAAAATCATTTAAACTTCGAAAATTAATAACTTTTAAACCGTAGCTCAGATCGAAAAAGTTAAAACATGAAAGTTGCTCAGAACGACGAGACGAGTTTGATCGTGCCGTCTGTTTTCCTGTCGGAACCTCCTACGTAGGAGAACTCGTAACTCCGAGCCCGAATTCGGTAGATGAATAGTGCACATGTGCCGGTTAATAAATCCCCAGTTAATCATAAAGATAACCAAAATGACTTAGATGCATATTTAGTCAACTCTGCACTGCATCATAGCATAGCACGCACCGTGTTGCATTTGATTGCATTGTATTTACTTGTTTCCTCCCCCTCTTCTCTCTCGATAGACCCCGACATCGACGTAGCTCCTGAGGCAACGCCGCTCCGGAGTACGACTACGTCCCCGACGACCCTGCCCTTGCCGTCGAGCAGACAGGCAAGCACCCCCATTTTGAGCATTCTGATATCGCCCACTCTCTTCTCTCTTATGCTTGCATTAGTAGTTACTGCTTCTACTGTTGTCCTATATCTGCTGCATAGCCTGTTTACTTGTAACCTGCTGTTGATACTTTCCTGCTATCCTAAACTGTTTAGTATAGGATGGGTAGAGCCTTATCAGAGACCCACTTGTCCCGACTGCCCCGCTGGACTCTCAGAAGACCTGAGCAACGGGATCGAAGATCAGACCCTGGCACCGCACGTCACTTCCCCCTTAACTTGCTCAACACTACTGGGTTACTATCGGGTGCCGAGGGTGATACCTCGTCAGCACTTCTGATGATAACCTTGTAGGTTAGTTAATCGGTCATGGTAAGCGAGGGTGATTCCTCCTACACCACCCCCGATACCGACGCCGTCGTGCAACACCTCAAGTGTGGACCTCGAGGGTGATTCCTCCTTCGTTCACCTTGACGGTAACATCAGAGGGAAATTCCATCGAGGGTGATTCCTCAGGATTCCCCCTTGGTGTCAGACACACGGATACTTTGGATACTATGGTTGATCACTGAACCATGACACTAAAGACGGGTCGGCCCTGAGGGGTACTCGCGCGAGCATGAATGCGAAGTGATGTGGAGTCGGGTTGACCTGAGAGGTGCCCGCGAGATAACTACGACGCATGGCCAGGCATTCCTAGCCCTTGCCGCAAGTCCTCGAGACGGGGCGACGGGGTCACATCGATCATGAGTCTCTGCTTGTTTCCGCGCGCTCCTAAACCACTAAACGGTTTGGATATTTGATCCGAGGGGCCTCTGGCATGATAGCACTAACAATCACGTGGGCATAGTATGGGCATTCTGCGTCGTATACTTTAGCCGAAGCTTAATAGACATCAGCAACTGAGCGGCACACGCTGGGTTGGACTGGGAACGCAACCGCACTTGTATAAGGGGTTGCTAGGTCTGCTCACCGGTGGTGTACACAACGTGCAGGAGCATCCGGGGTGATGGCCCAAGACCCCTGGGGGCATAGGTTAGTCCGGTGTGCTGACCTCTCTGTTAAGTATTTGGTCGGGTTGCGGCGTGTTGCTTAGCCGAGGCCGGGCATGACCCAGAAAAGTGTGTCCGGCCGGAGTTAAGCGAGCGTGGTGGGTAAGTTGGTGCACCCCTGCAGGGAAGAACTTATCTATCGATAGCCTGTCCTACGGTAACGGACACTCGGAGTTGTATCCCGATCAGTACAACTAGAACTGAGATGAGAACTGGATAGTATGGCTCTGGGATTGCTTTCTCGCAGGGAGCCGAGAAAGAATCTCTGGCCGAGGTTGATGACACTACTATACTTTACCTTATGTTACTGCACTCTTCTTATGCTGCAAGACTGATGAAGATGCTTGAAGATGCTAGTCTTCGATAGGACTAGGCTTTCCCCCTCTATTCTGGCATTTCTGCAGCCCAGTCCACATATACAGCCATCCTTTGAAAATGTTGCATATGTAGTATAGATCCTTGCTTGCTGAGTACTTCGGATGAGTACTCACGTTTGCTTTACTTTCTTTTTCCCCCATATCCCTTTTGATGCCACCAGACGTCAGAGCCCCTGAGCCAGACGCCCCCGTCGCCGACCACTACTACTACCAGCCCGGAGAGTACTACTACTACGAGGAGCCGACCGACGACCAGGAGTAGGATTCGGAGGGTCCAGGGCAGGAGGCCCACGCCTTTCGATCGTAGTATTTTATTTTGCCCCGCCTTCTAAAAGGCTTATCTTCATTTCTGTAATATATCTGTACCCAGATATCTGATGCTTCCGCTGACACTTATATGCCATCGAGCTATGTATTCGAGCCCTCGAGGCCCTGGCTTGTAATATAAAGCTTGTTTGAATTTATTTATGTTTTAGAGTTGTGTTGTGATATCTTCAAGTGAGTCCTTAGGCTTGATCGTGTGCATTTGCGTGTATGGTTAGTGCACAATTAAGCCGGGGTCATCATAGGTTGGTATCAGAGCCGACTACCTCTAGGAATCCCGCTATCCAATTCTTGGCCGATGTTGAGTCTAGAAACTGAAATACTCTTCTACTAACTTGGCCGTGCGGCTTACGGGCCCACGTCGCCAACTGGGTGGTATTAGGATCTTTTATTCCTCGTCTTTACTCTGGGACTCTAACCTCTCTTCTATTCAGGTTTAATAAAATTACTAACACCGACACTTAGGATCTCGTTAATTCCATCCATCCGGAGAGCTGGATATCAGTGCGATTTCCCTGTCATTGATCTGATTAGTCTGATAATCATTTTCCTTTCCATTGTTTTGTTTAACCTTTCAATTCGAGATCTTCTATATTCCTCGTCGTCGAATGACAATCCTGAATCTTCTCTATTTCAGATGGACGGTCAGTTTCCACCTCGCCCTATGACGCAGCTTGTGCTTCGCACCTGTGCTCGAGACATCCCTGGGTTTCCAGCTGTTCTGATCGCCCTCTTGATCAGGCTGGGATACCGCTGGTGCCCCGAGTACATGGTCTACAAGGTTTATTGTGAGTTCAACCAGGAGCAGTACTATGCTGATGTTCGCATCTACGATCAGCAGGATGACTCCGACACTGAGCTGCATCGTTTTCACGGTATCGGCGTGACGATTGAGATGGCAGTCCATGATGCCACTTACTCTACTGTCGCACGTCTCCGAGGAGAGCACAGCGCCAGCTTGGATGCTTCTGAGTATCGATATATTCCGTATGCCCCTGCTGGAGATGCTACTGGATTCTACACAGCTGTCTGCACCCCGTATAAGCCTCGTCGCTACGATCAGCGAGTTCTGATTCACTATACTCAGGCTCACTACAAGAAATACGTCAACTTGTGACCATCACTATTGGTCACTGAATGGTCATTGTTTTCCATTTCTGACCTTTTTGTGACCAAAAACAGATGGTCAAAAGCTGGCCGTCGTAAAATGAAATTAACGACCTTCTTCGGGATAAGGTCGTGGAAGGTAACGACCAAAACAAAAGGTCGTTGCTGGCTGTCTACCCAGGCCACGTCGGATCCGACGTGGCTAGCTGACGTGGCAAAATTGCGACCAAATGAAAAGGTCATTGATAAGAATCAGCCCGGTCCAATTCGACGCTTTACATGGGCCGAGCCCACTAATTCAGCCCATTTAGTATGTTTTCCCTGGTAATTTCTGCATGGGCCATACGCAACAATTCGGCCTTTTTGTTTTCTGAGGTTCTTCCATATTAGGGGGGCCTCGGCCTTTTTTGCAGTATATTTTTTTATTTCCTGAGGATTTTTTTAGTTCACTTTTTAAACAGTCCAATGCTTGTTGGGCTGTGGCCTTTTTCAGCCCAATTAGTTGTCCAGTACTAGATCTCAGATTTTGAAAGAAATGTTTGGACAAAATTGTTTCATATTCAAATCAGGAAAACTCCATGTCGAATTCAAATCATCACATCACATCATGTCGAATTCATATTCATATCACATCACATAACACATCTCCCAGGTTTAGATAACATAACATAATCATCTCAGAAATACATTTCCATACACAGGAATTATGGCACATCTGCTACTACCCTAACATGTACGTATATGCATGTGTGCTTGCTTGACCGGCGCATGCATCACTATAGCAGCCAAGCAAGTAGGCATCGTTGACGTCTACTCACAGCTTTCCTCGCACCAGAGAAAGAGTCAAAACAAATAATATTAGACCATAATATGACACCAGACCACAAATTAGTAACTTTAAATTAGAAAGTGTATCCACATCACCATAAAATAGTCCCAGACCATCACACAGAAGCCAAATACTATGAACTGATGATTAGTAGACACAGACATGATTCAGCTACGCAATGGCTACCACAAGCAAAAGTGACAACTGTGTAAGCAAGCTGCTAGTGTACACAAGGCGATTGAGCTCCAGATGTTTAGTACGTATACATGGTAGGCTACTGCTGCTAGTGTTCTAAACCAACAGAGCATGCTATAGGAGCAGGAAATAGGGAGCTAGGGCTAGAAGATGGAGCCGACTCACTGGAGAGCTTGTGGTCGCCGCCGTACACAGCCGCCGTCACACCGGTCGCCTCAAGAAGCACCACCGTGCCGGAGACGGTGCTAGACGTGAGCAAGAGCAGAGCACCTGCTGCATCCATTTCAAAATAGAACAAGAACAAAAAATTAGGAAGGGTTGCAAACTCATTCATTCTCTGGGCAGTTTGATTCGATTGACAGACAGCAGTAGGATGAGGGTAGCATCTCAATTTCAACAGCAACAGTAGCGGTAGGAATGTAGGATTGAGCTGGACAGATAAATGAACAGGAGGGAGCAGGGAGCGACCATAACACAAAAATGAACAATTCCTAAATGTAGCATGGAACAAGCAGTGACACACCCAGGCATTCATCAACCAACATCTACTACACAAGAGCATACAATACTCAACATTCACTCAAAGTATGTTGTGTAGGATGGCACCATTCCATTTTCACTCAAAGTACAATAGTACATCACTTTTTTGGATGACCACCAAAGGCAAAACTACTCCTGACTATGATCATCAACATCTACTACTCCTAACTACTCCCTGTGCAATCCTACTCTGCAGTAAAACTTCCTCACCCTCCATTTATAGTACTCCTAATGCTTGGAGTAGTTCAAGCAGTACTGCAGTAAAACTACTCCTAATGCTACAGCAGTTAACAGCAAGTGAAATTACTGTGATGTGCAAAATTTACAGTAAATACTCCACGGAATATTACTGAAACTTAACAGAAGTTAACTAAGCTTTTTCAGTTTCAGAATATACAAGTCAGAAAATAAGCTTGCAAGCAAGTTTATGTAAGTAATGCACACTGGAGTACAATACTTCTATGGATTTCTGCAAATAATTCATGATTTTCTAACTACTCCAAGATGTCCAGTTAATTAACTGGAAAAGTAAGTAAACTTGCAAACTGAGAAAATCTGGTCAGACCACTTGCAATATCTTCGGTGAGAGTACATGTTCAGAAAAAATACTTAAATATCTACTGCAAGAACTTGTTTACTCCTGCAGATTTGCTTGCATGTTCAGAATCTGGAAATATTCAGAAGCATGTTCAGAATACTTACTGAAAAATACTATTAAATGTTGACAAGTTAAATCTTGTTAAATACTCCAAGCAAAATTACTCCACACATGTATAGTTCAATCTTGTTAAATACTCTAAGCAAAATTACTGGAGTACTACAAGTTAAGTGTGTTGCACATGTCTCAGCTGGACTGAGAAACAACCATCCACGGCAATGAAACAGAGGAAAGAGCAGAGAGGAGGTCACCATGGCATGGCAGAGAGGCCATGTCGAGGATGGTCGGTTTATAGCCATCAGGGGAGGGAAAGCACACCTGCACTTCCATGAGGGGGACACCTGCACACATGGCAGAGAACCCACGTCGGCTGCTGCAGGGCTTGAGCTGCACACACACACACATGTATCAGAAGCAATTGAGTCAACACTCTCCACAGGCAAGAGGCAAGCTGGCACTCAGTTGAGATAATAGCAAGAGACATGTGTACCTGAAGGGGCGAGCGATTGGTCCAAGCCCGAAGAGCAGAGGAGGCATGGCGGCGGCGTGGTGGTGCGCCTTGGAAGCCCAGGAACGTGGTGGTACAGATGGTCAAGGATGAAGAGGAGCAGAGCAGGCCTTGGTTGCCAGCTAGATGCGTCCCTCCTGCTCCTCGAGGATGGGTGAGAGGATGAAGGCGCGGATCTGGACAGAGACAATGAAGGCGCAGAGCGAGGGGGGCATGGGGGCATGCTGCGCGCTGGTGGAACTCGCCGGAATCCGCCGGCGTGGGCGGCGACGGTGGCGTAGAGTTGTGTGGGAGATAGATAGGTGCGCCCCTCCTGCCATTGTCGCCATCCCGTCCACGGCCATGGTGACCTGTTGAAAAGGAACACGAGATGAGGTGGGGTGAGGTGAGAAGAAGATGGTTCACAAAGGAGGGGAGGGGCTTACCGGTGCCGGATCCGGCCAGCTCCGGCCTCGCCATCGCAGGAAGTGGAGGATCCCGATGAATTTAGGGGTGGCAGCCAAAACCCTAGGTAGCCAAGGGGGCGGTGGAGGGCGGGAGCGTCGATTCTGGCAGGAGGCGAGGGAGGAGCGGACCTTGGGGACCTTAGGGGTGTGTTGCGCGCCGCTGGAGCTCATCGGAACTGGCCGGCATGGGTGGTGGCGGCGGCGAGGGAGAGAGACGTGAGCGAGGGGTTGGGTGGGCTAGGGTTTCGTGGGTGGACGAGGATGAGAGGGATGAGAGGGACACGGGGTGGGGTGATTCCGGAGAGGGATGAGAGCGACCAGGGGGATGTGGGCTGCCGTTGGATCCAGTAGCATCCGACGGTGCTTAATCCATGATCCGCGTGAGATGCTTTTGGACCAATCAGAATGCAGTACCTCTTTGATGACATTATGACCATTCAAATTGGTCGTAATCAATTAAAAATAAGATGATAAATCATGCCAGTTATTTTACTATCTAGGAAATTTATAAAACTAAATAGAAAAGAAAAAGCTTCGCATTGTGCCACCAAATGTGACCTACTTTTCAGTAAAAATAACAAACTCTGAATAAAGAAATAACGTAAAAAAGTGTTCTCGGAGATGAGTTTTTTTACAAAAGAATTATTTTTCGAGTGCCAAAATGAGTTTTATTTTGTGAAGCACCTACCATATATTAGTTGCAAAATTGGACAAAATCAATTTTCTAAAATATTAGGCCATATTTAATGCACAATATGAGGTCATTTAAAAAAGTGTTCTCAGAAACGAGCTACCATGTGTGAAGATTCATGGCTTTCAACCAAAATGATCAATCTTATGGCCACATTCATGTCATAGTTTGTTCAAATGACCTCATATTGTTCACAAGGGTGCATCTTGGAATGGCAAACAATGTTGCCTAAGGAAGTTTTCATTTTCTTTGGAGGAAAAATCATTTTTAAATTTTTTGAGTGCCCAAAATGAGGTTTTTCGTGAAGAACCTACCAAATAATTGTTGCACAATTGGACAAAATCAATTTTCTAAAATACTAGGCCATATTTAATGCACAATTTACCAAATGGTTGGGTGTCAAAAGCTTTTATCCACCTCTCGTGAAAAAGACAAATTTCTGCCGATTCAGTAGGAAGCGGGTCAAATTTGAACTGCAGCTGCCTCATAGTTTGCTCTTTATTTTTCCCAAAAATCATTTTTAGGTACAAAAGTATCTATTTAATCACAGAAACACCAAAAGTTTTCCAAGATTCAACCACTAGCTAGGAACGGTCATGCCCGCCGTTTTGACCGCATTTTGAAATGGGCATTAAAAATTAAAAAAAAATCAAAAAAATGGAAAACCTTCGCATTGTGTCATTATATGTGGCCAAGTTACCAGGAAAAATAATAAACTTGTAATACGATAATTATTTTTAAAAAGTGTTCTCAGAAACGAGCTATCATGTGTGGAGATCAATGGCTTTCAAGCCAAATGACCAATCTTATAGCCACATTCGTGGCATAGTTTGTTCAAATGATCTCATATTGTGCACGAGGGTGCATATTGGAATGGCAAACAATGTTGCCTAAGGAAGTTTTCATTTTCTTTGGAGGAAAAAATCATTTTCCATTTTTTGAGTGCCCAAAATGAGGTTTTTTTTGAAGAACCTACCAAATAATTGTTGCAAAATTGGACCAAATCAATTTTTCTAAAATACTAGGCCATATTTAATGCACAATTTACCAAATGGTTGGGTGTCAAAAGCTTTTATCCACCTCTCGTGAAAAAGACAAATTTCTGCCGATTCAGGAGGAAGCGGGTCAAATTTGAACTGCAGCTGCCTCATAGTATGCTCTTTATTTTTCCAAAAAATCAATTTTAGGTACAAAAGTATCTATTTAATCACAGAAACACCAAAATTTTTCCAAGATTCAACCAGTAGCTAGGAACGGTCATGCCCGCCGTTTTGACCGCATTTTAAAACGGGCATTAAAAATTCAAAAAAAAATCAAAAAATGGAAAACCTTCGCATTGTGTCATTATATGTGGCCAAGTTACCAGGAAAAATAATAAACTTGTAATACGATAATTATTTAAAAAAATGTGTTCTCAGAAACGAGCTATCATGTGTGGAGATCAATGGCTTTCAAGCCAAATGATCAATCTTATGGCCACATTCGTGGCATAGTTTGTTCAAATGATCTCATATTGTGCACAAGGGTGGATATTGGAATGGCAAACAATGTTGCCTAAGGAAGTTTTCATTTTCTTTGGACGAAAAAACCATTTTCCATTTTTTGAGTGCCCAAAATGAGGTTTTTTTGTGAAGAACCTACCAAATAATTGTTGCAAAATTGGACCAAATAAATTTTATAAAATACTAGGCCATATTTAATGCACAATTGATCAAATGTTTGGGTGTCAAAAGCTTTTATCCACCTCTCGTGAAAAAGACAAATTTCTGTCGATTTAGTAGGCAACGGGTCAAATTTGAACTGCAGCTGCCTCATAGTTTGCTCTTTATTTTTACCAAAAATCATTTTTAGGTACAAAAGTATCTATTTAATCATAGAAACACCAAAAGTTTTCCAAGATTCAACCACTAGCTAGGAACGGTCATGCCCGCCGTTTTGACCGCATTTTGAAACGGGCATTAAAAATAAAAAAAATAAAAAATGGAAAACCTTCGCATTGTGTCATTATATGTGGCAAAGTTACCAGGAAAAATAATAAACTTGTAATATGATAATTATTTTAAAAAAGTGTTCTCAGAAACTAGCTATCATGTGTGGAGATCAATGGCTTTCAAGCCAAATGATCAATCTTATGGCCACTTTCATGGCATAGTTTGTTAAAATGATCTCATATTGTGCACAAGGGTGCATATTGGAATGGCAAACAATGTTGCCTAAGGAATTTTTCATTTTTTTTGACGAAAAAATCATTTTTCGTTTTTTGAGTGCCCAAAATGAGGTTTTTTTGTGAAGAACCTACCAAATAATTGTTGCAAAATTGGACCAAATAAATTTTCTAAAATAGTAGGCCATATTTAATGCACAATTGACCAAATGGTTGGGTGTCAAAAGATTTTATCCACCTCTCGTGAAAAAGACAAATTTCTGCCGATTTAGTAGGAAACGGGTCAAATTTGAACTGCAGCTGCCTCATAGTTTGCTCTTTATTTTTCCCAAAAATCATTTTTAGGTACAAAAGTATCTATTTAATCACAGAAACACCAAAAGTTTTCCAAGATTCAACCACTAGCTAGGAACGGTCATGCCCGGCGTTTTGACCGCATTTTGAAACGGGCATTAAAAATTCAAAAAAAATCAAAAAAATGGAAAACCTTCGCATTGTGTCATTATATGTGGCCAAGTTACCAGGAAAAATAATAAGCTTGTAATACGATAATTATTTTAAAAAAGTGTTCTCAGAAACGAGCTATCATGTGTGGAGATCAATGGCTTTCAAGCCAAATGATCAATCTTATGGCCACATTCATGGCATAGTTTGTTCAAATGATCTCATATTGTGCACAAGGGTGCATCTTGGGATGGCAAATAATGTTGCCTAAGGAAGTTTTCATTTTCTTTGGATGAAAAATTCATTTTCTATTTTTCGAGTGCCCAAAATAAGTTTTTTTTGTGAAGGACCTACCATATATTTGTTGCAAAATGGGACCAGGTCATTTTTATAATATATTAGGTCATATTTAATGTACAATTGACAAAATGGTTGGTCGTCAAAATTATTTATACACCTTCGCTGATTCAGTAGGAAGCAGGTCAAATTTGAACTGCAGCTGCCTCATAGTTTGCTCTTTATTTTTTCCAAAAATCATTTATAGGTACATAAGTATCTATTTAATCAGAAATACATTGTTTGGTGGCGATACATTGAGGTTTGGATGGTGGCCGAGGGCCGCAACTCCAGAGCGCGTAAACTCGCATGCCCGCCGCATGGTCACCGCATGACCGTGGTGTTGCCACGTGTTTCAGGCGGCCTAGGTATGTCTAGTGGGTTGGGCACTCCCCCGATAGGTGTCAGGAAGAAGAAGGCAATAGAAGAATCTCACGAGGAGACTGAACTGAGCTCAAACATGAATTAGCACCCAAGTGTTTGATTAGTGATGGGAAAAATGCACATGGCCAATGGGCCTGAGTTTTAGCTGAGGATGATCATCTACTAAGGACACTATCTTGGAAAATTTGCAGCTCAAATGGAGGAGCCTAGGTGTCACTTGCTTTGCAACGTACCACACTGGACAGAAATATGAATGTTGAAGCTAGACTCAAATGAATGAATGGATTGATCTGAAATTTGGAGGAGGATAATAATTTGGGCATATGAAGGCACTTTAAAATTTTCATACCATTTGGATAAATAAAAATGGTACTTCCTTCACAGTGCTCTCCACTGAACAGAAAATTGGGAAAAATGCTGAGGGAAATTGGCTAGAATAAATGAGCTAAAATTTGGATGAGGGAGGTTCTATGGGCAGGGTCATGTCGTGGTAAATTTTCAGCAATTATAAATTAACATAAAATATAGTTGCTTCACAAACTGAAAATATCACCAGAAACAAAGATTGGATGCTGAGCTCACATGTATTGTTAGATGGGGCTCAAATTTTGTGGAGAGCTATGATTTGGGAATATAGAAGATGTGGCAAAAATTCAGCTCATTAGGATATGCCTAGCTAGTACTTCCTTCACAACAGTTCGAGCTGAACAAAAACTTTGGAAATTTGCCGAGGAAGATTTACCAGGAAAATGGAGTTGAATATTGTCATGAGGCAATGATTTGGATAGTAAAGAATGCCCAATTTTTTTGGGAATTTTGGGAATGACAGAAATATAGGTTGCTTCACAACCTAGGGCAAAAATTGACACATGGACATGACACATAGGCAAAACTGATGAGGTGGCGCCTAGTCATAGCAATCCACCACAATTTACAAGGTTATGACCATCTATATTGGTCGTGATCAGCTAGAAATAAGGCAGCGGACCAGTGCTGTCTGCTTTATGACCATTTCGTGTAAAGAAATTACGACCTTTCTGACCAAAATGGTCGTTATAGTTTAGGGTTTGGAGTCCCCCGAACAGCTTTTGACCAATTGGTCTCAAATGGTCGTAGATTTATGACCAATTCTTCCAGGGTCACTGACAGAAGGTCACAAGTTGACATATTTCTTGTAGTGGCTCTGGATCGCACTGTTCGCGCTCTTGCTATCGAGTTGTTTGCCACTCGAGCACGACTCTACGAGGCTATGACGCAGTTGCTACCAGCTGTTCGTGCAAGGATACATACGGAGCACATTCTTTACCCGAGCAGGACCGAGATGCCATCAGGGATCGATTGGCCTGCTGTGGGAGGTCACACACCTGCACGTGGACCTCTTCTTACAGCTCGAGACCGGGTTCTGCATCAGAGTGCACATGGAGCGCAGGATCCTTCTCCGACGAACGTCCGTCGTCCGCACTTGCAGCTACCCCATTTCAGTGGTTTTCTTCGACGTTGATGTAGCCTTTGCTATGTCTCATTGTGTACTTCCTTACCGCGTGCCTGCGCGCCGCCTAGCATGTCTAGCTTTTAAATTTGCGCCAGTATGCTGCCCGAATGTAACCGACTCTGTATGGATCTGTATGACTTAATGACTATTATTAAGCATCTATTGTACTACTTAAATTCCGTCGAGTTACGTCATGATGATCCTACAATACTCGCCGTGGCTTTTGCTAAACTACCCCTGTTGATTTAACAGGATGGGTGATAACAATCCACCTCCGCCGCCACCGCCTGACTATATGGCTGCTATGATGCAACAGTTTGAACTCAACCGTCAGTTCATGATGGGGATTATGCAACAATTTCCCCGTCCCAATGCCGACCAGCCGCCACCTTCCATCACCTTGCCAGAATTTATGCGGCTCAACCCGTCGTTCTTTCGCAACACAGTCAACCTGCTGGATGCTGATGACTGGCTGCGTGACATCTCCTATGAGATGGAGTCTGCTGATGTCGCCCCGGCCAATTATGTCACCTTTGCGACATACCTTCTGAAGGGTCCCGCATCACAATGGTGGGCCACTCACCGACAGACCCTACCACCTGGTACCGTCGTCACTTGGGCAGAATTCAAGATTGCTTTCCGTGCTCGCTACATTCCTCAAGCTGTCATAGCACGGAAGAAGGCTGAGTTTCGTAGTCTTGTTCAAGGTAACAAGACTGTGGAAGTTTATCAGCGTGAATTCCTTGACTTGTCTCGCTATGCTGAAGAGGACATACCTACTGATGACCGAAGGCAGGAGAAGTTCAGTGAAGGGCTGCATCATGATATTCAGTTAGCTCTGCTTGTCCAGGACTATCCTGATTTCGCCACCTTGGTGAATAAGGCTATCATGGTCGAAACTGGTCTGAAGAAGCACAAGGAAGCAACCAGACGCACCCGTGAGGCGGGCTCATCTTCGGGCTCGTCCTCCCAGAAGCGCCTCATTTGGATACCACAGAGCATGTACCGTCTAGCAGCTCCAGTGTACAGGCCTTCGTATGTTGTACCTCGTCTGCCTCCTCCACCACCAAGGCAGCCTCTGCAAGCTCCAGCACCTCGAGCTCCCGCACCTCGTCCTGACAATGGACTATGCTTCAAGTGTGGCCAGCCAGGTCACCGTGCCAGAGATTGCTCTCAGAATCAGAATCAGTTGGCTCTTCCTTCTGCTGGCCGTGGGAATGGCCGTGGGAATTCTCAGCCTCGCTACAGCAATGCCAGACCTTCTTATGGTTGTGGGCAGGCCTTCCATGTCAACATGAATGAAGAACCCGAACAACCAGCAACAGTGATGGGTACACTTCTTGTTAATTCAGTACCTGCAACTGTTTTATTTGATTCAGGAGCATCACATTCATTCATGTCAGAACATTTTGCACTCTTGCATGACGTTAAGTGTGAAACACTACACCATCCGTTAGTTGTAAACACTCCCGCGGGTCGGTGCCAAGCCACTATATTCAGCCCCGAAGTCACTGTTGTGATTGAAGAGAGAAAGTTTCAGGCCTTCCCCATAATTCTGAATAATTCCAACATTGACCTTATACTGGGAATGGATTGGTTGAAGGCTCACTATGCCTCAATCAATTGTGCCACTAAAGTTGTACACCTCCTTCATCCATCAGATGAGTTAGTGAACTACCGAGCTCATATCACTCAGAAAGCCGAGGCTCAGATTTATGCCTTGAACGCGTTGAATGCTTCTCCGCTTGAGGGGATCGAGAACATCCCAGTTGTCTGTGACTTCCCGGATGTTTTTCCAGAAGAACTTCCAGGAATACCCCCTACTAGAGCTGTCGAGTTCATCATCGACTTGAAGCTTGGCACCACTCCTATTGCGAAGCGTCCTTACAAGATGCCACCGCACCACCTTATTGAGCTTAAGGAAGAAATCGATAAATCTCTTAGGAAGGGTTTCATCCGTCCCAGTTCCTCTACCTGGGGAGCACCGTCTCTCTTTGTCAAGAAGAAAGATGGTACGAATAGGTTGGTCCAAGATTACCGTCCTATCAACCAGGCAACCATTCAGAATAAATATCCGCTTCCCCGGATCAATGACTTATATGATCAACTTGCTGGATCTTCGGTCTTCTCTAAACTCGACTTGAGGTTGGGTTATCACCAGATCCGTGTCCGCGAAGAGGATATTCCAAAGACTGCATTCGTTACTCGTTATGGCTCCTATGAATACACCGTCATGTCATTTGGCCTAACGAATGCTCCCGCTATGTTCTCCCGTTTAATGAACTACATATTCATGGATTACCTCGACAAGTTCGTCATGGTATATCTGGATGATATCCTAGTATATTCGAAGAATAAGGAAGAACATGCGGAACATCTTCGCCTTGTTCTGGAGAGGCTTCGAGAGCACAAGTTACATGCCAAGTACTCCAAATGTGAATTCTGGCTTTCCGAAGTGACCTACCTTGGACATGTGATTTCCAAGGACGGTATTGCCGTTAACCCGGAGCGTGTTCAGGCTATCCTTGACTGGACTCCTCCGAAGAATGCCAAGAAAGTCCGAAGTTTTCTCGGCCTTGCTAGTTATTGCCGTCGATTCGTCGAGAACTTTTCCAAGATTGCCAAGCCCCTGACTAATTTGCTCCACAAAGGCGTTAAGCTTGAGTGGACAGACAAATGTCAGGAGAGTTTCCAGACCGTCAAGGACAAGCTTACTTCTGCTCCAGTGCTTGCTCCTCCTGATTCTCGCAAGGACTTTGTCATATATTGCGACGCCTCTCGTCAGGGATTAGGCTGTGTCCTAATGCAAGAACGAAGAGTAATTGCGTATGCTTCACGTCAATTGCGTCCGCATGAAGAAAATTATCCAGTGCATGATCTTGAACTTGCTGCAGTGATCTATGCATTAAAGTTATGGCGACATTACCTTCTTGGTAATCGGTGTGAGATTTATACCGATCATCAGAGTCTGAAATACTTGTTCACTCAACTGGATCTTAATCTCCGTCAGCAACGATGGTTAGAAACAATTACGGACTATGACTGCGGTATTTCATATACCCCTGGCAAGGCTAACGTGATGGCTGATGCCCTGAGCCGCAAGTCATATTGCAACAACCTCATGGTTAGGCGAGCTCAACCTCGTCTTTATGCGGAGTTGAGTCAGCTGAATCTGCGAATTTTTCCCCAGGGTTCCCTTAATAACCTTGTGGTACAGCCAGACCTTCAGAAGGCTGTTAAGGAAGCGCAAGCCAAAGATGCTGAAATTGACTTGATGAAGAAAGAGCTTCACCTTGAGAAGTACCGGGATTTCTCAGTTGCTGAAGATGGAACATTATATTTCAGAGACCGCATCATAGTACCTCGCTTCGAGCTTATGACTGACAAGGTCATGAAGGAGGCTCATGATACACCGCTGTCTATCCATCCGGGTAGCACCAAGATGTATTGCGATCTTCGACAGAGGTACTGGTGGTCCAGAATGAAGCAGGACATTGCTCGATACGTTGCTGAATGTGACGTATGTCGTCGCGTGAAAGCAGAACATCAGAAGCTTGTTGGAATTCTTCAACCACTCCCTATTCCTCTATGGAAATGGGATAAAGTGCAGATGGATTTCATTACTGGTCTTCCCAAGTCTCAGAAAGGTCATGATGCTATTCTTGTCGTCGTCGACCAACTTTCCAAGGTTGCTCATTTTCTGCCTGTCAAGGAGACTATCACTGCTAGCCAACTAGCAGAGCTGTATATCTCCAGAATCGTCTCACTCCACGGCATTCCGAAGGAGATCAGTTCGGACCGTGGCGGACTTTTCACGTCCAAGTTCTGGGAAAGTTTCCAAGAAGCTATGGGAACTCACATTACATGGAGTTCAGCTTATCATCCCCAATCCCAAGGCCAAGTCGAGCGAGTAAATCAAGTGCTTGAAGATATGCTTCGCGCTTGTGTTATATCATTCGATAAGAAGTGGGAAGATTCTCTCCCGTTTGCTGAATTCTCTTATAATAACAGTTATCAAGCCAGTTTGAAAATGGCCCCCTTCGAAGTGCTTTATGGACGTAAGTGTCGAACCCCTCTGAACTGGTCAGAAACTAGGGGACGACCTCTCGTGGGACCGGACATTATTCAACACACCGAAGAACAAGTCAGAATTGTCCGAGAAAATCTCAAAGCAGCTCAGGACCGCCAGAAGAGCAACTATGATCGCAAGCGATGGGGCTTGACCTATCAACCAGGTGATCAAGCTTATCTTCGTGTCACTCCTATGAAGGGCACCCGTCGATTCGGAATCAAGGGCAAGCTAGCTCCTCGCTATATTGGTCCTTTTCGCATAGTTGCCAGACGTGGACAGGTGGCTTATAAATTGGAGTTGCCGCCACAATTCTCTCATATTCATGATGTCTTCCACGTGTCGCAACTTCGCAAATGCTTCAAGGAATCTCCGCACCGCACAGTGGATCACGAGATGCTTGAATTGCAAGATGACTTATCTTATAAGGAGCATCCGATCCGCATCCATGATGAAACTGAATGTCGAACTCGTCAGAAGATGACCAAGTTCCTGAAAGTGCAGTGGTCGAATCACACTGAAGATGAAGCCACTTGGGAACACGAGGATCATCTTCGGGAAGAATATCCCGACCTCTTTCCTTCTACCTCCTAAATTCTCGGGACGAGAATTTCTTTTAGAGGAGGAGAACTTGTAACACCCCTGTGTAACTACCACTGTGATCAGCTGCTAATAATGCCAAATCATAACATTTGCAGTGCCTAAACATAGTGGTTAACCAAAATAATTCAAACTCTATTCTGGGAAATCACCTCAAATTCAAAAGTGCAAAATAAAATTGCTCAAACACTGTTGCAAAAATGTTCACTAAGTAGCAAATATTCCAGGAGCACTCTTAAAATTATAGCTAATGCTACTTGAACTAGTTAAATGACTCCAACGATATGAAACAGCACCAAAACAGCAATATTTAATACATTTAAAATCATTCCAAATTCAAACAAACTCCAAATCTGCCCAAACCAATTTTTGGTGGAAGATAATATTGCATTGCAATATATGGGCCAAGTCTCATATTTTACAAAAGTGCACAAGTGTCCTAACTATTGCAAAACAGAAAATAAATAAAGAAAAATCAAAACAGAAAAACAGAAAAAAAAACGAGGCACTGTGCACCGGGCCTTAGTGCACAGTGCCCCGGCCGCGGCCCAACTGGCCCATTACCTTCTCCCTCCTCCCCGTGTCGGCTGCGCCATGGCTGCGCGCGCGCGCCGCTTGCACGGCGACACGCCGGCGCCCACCGACACTACAGGGCCGCAGAGGGGATAAGGCTGAGTCGAGCACTCCCCCTGGACCTCCTCCATCACTCTCCCCCTCTCTCCCTCGCCTGCTTCGCCCCACTTTTCCCCTCAGATCCATCCCCGGACGCCGCCATCGCCGCGTCTTGCTGCGCGCCGTGGCCACCGGCCTCCCCGTGTTGCCTGAGTGTGCCTGGGAGGAGCACCGTGGACGACCACGTCATCTGGTGCAACGAGAGGAGCTGAGGAGCGCGGCATCGCCCCAAACGCGTCGTCTTCTTCCCCGGCCACCGGAGATCTCTCTCCCCGCCGGCGACGCCTCTGCTGCTCCGAAGCTGTCACCGGGCCACCGTGCGCCTCCACTGTGAGCTACTCCTCACTCCTCGTCCCTCTGTTGCTCCGCACGCACGCGCTAGCCGCTTCTCCATGCGAACCCAAGCCCGACGCCGTGGACCTCGTCGCCGACGAGGCTCCGGTGACCATTTGGTCACGGGCGCGAGCCCAACAGCTTCGTCCGCACGCGTAGAGCATGACTAGCCCACTAACTCGAGCTACGGCGCACTGCTTCGTCGATTCCTTCTCCGCCCGAACTCCGGTGCCCGCCGCGAAGCTTGCCGCCGATGTTACACGCCGTTTTCGGCCCCGCCACCGCCACCACTCGACGCGCCGTCGAGTGGCCGTTCGAACGCGCCCGGCCCCGAGCCTTTTGGTGGTTTGTAGACGAATTCCGGCGAGGTCCCGAGCCTCCGCCGTGTTTTCTCGACGCCGGCGACCAGCCGCCGGCCGCCGCTGAGCTGGCACACCTGGGGCCATCCCCAGGGTCGCTGACCAGTGGGCCCGAGGGCCCCGCGGTTAATTAGTCTAAAAAATGAAATAAATAAATAAAAATTAATTAGTTAGACTAATGTCTCGCTAACATGCGGGGCCCGCCCCCTAATTAACCCTGTTAATTAGATTAACTAAATGTTAGTCTCAGCAGAGGCTGACATGTGGGTCCCACTAGACCCACATGTCAGGTTTGACTGGGCAGCCGACCTGTTGACTTGCTGATGTCAGCATTACCTCATGCTGACGTCATAATTCCCTTTTCTGTTAAAATAAATAAATTCCAGAAAATCATTTAAACTTCAAAAATTAATAACTTTTAAACCGTAGCTCAGATCGAAAAAGTTAAAACATGAAAGTTGCTCAGAACGACGAGACAAGTCTGATTGTGCCGTCTGTTTACCTGTCGGAACATCCTACGTAGGAGAACTCTTAACTCCGAGCCTGAATCCGGTAGATGAATAGTGCACACATGCCGGTTAATAAATCCCCGGTTAATCCTAAAGATAACCAAAATGACTTAGATGCATATTTAGTCAACTATGCACTGCATCATAGCATAGCACACACCGTGTTGCATTTGATTGCATTGTATTTACTTGTTTCCTCCCCCTCTTCTCTCTCGGTAGACCCCGACGTCGACGTAGCTCCTGAGGCAGACGCCGCTCCGGAGTACGACTACGTCCCCGACGACCCTGCCCTTGCCGTCGAGCAGACAGGCAAGCACCCCCATTTTGAGCATTCCGATATCTCCCACTCTCTTCTCTCTTATGCTTGCATTAGTAGTTACTGCTGCTACTGTTGTCCTATATCTGCTGCATAGCCTGTTTACTTGTAACCTGCTGTTGATACTTTCCTGCTATCCTAAACTGTTTAGTATAGGATGGGTAGAGCCTTATCAGAGACCCACTTGTCCCGACTGCCCCGCTGGACTCTCAGAAGACCCGAGCAACGGGATCGAAGATCAGACCCTGGCACCGCATGTCACTTCCCCCTTAACTTGCTCGACACTACTGGGTTACTATCGGGTGCCGAGGGTGATACCTCGTCAGCACTTCTGATGATAACCTTGTAGGTTAGTTAATCGGTCATGGTAAGCGAGGGTGATTCCTCCTACACCACCCCCGATACCGACGCCGTCGTGCAACACCTCAAGTGTGGACCTCGAGGGTGATTCCTCCTTCGTTCACCTTGACGGTAACATCAGAGGGAAATTCCATCGAGGGTGATTCCTCAGGATTCCCCCTTGGTGTCAGACACACGGATACTTTGGATACTATGGTTGATCACTGAACCATGACACTAAAGACGGGTCAGCCCTGAGGGGTACCCGCGCGAGCATGAATGCGAAGTGATGTGGAGTCGGGTTGACCTGAGAGGTGCCCGCGAGATAACTACGAGGCGTGGCCGGGCATTCCTAGCCCTTGCCGCAAGTCCTCGAGACGGGGCGATGGGGTCACATCGACCATGAGTCTCTGCTCGTTTCCGCGCGCTCCTAAACCACTAAACGGTTTGGATATTTGATCCGAGGGGCCTCTGGCCTGATAGCACTAACCATCACGTGGGCATAGTATGGGCATTCTGCATCGTATACTTCAGCCGAAGCTTAATAGACGTCAGCAACTGAGTGGCACACGCTGGGTTGGACTGGGAACGCAACCGCACTTGTATAAGGGGTTGCTAGATCTGCTCACGGCGGTGTACGCAACGTGCAGGAGCGTCCGAGGCGATGGCCCAAGACCCCTGGGGGCATAGGTTAGTCCGGCATGCTGACCTCTCAGTTAAGTATTTGGTCGGGTTGCGGCGTGTTGCTTAGCCGAGGCCGAGCATGACCCAGAAAAGTGTGTCCGGCCGGAGTTAAGCGAGCGTGGTGGGTAAGTTGGTGCACCCCTGCAGGGAAGAACTTATCTATCGATAGCCTGTCCTACGGTAACGGACACTCGGAGTTGTATCCCGATCGGTACAACTAGAACTGAGATGAGAACTGGATAGTATGGCTCTGGGATTGCTTTCTCGCAGGGAGCCGAGAAAGAATCTCTGGCCGAGGTTGATGACACTACTATACTTTACCTTATGTTACTGCACTCTTCTTATGCTGCAAGACTGATGAAGATGCTTGAAGATGCTAGTCTTCGATAGGACTAGGCTTTCCCCCTCTATTCTGGCATTTCTGCAGCCCAGTCCACATATACAGCCATCCTTTGAAAATGTTGCATATGTAGTATAGATCCTTGCTTGCTGAGTACTTCGGATGAGTACTCACGTTTGCTTTACTTTCTTTTTCCCCCATATCCCTTTTGATGCCACTAGACGTCGGAGCCCCTGAGCCAGACGCCCCCGTCGCCGACCACTACTACTACCAGCCCGGAGAGTACTACTACTACGAGGAGCCGACCGACGACCAGGAGTAGGATTCAGAGGGTCCAGGGCAGGAGGCCCACGCCTTTCGATCGTAGTATTTTATTTTGCCCCGCCTTCTAAAAGGCTTATCTTCATTTCTGTAATATATCTGTACCCAGATATCTGATGCTTCCGCTGACACTTGTCGAGCCCTCGAGGCCCTGGCTTGTAATATAAAGCTTGTATGAATTTATTTATGTTTTAGAGTTATGTTGTGATATCTTCAAGTGAGTCCTTAGGCTTGATCGTGTGCATTTGCGTGTATGGTTAGTGCACGATTAAGCCGGGGTCGTCACAGGTGTCATACACCGGGGGTGGCTCACCGAGGGGAGCTTGACAGAAGACCTGCCAGAGGGCCCATGAGGCCTGCTACTTCTTGAGCTTGCGTTGATTTTTTCCTTGAAGAGGAAAGGGTGATGCAGCAAAGTAGAGATAAGTATTTCCCTCAGTTAAGAACCAAGGTATCAATCCAGTAGGAGGAACACACAAGTCCCCAATAGATGCACCTGCACAAACTAACAAACACTTGCACACAACGCGAAAAAGGGAGTGTCAATCCCTTCACGGTCACTAGCAAGGGTGAGATCTGATAGAGATTGATATAAAATATAAGTAAAGGTGTAAAATAAAGTAAAGATAAATAAATTACAACAAGGTATTTTGGGGTTTTGGGTTTTATAGATATGAAAATAATATGATAAAAATAGACCCGGGGGCCATAGGTTTCACTAGAGGTTTCTCTCTTGAAAGAAACATACGATGGGTAAACAAATTACTATTGAGCAATTGATAGAAAAGCGCATAGTTATGACGATATTCAAGGCAATGATCATAAATATAGGCATCTTGTCCGTGACAAGTAGACCGACTCCTGCCTGCATCTACTACTATTACTCCACACATCGATCATTATCCATCATGCATCTAGTGTATTAAGTTAACAAGAACGGAGTAACGCTTAAGCAAGATGACATGATGTAGAGGGATAGATCCAAACAATATGGTAAAAACCCATCTTTTTATCCTTAATGGTAACAATACAAATACGTGCCTCGCTACCCCTACTGTCATTGGGTGAGTACACCGCAAGATTGAACCCATCACAAAGCACCTCTCCCATTGCAAGAAAGATCAATCTAGTTGGCCAAACCAAATCAATAGATCGGAGAGAAATACAAAGCTATCTTAATCATGCATAAAAAAGTTCAGAGAAGACTCAAATAATATTCATAGATAATCTGATTATAAATCCACAATTCATCGGATCTCAACAAACACACCGCAAAAGAAGATTACATCGAATAGAACTCCAAGAACATCGAGAAGAACATTGTATTGAAGATCAAAGAGAGAGAAGAAGCCATCTAGCTACTAGTTATGGACCCGTAGGTCTGTGGTAAACTACTCACACATCATCGGAAGGGCATCAAGGTTGGTGTAGAGGCCCTCCGTGATCGAATCCCCCTCCGGCAGAGTGGCAGAAAATGCCCCAAGATGGGATCTCACGAGAACAGAAGCTTGCGGCAGCGGAAAAGCACTTTTGGTGTGCCCTCTGGTATACGGGGAATATTTGGGTATTTATGGAGCTGGAATTAGGGTTAGGGGAATCCTGTGAGCTTGTGCCCCTTTCGTGCCTCCTCTGGCCTCCTCCCGAAGCTTTGTGGTTGTCTTCTGGTCCAAGAAAAATCCTCAAAAAGTTCTGTTTCGTTTGGACTTCGTTTGGTATTGATTTTTTATAAAAGACAAAAAACAAGGAAAAAAACAGCAACTGACACTGGGCACTAGGTTAATAGGTTAGTCCCAAAAAATGATATAAAGTAGCATATTAATGCATATAAAACATTCAAGATGGATAACATAATAGCATGGAATAATAAAAAATTATAAATACGTTGGGGACGTATCGAGGCCCAACAACAAAATGGAGACCAAAGGGGAAGATAAGCACTTGGCGATCATCTTGACTCCCAAGTTGGTGGTGGCGGCACCTGGATCGCATCTTTTTGTGTAAAAGCCTAGCCTCCGTCGTGTATATGAGGGGAGGCTAGAGGACTCTCATTCCTATGTATTCTTAGATGGACCAACTCTCGGTAGCCATCTCATCTACACCATTGTAACCCCTCGCACAAGGTATCCCTCCACCATAAATAACAAACACGAGCATGATGTAGGGTATTACTCTTCGGAGGCTTGCACCTGGGTAAATTCCCCCATGCGACCTTCGAACTAAGACTTCCAGCTACGCAAGACCCATACCGAGGGATCTGACAGTTTTCTACACCGTCACCCGAGTTATGTGTCGAGGGTGGACTTGTAATTCAGACAAAAAGGGACAGGACCTAGTTGTGTAGTGAGGGTGGACTTGTGATTGGGAAAAAAGGCGAGCGCCCCAATTGCATGTCGGGGTGGAGTTATAACTTGGGACAAAATTGGCCGGATCCCCAATTGCGTATTGAGAGTGAACTTGCAACTCGGGAAAAAAAGGCAGCCCCGATTGCATGTCGGGGTGTAGTTTGACTTGCAACTAAGACAAAAATGGGTTGGACCGAAGTTATGTGTCGAGGGTGGAGCTGCGACCGAGACAAGAAGAAAAAAAGATGAGACCCCCAATTGCATGTCGAGGATGGAGTTGCAATTGAGACAAAAATGGTTGATCCTCCAATTGCGTGACGAGGGTGTATTTACAAATGAGACTAAAAAATGGTCGGGCTTAGTTGCGTATTGACGTTGGCCTGCTCCGGCGAACTCTAAGTTCGCCTCCGTGCTAGCCAGCTTTGTCCTGCCATGTCAACCTCTCTCTTTTGCTTGTGGTGTGTCATGTACTCCCAGTGTTGCATCTCTTAACCACACGTATGGTTACGTGATTGATCATTGTGTTGTAACGTTGACCCTTTGTGTGTGTGTGTGTTTCACTGTTACCCTATATGGTTTTCAGTCCGGTTTTCTTCATAAACCAATCAATAGTTTTCAATCCGGTTTCCCACATAGACCATATCAATCTCTTTTGGAACTGAGATCGACATACAGGGGGGGTTTCCTTCCCCGGTGACCGATTCATCAAAAACAAAACAAAATTTGTTCATCGAGTTCGTATTTTGAAATTTTGTAACCACAACACGGTTGGCAGACAGTACACCGGGCGCCAGAGCCATTCGGGTTTCGAAATAGGCAAGCACTGAACCCCCGCTTTCAAACCCACCCTAAAACTCGCGAGCAGCCAATCCGGCCTCCCCGTATATAAAACCTCCCCGTCATCCTCCCCCCACCAGTCCAACTCCAAACGCGCTGCCAACACCAGCGCCGCCTCCCCCTTCCCCTCCCCCCGCCGCCCACCCCACGAATCAATACCCCCTCCCGAAGCTCCCGCACCGCCCCGCCCCGCCCCGAAACCTAGCCGCCACGCGAGGCACCTCCGCCGATCCCTTCCCTCCCGCCGCCGGCGAGGCCGCCGCCCCCACAGGTACGTCCCTTCCGCCCCACTCCGTTCCGTTCCCCCGATTGGTAGCGTAGTATTTAGCGCTCGCCTCGCGCGGGGGGTATGGACCGCTCCCTGCTGCTCCGGACCGGGCGCGCGTTTCGGCCATGGGGTGCTTACGGCGGCTGCTGCGCAGGGGCCTGCTCGCCATGCTCCCGTCCAAGAGGCCGTCCGATGCCGCGGCGGGGGCCGAGGGCGACGACGGGGACGCCAAGAGGCCCAGGCTCGCGGGGAGCGCCGGTGGCAGCGGGGACCAGAACGGGGCCGCGCCGCAGGAGATCGACGAGGACCTCCACAGCAGGCAGCTCGCTGTGTACGGGAGGGAGACCATGCGGCGCCTCTTCGCCTCCGACGTCCTCGTCTCCGGGCTCAGCGGGCTGGGCGCCGAAATTGGTTCGTCTGCTAATCCCTTCTCCGCCTGCCATTTTTTGCTTAGTTTGCTGCAATGACATGCCGTGCATACACTGAATTGTCCTGGGAAATTCTGCACCAGTGTCCATTCCGTGTAGAGATTGACTGGTCTATGCTATGGGCTGTGTTTTTGTCTGCTATATATAGTGCTGCTATTGTGCAAACTCTGGTTGATACTGATCTGGAATTGTTTAGTTTGTCGCAATGACATACTGCATATACTGAATTGCAATGACATACCGCATATACTGCATATACTGATCTGGTTGATACTTTTCGTATAAATATTTAGTTTGTTGCAATGACATACTGCATATACTGAATTGCCCTTGGAAATTCTGCACCAGTGTCCATTCCATGTAGAGATTGACTGGTCTATGGGGTCTGTTTTTGTCTGCTATGTAGTGCTGATATTGCCTAAACTCTGGTAGATACTGGCCTGGAATCGCTGGACGTTTTTAACCGCTTGTGTTGGGGATGGAATGCTCTGACAGCTAACTGGGAACTTCTAGATGCTCGTTTCAGTACCAATGGCAATGGAACATGTGGATGGGGGATGAGTGCTTGTGCTATTTCTGTCTATATAACTTTCATATGTTTATACAAAAGGCTTACCATGTTACCGTATTCTAGATGCAGAAATGTCCTGGAAAATTCTACACCAATGCCCAATCCATGTATATGTAGATTAAGTTATTAACTGTTCTATGTGTGTTTTTGTCTGTTCTATAGAGGTGGTATTGCCCCAATCTGGTAGAGATACTGATCTGAAATTGCTGAATGTTGTTAACCCGCCCTGTTGGGCATGTAATGGTTGATAACAGAGAAACTGGGTATTGCTGAATGCTCCTTTGATTTATTGATCAGCGATGAGAATGAAACCTGGGGATGGGGGCAGTGCTTGTGCTGTTTGTGGCTACCCAATATATTTTTAATGTTTATACTAGTTAAAAGTCTCAGCTGGTTCTGCAACTAATACGCCACATTTCTCATGTGTTATGCCTGTTGTATTAAACATACATGCTGACCTTTTTTGCAGCAAAGAATCTTGCCCTTGCTGGAGTCAAGTCTGTCACTATACATGATGTAAAAAATGTGGAGATGTGGGACTTGTCTGGCAATTTCTTTTTATCTGAGGATGACATTGGGAAGAACAGGGCTGCTGCTTGTGTAGCAAAGTTGCAGGAGCTGAACAATGCTGTTCTTATCTCAGCTCTGACAGAGGAACTAACGACTGAGCACCTGTCCAAGTTCCAGGTTTGTCTCTAGTCCTTACTGTCAAAATCCATTGTTGTCCACTTGCAAACTTTTTGTTGCTGACCACTGACCTTATTTGTAGCTTACCACTGACCTTATTTGTTGCTGACCACTGACCTTATTTGTAGCCTGCTGCATACACCACTTCAGATTTCATACACTTCGTGTTGCTTTGATATGACTGTCTAACTTGAAGCTTATTTTCATGGCAGGCTGTTGTTTTCACTGATATAGATTTAGACAAGGCTTACGAATTTGATGACTACTGTCACAACCACCAGCCTCCTATTTCCTTTATCAAATCTGAAGTCTGTGGCCTTTTCGGCAGTGTCTTTTGTGACTTTGGACCAAAGTTTACTGTTCTTGATGTTGATGGTGAAGATCCACATACTGGTATAATTGCATCTATCAGCAATGATAATCCTGCACTGATATCCTGTGTTGATGATGAACGGCTTGAGTTCCAAGATGGTGATCTTGTTGTTTTCTCTGAGGTCCATGGTATGACAGAACTGAATGATGGAAAACCAAGGAAGGTTAAAAATGCAAGGCCGTTTTCATTTAGCATCGAGGAGGACACAAGTAACTTTGGCATTTATGTAAAAGGTGGAATTGTCACACAAGTGAAGGAACCAAAGGTGTTATGCTTCAAGGCACTAAGAGATGCAATGACAGATCCTGGAGAATTTCTTCTGAGTGACTTCTCAAAGTTTGAGCGCCCCCCTGTGCTTCACCTGGCATTTCAAGCTCTGGACAAATTTAAGAAAGACCATGGGCGCTGCCCTGCTGCTGGTTGTGAGCAGGATGCTCAAAGTTTTCTAAAGATTGCTGCTGCTATTAATGAAGCCTCAGCTGATCGCAAGCTGGACACTATTGATGAAAAACTATTCCGACAGTTTGCAAGTGGTTCTAAAGCTGTCTTGAACCCTATGGCTGCGATGTTTGGTGGTATTGTTGGTCAAGAAGTTGTGAAGGCTTGCTCAGGGAAGTTCCATCCTCTCAACCAGGTTTGTTCTCTGATCCACCTGTCTTCTTTGTTCTTATGGTCACACATTATCCTTTTCTGATTTTCTGAGTAAGCTCCAACTTATGCAGTTCTTCTACTTTGACTCTGTTGAATCCCTGCCAACATATCCGTTGGAACCCCAAGACTTGAAGCCATCAAACAGCCGCTATGACGCTCAGGTCTCTGTATTTGGTTCCAAGCTTCAGAAGAAAATGGAGGAGGCTAATACTTTTGTTGTAGGGTCTGGTGCTCTTGGATGTGAATTCCTGAAAAACCTTGCGTTAATGGGAGTGTCTTGTAGCAGCAAAGGAAAGTTAACCATAACAGATGATGATATCATTGAGAAAAGTAATTTAAGCCGTCAATTCTTGTTCCGTGACTGGAATATTGGACAGGCAAAGTCTACTGTGGCTGCTACAGCCGCTAGTGCTATCAACCCCAGCCTTCACATTGATGCTCTCCAGAACCGTGCCTGTCCAGATACCGAGAATGTCTTCCATGACACATTCTGGGAGGGCCTAGATGTTGTCATCAATGCTCTTGATAATGTCAATGCCAGGATGTATATGGACATGAGGTGCCTGTACTTCCAGAAGCCACTACTGGAGTCAGGTACATTGGGCGCAAAGTGCAATACTCAAATGGTGATTCCTCACCTTACTGAAAATTACGGGGCTTCAAGAGATCCTCCTGAGAAGCAGGCACCTATGTGCACAGTCCATTCTTTTCCACACAACATTGATCACTGCTTGACATGGGCTCGCTCAGAGTTTGAGGGTTTGCTCGAGAAAACGCCAAATGAAGTGAACTCTTTTCTGTCTAACCCTGCTCAATATGCTGCTGCAATGAGGAAGGCAGGTGATGCTCAAGCAAGAGAATTGCTTGAACGTGTCTCTGAGTGTCTTAACAAGGACAGGTGCAGTACATTTGATGATTGCATAAGCTGGGCCCGACTGAAGTACGTTCTCTTTTCTGCCTTTCGTTTGCTGCATTCTCCTTCGCATGAATATTGTTACATTTTTGCTTGGTTCTCAACTAGATTTTAAGCTGCTGACTTGGTTGTCTAGATAATTCATCACAAAAAACATCACATTCTCCTTTACACGAATTTTGTTACATTACAGAGGTAGTAGATTTTAAGCTGCTGACTTAGTTGTCTAGATAATTCATCACAAAAAAGTTTAGGTCGGTCCACCAGGCATGGATGATCAGATTTAGCCGTTGTCACTTTTATATTAACATTCAATTGTGTGACCTGTATAGACTAGTACTGTTGATTCTTAAGATTACATGACCTTGCTATGCACGAGGCATTGACATACTGTACTTCTATAACTTCTCTTTTTTCCTTAGAGGTGTGTGTAGCTCATTTTTGTGCTTCAGGTTTTGGCTCAAGTTAAAATCCCTCTCTTTTCTTTTTTTGCCAGATTTGAGGATTATTTCTCAAACCGCGTGAAGCAGCTCACATTCACTTTTCCTGAAGATGCTGCCACTAGTATGGGTGCTCCTTTCTGGTCTGCCCCCAAGCGCTTCCCTCATGCACTGCAATTTTCAGCTGCTGATCAGTCTCACCTTAACTTCATTATGTCTGCTTCGATATTGAGAGCGGAGTCATTTGGGGTTGCTATACCTGAATGGGCAAAGGATACTAGTAAGCTGGCTGATGTAGTAAAGAAGATTGCAGTTCCTACATTCGAGCCAAAGCAAGGGGTTAATATTGTGACAGATGAGAAGGCATCGAATCTTTCCAGCACCTCAGTTGATGATGTTGCCGTTATTGAAGATCTTCTTGCTAAGTTGCAAGAATATGCCAAGAGGCTACCTCCAGGATTCCAAATGAAACCTATCCAATTTGAGAAGGTAATTATTCCAAATATTGCATCAAGAAAGTCCAGAAGTGTATATCCATATTACAACTCTTCTGTACTATTCAGCATGTAATAATGTCTTCACTTCTCTTGTACAGGATGATGACACCAACTTCCACATGGATTTAATATCCGGATTAGCAAACATGCGTGCAAGGAACTACAGCATCCCAGAGGTCGACAAGCTGAAGGCCAAGTTCATCGCAGGCAGGATCATCCCAGCCATCGCAACCTCGACCGCCATGGCCACAGGGCTCGTGTGCCTTGAGCTGTACAAGGTCATCGCCGGCGAGCATCCCATCGAGGACTACCGCAACACGTTCGCAAACCTTGCCCTCCCACTGTTCTCGATGGCCGAGCCGGTCCCGCCCAAGGTCATGAAGCACAAGGAGACGAGCTGGACTGTGTGGGATCGGTGGTCCGTCAAGGGCAACCTCACCCTGGCCGAGCTCCTGCAGTGGTTCGCCGACAAGGGCCTCACCGCCTACAGCATCTCGTGCGGCACCTCCCTGCTGTACAACAACATGTTCGCGAGGCACAAGGACCGGCTGACCAAGAAGGTGGTCGACATCGCCAGGGAGGTCGCCAAGGTGGATGTCCCCGAGTACCGGAGGCACCTGGACATCGGCGTGGCCTGCGAGGACGAGGACCAGAACGACGTCGATATCCCTCTCGTGTCGGTTTACTTCCGCTAGTCGGTCCTCGAGATAAGAAGCCTTGCCGCATATCCAAAGCTCTGTTGGCTCGCGAAAGCCACTGATGTAGTTTAGCCGCCGCTCTCGCGCTGATAGCTCTATCATGGTCACCTAAGATATTCTCTCTCTGGTATACTGGTCCTGCAGATATTTGCTCCTTGGTCGCAGTCAAATAGTTGGAGTTGGAGGAATGAACCACAGACACATCGGTTACGGTTAATTGACAGGTTACCAACATTTGGTGGTAGCACCTTTTACCTTTATGTGCGCATTGTCATCTTTCATCTCCAGTGAGCTCACTCGGTCTTCTGTCTGAACCTGTGACGTTTCTCCATGAGGATTTTCCCCCTAGTTTTTTAGTCTGGCTCAAAGAGGTTCCTAGGCCAGGCAGAATGGGGTGCCGGATCTCGAGCGCAGTTTTAGGACCTGTTTGGCAAGAGCCGTTTGAAGCTGTTCCGAACTGTGCGTTGAGCTAGCTAGACACAACTGCAAACTGATGAACGGCCATGCACAGAGCACAGAAGTACGATCATGCACTAACTGAACGGCAAGCTAAATGCGCCGTGCATAATCTCGGTGTTACACTTCCAAAGTACTCCCTCTGTCTCAAAATATGTAGTAGAGTTAGTACAAAGTTAAGACGGTTATTTTGGGACGAAGGGAGTAACAAATAGGAGGAGGCAGTCAACGCGGAGCTGCATGTTGCCCAGAGCAGCTTGATTTTCTTTCTTGTTGAGATCACGAGGAGCTGCGCATGCAGGCACGACCTAAAGCTCCACAAGACGACGGTGCTGGCAGTGGATCGTGCAGCGAAGCTGCTCGTGAACTGAAAGAGCTTGGCCTTGATCTGTACATGTCCGCTCGATCAAGACGACATCGACGGACAATAGGGCAGCGGCTTGGGAGCGAGCGAAGACAAGGATGAGCTCGTTTTTTTAGCGTGCTCAGTTTAAAAAAAAGAGATCCGAGGTTCTTTTTTTAAAACAGAGAAAATAAATACCATAGTATTGAAAAAACTGCAGTATTAATACCATATAGTAGTTTTTAGTGGTTGTCAAACAGCTCAAAATAATTAAAACCACGGTAATCCTAAAAGGGAAAAGCTTACCTTCTGCCGGCCGATCGCGCGCGCCCGTCCGCCGGCTCCGTGGCCGTCCGATCTATGTGTTATCAGACGGTCGAGAGCACTCTCGCGTCCGCCGGAGACGTGTCTGTTTCCTACAACTCACCTCTTGTTTCAGGACAACCATTCCTGCAACTGGATAACAGAAGGGGAGTTTCATCCCGCAGTAGCGTGGGCTCGTGTGGCTGGAAGTGTGAGCGGCTGGATTTGGGAGGGCGATGAACGCGGCGGGCGCAAGGCGTTGGGCGGCCGGGGCTTATCCAACGCGGTGCCGTCGACGACTGGCTCGGGATCGGCGGTGGCCGGCGACGACTCAAGTAGGTACGGATCAGAGATCCCTTCTCCCATTTTTCTGGCCGATGTGGCGATGGTGGTGCTCCCTACTATTTCTCTTGTTTCTGCAACAGAGCGTTTGTTGCGGGAAGTAACGAGTGGGCATGCGGTCTTGTTTCTGCAACAGAGAGTTTGTTGCGGGAAGTAACGAGTGGGCATGCGGTCTTGTTTCTGCAACAGAGCGTTTGTTGCGGGAAGTAACGAGTGGGCATGCGGTCTTGTTTCTGCAACAGAGCATTTGTTGCGGGAAGTAACGAGTGAGCATGCGGTCTGCAATAGAGCGTTTGTTGCGGAAAGTAACGAGTGAGCATGCGGTCTGCAACAGAGCGTTTGTTGTGGGAAGTAACGAGTGGGCATGCGGTCTTGTTTCTGCAACAGAACGTTTGTTGTAGGAAGTAACGAGTGGGCATGCGGTCTTGTTTCTGCAACGGAGCGTTTGTTGCGGGAGGTAACGAGTGGGCATGCGGTCTTGTTTCCGCAATAGAGCGTTTGTTGCGGGAGGTAACGAGTGGGCATGCGGTCTTGTTTCTACAACACAGCATTTGTTGCGTGAAGTAACGAATGGGCATGCGGGGTGCGGACACTTTCTGCTACAGAGCGTTTGTTGTGAGAAGTAACGAGTGAGCATACGGAACGCAGACACTACATCGGACGGCTATCAGCTCGGGCATCCAACGGCCATCGAAGCGGCGGATAATATGTAAACATCGGTCGGCGGACGCGTAGCAGCGCCCACGAATCTGTAGTATTTCCAAAATACTTAGAAAATACAGAGCTATCAAACAGGGCCTAGCTGCTAATAATGCATCACGTCACCTGATATTATATTTTTGTTACTCTCTTTCTTCGTAGCTCAAAGATCGTGTCGACACCGAAACGAGGAAAGATCAAGTATTTTATCTGCGCGTCAGACGCTGTAGTACTACTTAAGTTAATCCACTCGTTAACGGTCGACGGCGAGCTGGAATGGGTCACGGATAACCGCTCGCTGCCACCACTTGATTGGGAAGTAATTCGGGGGGCAGTTGATGAGAGCGAAGGAGGATCACGTCCAAATCAGTGATCAATGCGGCATGCGAGTCTTGGCAATAGTTTATTCGCGATTAAAGAAAAATACTGTTGCTGCTAGTCACGGTCAACTGCTCTGCTTCTGGGGTAGTACCTCCCATCCATGTAAACCAAATTACTACGAGGTAGCATAGGTTGCGCCAAATGACCGAACCGTCGTGCTTGGTCTCCGGTCCATATCCGTAAGCACGCACGCACGCACGAGATGAATTTCCACGTAATTTTCAAGGAGGTGGCTGGCTGTCATCCATTCCCTTCGTTCACACAAATATAAGGTGTTTTGAATATTTCGATATAAGCGTTGTATATACGGACTGAAATAAGCGAACAAACATACTAATACTTGTCCACATATATCCGAATTGCCAAACGCCCAAAAAAAAAACTCTCAATAACTCATAGTCTACCGCCGCTACTTGGCAGCAGGGACGTCGGCGCAAACTCGGCTCGAGACTTGTAGACACTCCGTGAACTGTGAATGAACCCGTGATTTGCAAATCTTCCTCCTCTTCTTCTCTGCTCTTTTGGCCTGCTTTAAATAATGATCCCCTTTTCTCTTCCTTTGCTTCGCCTGAAAAAAGAAGCAAAAAAGTAAAATAAACAGGAAATGAAAGCATTTAAAACAGGCCAAAAAAGAAGAAGAAATAAATAGCGTTCACGCGTACAACCTTTTTTGCCCAGCTTTGATAACAAGAAAATAATACTACAGGAAAGGAAAGCATTTATTTGGAGGAAAATAAATGACGTTTGTCGCCGCGCTGGCCAGTCTCTTTCGTCCACCTTTCTTCCCCCTTGGCCGCGTCCAACCTCTTTCCTCCACCGCTCACGCGCTTCCCAGATCCCCCCACCCTCTCCTCCCCTCGCCACCAAACCACCATACCAAGCACAAGCAGCTTCATTCTCCTCTCATTTGGTCCCCGTGACTTGCTCCACCCACATGCCACTGCCCCGTGCTCGTCTCGCCGCTGCCATTCCCCCCCTCGAGCTGCCGTACTGATGATGAACGACCCGCCGCCCTCCTCGCGCCACCGGCTTCTGGCGCCGCAGCTGCTGCTGGTGCTGTTGCTGGTGGTCTCCGTCTCCTGCCCGCTCGCCCACGGCGCCGCAGGTCGGTCTCCTTCTTGGGTTTTCGCTTGCTTGCTTGTTTCTTTCTTCTTGCTGCTGAAGCAGGCGAGCTGATTTTGGATTTGTCATCCTGGTTTCTGCAGCGGTTGGAGGAGGACTTGGTGGTGCTCATGAATGGAGCGCGAGTACGGATGCCGCTTCCGTTGAACTCAGGTGAGCTTGCGAATCCGCGCCGCCCTTGGTGATTTTAGAACTACTGTTAGCCATGGAATTCGAGAGAGCTTGGGTTCGAATTTTACTTTCTGGGATTTTTTTGGGAGGCGTATGCAACTGTATAACTGTAAATTGGCTTGCCTGGGTGTTCTTGGTTGGTGATTCGGCAATGATTTGAAGTGGTCTGCTTTATCGGCCGGTGGTTAGGTGGAGCCGGGTTATTATAATTTCGGTACAGGAGGGGGAAAGGTGGCACAAATCTGGGGGGAGGGCATGTTTCTGCCTGATTGATCGAATCATTTTTCTTCTGGTATCAATCATGCCAGCATCTGAAACGGATTAACAAATCTGAATTGGCACTTTTTTTTTTATATATATAGTGATACCATACAGCTCGAGATGTGGAGGTGTTACCATGAGTAAAATTTATTTACGTATTTACGATGATCAAAGTGTTTCGTACTCAACTGTGAGCTGTTTCTTACTCATATGAGATGCACCAAGTATACTAACGTTTTCTTTGTTTTGCTTCATGTGCCGTTGAAACATCAGAAATTCACATCCGAGAAAACTACTACAGATACCCTTCCCACCATTTCTCATGCCGCCGACTCGAGCTCCTGACCACAAGCGCAGGCGTCGCATAAGAGCACCCTCGCCCGCTCCATCGCCATCGCCGTTCGTCGCTCTGCCGGAGGCCTCGCCATCGCCATCGCCTTCAGCTTTTCGCCCATCGCTAGCCCCTCCACATCTGGTCAGGCCTCTGCTTTCCACCCCACAGCCAAGCCAAGATCCTCTAGTTGGTGCCCCAGTCAACGCTTTGCATAAGCATTCCTGGAGAGCCTACGGTTTGGTCACGGCAGGTGGTGCAGCCTTCCTTGTCATGGCAGCGGCATTTGCTGTATACTGCCGGGTGAAGAAAGTGGGTACTGTGAGGCCTTGGGTGACAGGGCTAAGCGGGCAACTGCAGCGAGCATTTGTGACAGGTAACCTTCTTTCTACTTGTGCATATTTGTATACAATATTTAGAGTACTTCGGTTGCACCTTAACACATGACCAATCATGTTTTCCAGGTGTACCTTCACTGAAACGGTCAGAGCTGGAAGCAGCCTGTGAGGATTTCAGCAATATAATCGGTTCTACAGCTAACTGCATGCTGTATAAGGGAACATTGTCAAGCGGAGTTGAAATAGCGGTTGTGTCAAGTTTAATATCATCTAAGAATGATTGGTCAAAAGAATGTGAATCCCAGTACAGGAAAAAGGTAACTTGCCACTGACCTCCTTATGCACACATATATTCTGCTTAATACACATCGACTAAAACGGCTATGGTCTCAGATCTCGAGTTTATCCAAAGTGGGCCACAAGAATTTTATAAATCTGCTTGGCTACTGTGAAGAAGAAAATCCTTTCACCAGAGCTATGGTGTTTGAATATGCTCCAAATGGGACTCTTTTTGAGCATCTCCATGGTAAGTGTGTACATAATATATCCTTTTAGATTTTTCTGTGTCAACAGAATGATTCCTATAATGTTCAGACACTTCAACAATTTCAGTATCTGATAATGTTTTTGATTGTGTTGCAGTTAGAGAAGCTGAGAACTTGGACTGGATGGCCCGACTTAGAATATCGATGGGGATAGCTTACTGTCTGGAGCAAATGCACAAGCTGAATCCACCCGTCGTGCCAAGGAGCTTCGGCTCAACAACTATCTACCTCACCGATGATTTTGCCGCAAAGGTTTCAGATCTTGATTTCTGGAATGGCACCAAGGGATCTGATTCGGTCACCGACGACTGCACCATGTTGGACACGGAGAGCATCGTGCATCAGTACGGCATTATACTGCTGGAGATACTAACCGGGAGAGTGCCCTTCCCTGAGCAAGACCTGCCACTCGAAAAGTGGGCGTCCATCTATTTTGAAGGCAAGATGCCTATTGCAGAGCTGATTGACTCGAGCCTGGGATCCTTCCCTGAAGAAACTGCGCACGCCTTGTGCGACATCGCGAGGTCCTGCGTCGACCCGGACCCGAGCAAGAGACCGCGGATGGCGCAGGTGGCGGCTCAGATGAAGGAGATCACGGCGGTGGGGCCTGAGGGCGCGACTCCGAAGGTGTCGCTGCTGTGGTGGGCTGAGCTTGAGATCATGTCTGCTGAAGCTACCTGATGGTGAATCCCTCCGGCAGTCCATTTCCCCCTGTTGTGATCATGGATTCTTTGGTTTGCTTTATTGTTCCTTGTACTGAAAAGTTGGTTGTGTCTTTGGCTTGAACATGTAGTAGTGGGTTAGTGGCATTGTAATGAGGTGTCCTGCCAGCAAATCTAGTGGAAGTAAACGGGGAGATGTGTGGTTTACGCCATGTTTACCTATGATTTGATCAATTGTTAGGCAAACATCTGGGTCACTTGATGTCCTATCGCAACGTGCCCCATGTCTCCCCGCAACTCCTCCAGCCGCCGACGCATCATCCTCGCTTCCTAGTGTGATGCTCGACGGTCTGGCGATGCTCCATCTGCTTCCTAGTGTGATGCTCGACGGTTAGGCGATGCTTCGGCGGCCTGGCAATGCTCCATTATAGCACCAATGAGGCCGATGTTCCTTTGCGACACCAATGATGGTCTCCCCTCCCGCTCGGTATACCACAGCTACACCCTATCTTGGGACACCGGCGTGGAGAATGGGACTGCAGCACACATGCAGAGGAAAAGGCTCCAAGTTCAAAAAGTCCGAACAAAAACTCAGATATAAATTTCATTTTACATTGTGGGACCCTCCCCTTTGGGGAAGGACCCTTTAAAAATTAGCGTATGCTGCTCATTGTGGCGCCCACACGGTATTCTTTAGTAAAAGGCGAAAGAATAGTTCGCTTTGTGGTCACCACGCAGCTGCGTGCCTTCCAAAGCTGGCCCTGGCTGCCCTCTTATACACCTCGCTCGCCACAGCTTCTCCCACGGCAGCGATGTGGTACTAAACTGGAGCGCTACTACAGACTCCCCTCAGCTGTCAGCTAGGCTCGATCTCACGCGGCCTCAACAGCCTGCAGGCCCAATGCTGCCACCCCCATTGTATAAGGCCCAATGCGGAGGATGATATATAACTGGGCCAGATTCAAAGACACGCATTTCTTTCGAGGACAATAATTTGTGGCACATATTTCTCAAAAAAAATAAAAAAATTTGTGGCACATTCGCTGAAAGACAAAATTGTGGCACATACATGAGTTCCTGTGGAGACCAATTGGCTGGAGTTGTTCACGTCCCTATTAATAATAGAATTGAAAAACACCTTTTGAAAAAATATATTTTCCATAAGCATGTACAGAAATGCTCGCCATGTACGTGTAACTTTGACAAAGAAATGTAGTGATTTGCGGGCTACGCAAAAGAGAGGACAAATCGTGGTATAGATGCACGAATCTGCTTATTTTTTATGTAAGCACAATGAAAAAAAAAACATGTTGTGCAATTTCACAGGTATGCAGTGGCACGCGGAGCGCATATTGATGTATATGTGGATTTTTCTTAGGAAAACTAAACTCTGAAACAAAAAAAATTCCAACTTTTTTTGAAGCTCTTTACCCTCCGATATTTATTCAATAGGCAAAGGCGTATCTTCCCTGAAAAGGAAAGGAATGCTCATATTCGTTATGGTTTCCCCACCTCCCGCCGGCGCTGGCGCCCTGTCTCGTCTCCTCTAGCCTTAGGGCCATGGAGCGCCCTGTCTCATCTCCTCTGACCTTAGGGCCATGAAGGCGCGGTAGATCCCGACCCTTGCTGGCTGGAGGGCTTATGCTTCATTTTTATTTATTTATATGTTTGCAAAAACAAAAATTATCTATAACAAAAATTTACAAGTACCTAGAGCACCTGATGTATATGTGGAATTTTCTTTAATAAGAAAAGTAAAACTTAGAAACATATTTTTTTTCTGCCTGCAAAAAAGAAACATCTCACTTTTTATAATACGGAGTTACAAGGCGCCTGAATTCAAACCACTCGCTCCGCTAAGCTGCTATATACGTCCTGAAGACCTGAACTGATAATAATAAGAGATGAACATGCAACATGATCTGATCCCGGACACGACTGAAACTGACGGTGCTCCAGTCATCGCTGCAGTTAACAATAGAAGAAATCCAGACATGTCCGGGCTCTGCTTCATCTACATGAAACTGAAGAGTTTACTTGTTTCTTTGCCTGTCGGGTGCTTGTGTAAGGTTAGGAGTGACTGTAACTCCTTTGCCCACTTGTTAGCTTTCTCTGCGCATGTACAGGGGATGGTTGGAGTCTGACTGAACTTCACTCCAGATCACATTGCTGAAGCTGCACACAACTTGATTGTAATGTGTCCCATTGTCAATAATAGTCTCCTTTAATCTAAAAAAGTATGATAAACTTGCATGTATGCTTGGTTTTTCCCCCATGTTACTAGAAAATGCTGGATTCCATCTACAAAAGAAGAGAAAATGGTCAGGTTCCATCATTAAAAAAAAGAAAAGAATATAGGCGTGTTCCAAAAAAGACAATGGAAATATATGTTCTGAACTGATAAGAGATCAACATGCATTAACAGACTTTTTCTCTTTCGTGCTATTATCATATCACTTTTACATATTTTTAGCAATAATTTATATCATTTTTATTTGGACTAACCTATTAATGCAGTGCCAAAGGCAAGTTCCTATTTTTTTGGGGGGGGGGGGGGGGGGGGGGGGGGGGTGGTGTTAGGTGAAACATTCACAGAGCCGGAATGAACTGAATTTTTTTGTGAAATTTTTATGGAAAATATCGATTTTTTGGGCGAAGGAACCATCGTAAGGCGGTGCGCGAGGGTGTCACATGGCCTCAAGGCGTGGCCTAGTCACCACCCGCGCGAGGGGCCCGCATGGGGGTTGTGGATGTCGGTTGGAGCTCTTCTTTCGCCGCAAGAAAGCTAATTTTATGGGAAAATTCTCTTAAAATTTCAGCACAATCGGAGTTACGGATCTCAGAATATTTAAGAAACGGCGCTCGGCGTCAGAAACAGTGCTGAAGCAGAGAAGAAAACAGAGAGAAACATAGGAGGAGTGATCCAGTTTCGGAGGGCTGTCGCCTTCCGGGAGCCATGGAGGCCAAGGACTAGAGGGGGAAACCTTCTCCCGTCTGGGGGGTGGCCAAGGAAGAAGAGAAACACTAGTAGAAAACAGGGCAGAGGGCCATTAGTCTGGAACCGGGACTAATGCCCAAAACCTTTAGTCCCGGTTCGCTTACGAACCGGGACCAAAGGAGCTCCACGTGGCCGCTGTGGGGCGCCCAGGCAGGAGGACCTTTAGTCCCGGTTGGTAACACTAACCGGGACTAAATGGCAGCCACGCGTGAGCAGCTCCCAGGCGCTGGGTTTTTTGTTTTTTTGAAGGGAGGGGGGGGGGGGGGGTTAGGGGTTTGGAGGGTTAATTTAGGGATTTCATATTGTGTTAGCTAGCTAATAGAGAGAAGTGACCTCTCTTTCTCCGTGCTTGGTCGACGCTAGCTACTATACATATAGAGAGAACTCGACGCTAGCTAGTAAGCATATGAAGGAACCATTAATTACACAACATCGTGATCATGAACATATATAGAGAGAAGTGACCTCTCTTTCTCCGTGCTTGGTCGAACAACAAGTTTTCGTATATCTATCTGACACTACTACATATATACAATATAACATTCCTGACATCATCAAGCGCCAACGTCCCATTGAATTTCCATATGGTATTCTCCGTCTTTATGTATGACGTGGTCAAGAAAGAATCCCGCCAATTCCTCTTGAATTGCTCGTATGCGATCATGTGGTAGGAGTTCATCCCGCATCTGCCAGATCTAATTTAAAGAAGGGGGTCAATATACATATATATGAATGAAATTCAACACAATTGATGGTAATAAAAAAATTTATGAATATTGTTTACGTACTTCATATTGTTGGTCAGAGTAGCCCCGCTCAGAGGTCGAGTGGTGAATGAACTCGCAAACGTAGTATCCACATAAATTATTCCCGCCTTCCTGCCACAAGCACTTTACGAGAATAGAGTTCAATCAAACTGATAATCAAGCATGATGATGGTATTGATGAAACTAGAATCAATGAGAGATGCGCGGAACTAGCTAGTACTACTTACTCTGGGTCGAGTAAATCGCAGCTCCTTCCTCAGACCCGGAACCATTCCGGTGAACTGTTTTCAAACCCTGCCAGGGAAAGAAAATGATTACTTGATATCAGGAAATGAACGAAAGTTGCCGATATGGTGCGATAATGATCGATTGAACTTACTTCTGGAGCATTGCAGTCATGTCCGCATAATCATTGGGATCTTTACGTCTCGAGTCTAAGACAGTTACTACTGCCCCATCATGCTTAATGGATAGTAGAATGAAGAGGAACCTGCGCACACATAACTCATCAATTACATTACTTAACCTCGAGTAAGCGAAAACGAATATGCACAAGACAGTAACACTCACTTGAAGTTGTAAGGAAAGAGTATTGTCCTTTTGTTTTGATGTCGAAGGAACGATTGTAGCAAGTTTTTCTCAGTATCTTCAACTCTGTTTTGTACCGACCATTCATTTACGGTATTTGGGCTAATGAACCCAATGTCATAGATTTGTCCTTTTTTGCATTCGACGATCTTCAATCTGCATAATATAGTGAGGATAATTATATATACATGCAATGAACGAGCTGAGCTAGAGACTTAATTACAGAAGTAATACTTACAGACAGTAGCAAGTCATGAGTTATTTGTCGAGGACGTCTTGATTGAATAACTGAAATAATTCCACAAATTCAACAGGCATCACCTCAACTCCAATGAGGCCGTGCTCATATTTAATTCTCAGCAATATACTGTCGGTCGCAGACTTCCTGCAGGCAATGTTGGGGATATCGCTTATCGGGAACTTATCGGTCGACCCATGATAAGGGGTAAATCGGTCAGTTTATCGGCATATCGGCTGATTTATCTTCGTATCGGCTGATTTATCGGCCAATTTATCTTATCGGTCAGACAGCGATAAGCGATAAATCGGCCGATTTATCGGAATATCGGAAGATATCTTGAACAATGCCTGCAAGTATCCATGTACCATTCATGCAATCTTCGCATCATCGTTGTTAGAGGAGGATGATCAGGTTTGACGAGAGGCTTCCCGTGCTCGTATCTGAAGATCTCTACTACCTCTAACATTTCAAATTGTACATCATCGCCCAGGTAATCACCAAGATTGGTACCGGGCACTAGCCCCGGATGATTAGCGACGATATCGCTAGACACCTTGAGCGGGGGGCACGATTGCTTCTCCTGTTCGCCGAGCTGGGGAATTGTTTTCCCACTTCTTCGTTTTGCTTCTAATCTTGCAGCACTGGAAGTACTTCCCGACCGCCACGCTTCATCATATATCTTTTCAATACAGCGGTTATAGTTGGATTGCGGCGGAGGCGGTGATGGTCGCTTCAGGGCATCCAGAGTGCGCTTCGCTTTCACCGGATCTACCGTTTCCTTCGGAGGTGGAGGTTTCCGTTCAAAATGGGCCTGCACTTCGGCTTCCACGATTTCATCGGTTTCCTTGTCAGTCCTCTCATATGGTAACTTTGGAAGAGGCTTCAGGCTTGGACCAAATCTGTATTTCTTCCCGCCTCTTGTACTGCTAGCCACCGGAGCGGCGGCGTCTCTCTTCCGCCATTGCTGATGCGGCGGAGTCCGCTGACACGTCGGAGGAGGCGGAGGAGGAGGCGGAGTGCCCTGACGCGTCGGAGGAGGCGCCGAAGGATGCGAAGTGCCCTGACGCACCGGAGGAGGCGGAGGAGGAGGCGTCCAGTTTGGAAGCTTGATGTACTCCTTTCTCCATAGACAGTTACTCCTTAAAGCATTTTCCAGATGAATCTCCCCTTCACCTGTAGGGTAGTCAAGCTCCAGCTCCTCAAATCCCTCCATTATTTCATCCACCGTCACAATAGCATAACCATGTGGAATCGGACGACAATGAAAAGTTCCCTCAGCTTGAGGAGGTACAACAGAGCCGACCGCCGCCTTCAAGGTCAGGTTCTGGCATTTCGTCATTAGCTCGCAATGTTCAGCCTCCGTGATACTATCCACGGGGTAGCGAGGAGCCGTGAAATCAGGCTGAACGAGCTCCGTGGAAGCCACGCTGCTTCTCCGCTGAGATGGTGGGGTAGCTTCTGGGGCAGCGTTGAAGCAAGGATCTTCGTGCCGCTGAGACGGTTGGCCGGTAGCTCGCTGGCTCTCAAGTTGATCCTCTAGTTTTGCTAATCTTGCACTGATCCTCTGCATTTCGGTTGCTTCCTCTTTCCTCTTTCTCTCTCGGCTTCTATAACCACCGCTGTCGGGAAACCCATGCACCCACGGAACGGAGCCTGGTGTGCCTCGTGTTCGTCCAGGGTGCTCAGGATTCCCGAGGGCCTCTGTCAGCTCGTCCTTCTCTCTGTCGGGAATGAACATCCCTTCCTACACTGCCTTGATATATTTTTGAAGCTTCCGGATGGGTATTGCAAGTTGCTCGTCCATCCAAACACACTCCCCTGTTTCTGGGTCCAAATTTCCCCCAACCCCGAAGAACCAAGTCCTTGAACGATCTGGCCAGTGCAATGTCGCTGGTGGGACCCCTTTAGCAAGCAGGTCTTGCTCAGCTTTGTCCCATAATGGCCGGACTTTGTAGTAGCCACCTGACCCCGTGTGATGGTGATACTTCTTCTTTGCAGCATTTTGCTTTTTGTCAGTGACCTTTTCTTACCCTTCTCCGATTTCTTGTAGGCCACAAATGCGGGCCAGTGATCTCTTATCTTCTCATATCGACCGATGAATTCTGGAGTCTTCTCTTTGTCGACAAACTTTGTGTTCAACTCTTTCCTCCAGTTCCTGAATAGTTCTGCCATCTTCTTAAGAGCAAACGCCTTGACCTTTTGCTCTATAAGTGGGTTATTCAGATCCTCCTCTGGCGGTAGGCTGAAATTTGTCATCAGCGAGGTCCAAAGATCATCTTTCTGTCTATCCTGGACATAAGAAACTTCAGGGTCCTTATTCTTATTCCATTGCTGGATGCTGATCGGGACGTTGTCCCTAACAACAACTCCGCACTGATGTACAAATGCGTCCTTGGTCCGCTTGGGAGCAATCGGTTGGCCATCTTTCGCGACTTCGGTGATCGTGAACCTTTCATCCTGGCGCAACCTTTTCTTCAGGCCTCGTCTCCTTATGGAAGTTTGGCTCGATCCGGAGGGCTAAAAGAAGAAAGAAGCATTAATATATGTACATACCAAAATAATTAATGCATCAAGTCAGCACAGGCTTTATATATATATAGAAACACTATTCTGATCACGGGATCAGAATATTATTCTGATCACAACCTGAACTTCCTGAGTTACACAACCTGAACTTCCCTCTGTAGGAACCCGACCGTCGGGCTATCCTCGCAACCGTGTCTCCCCGCGTGAATTTTTCTCGTCAGTCGTGTTTTATGTGATGTAAGTGTAATCTGTAAACGGTTTTTAGCAACTAAATGCCCGTTTTAAATAGGAATCTCGCTCGTTGGCGAATTTTGCTCTCGGGTCATGATGAACATGCCTCTGTTGCAATTTTACTGCCTGAGTTGTTCGACCTGAACTTTCCCCAGTGCTAGGTTGAACTTCCGCAAACATTGCCCAAATGGGGCTTGCGATATACCGTTGGAAAGCTATGGACACGAGTATCATGACCCAAGTTAAATTTTTGGCAAAATCTAAGCGGTTTAAGAGCAGTTTTGAAAACCGTTTTTTCTTCATACAAAAAACGTGAATCGTATTTTTGATCGCATTTCTAAACCGTTTATCGGAATGAGGCAAATAATATGGCATTGGAAAGCTGCTGCAAAACCGCTTCTTTCACATGTTGAAAGTTTTCTCTAATTCCCTATGGTTAAAGAGTAATATGGAAAATCGTAGAATTTTGCAAACCAAACAGTCGAGTTCGTATTTTTTATGCCATTTCTAAACGGCTAATCCAATTGAGGCAAATGATATGGCGTTGGAAAGCTTATGAAAATGCGCTACTTTTTCATGTTCAAAGTTTTTTCTAATTTTGAACGGTTTAAGAGTAATTTAGAAAACGGTACAAGTTCCATCGAGTTCGTATTTTTGAGTTAATTTTTTAACCGTACGTCCGAATGCAGCAAATGATATGGCGTTAGAAAGTTTGAACAAATGCGAAACTTTTTGGTATATATTGTTTCTCCCAATTCTTTACGGTTTTAAGTCAGTTTTGAAAATGGCTAAAAAATGTTTTTTGGCCGTAATTTCTACAAACTTTATCGGAATGGGGCAAATAATATACCGTTGAAAAGCTATGAAAAATGCGAATTTTTTTCATGTAGATGGTTTTCTCTGATTCCTTGCCGTTTTCAAGTAATTTTGAAAACAGTGAGATCATGCGTTCTGCCTTTATCGCGAAACAGATTCTTCGAAAATGCACCGCGGGAAGAACTTGAACTTCTCGGCATGTCTACTTGAACTTCACTCCATTTTTCACGTGCTTTGTTTTGCTCGTAGCTCTCCATCCACTCACCGGAATTGAGCAAGTGATATACCGATGGAAAGCTGCTGTAAACACGCAACTTTCCCGTGTTGATCATTTTTTCATACTCGCGACGGTTTTAAAAGTTTTTCATCTGAAATTCATTCAGTGTAGTAGTTGAACTTCCTGCTGTTTTCACGTTGAATTTCTCTGACGTATTTTCGTTTGTAATTTTCTCATCCATTCGTCAGTGTTACACAAATGATATTCCTTTTGTACAAACCTCTCTCACAATAATTTTTTTAACTTTCTTCGACCGAGGACTTGAACTTATAACAACAAAAAATTTGGACCTTGCCTTTTTATTCATTTTTCTAATATTAAACACACACCATGTAGTACATGAGCTTTTCCATTTTTATAATTTGAATTTTTGTTTTTCTTTTTGAAATCAAATTGCTCTCAAATAATATACTGAACTTCTTTGTGGATTGAGAGAATTATTTTAAAATGCAAAAAAATAATTTCTTTTTTGTGTTTTTGAACATGGAAATACAAGGTGAACCTCTCTCGCAAGAATTTTTGAACTTCCCCGGACAGAGCACTTGAACTTCTTTCAACAAACCTTTTAAGCTTTTATTTTTTCTATACTTTTATTCTCACCTGAAATGCATTCCTTGCAGTACTTGAACTTCTCGTTGTTTTCACTATGATCTTCTGTCACATTTTTGTGTATACGTCGAATTACACACAATTGAAGGTCGAATGCCATTTTTGGTCATTTTAAAACATGTAATTGGAGGTCGAACGTCCCGCAATATAAATTCTGAACAACATACACCAATTTGTTTTAACCGTTTTTCAGAATAGAGCGTGTGATATACCCTTTGGAATAGAGCATAGGATATACCGCTTGGGAAGTTTTTGAATACATTGTGAACCTCTCTCACACGAATTTCTGAACTTTCCCGGGCCGAGCACTTGAACTTCTAGCAATTTTTTTTCCTTTTTTATTGTATTTTTCTCATACGAAACACACACCATGCAGTACGTGAACTTCCGGTTGTTATCACTTTGAACTTCTCTCTGGTTTGAGAGAATTATTTTAAAACACCAAAAACAACATTTTTTGTATGTGTTTTTGGACATCTAAATACACGGTGAACCTCTTTCAGAAGAATTTTTGAACTTTCCCGGCCCCAGCACTTGAACTTCTAGCATGATTTCTGCCTTCATGATTTAGAAAATGGCGAGATCATGATTTCTGCCTTCATTGCGAAAGGAAATGCACTGCGTGAAGTAGTTGAACTTCCGGAGCATGTCTGTTTGAACTTCACTCTGTTTTTGACGTGCTTTTTTTTGCCCATAACTCTCAAACCACTTACCAGAATTGAGCAAATGATATACCGATGGAAAGCTATTGAAAACACGCAATTTTCCCGTGTTGATTAGTTTTTCATGCTCGCGATGGTTCAAAAGAATTTTTTAATACATAAAAACATTTTTTAAATGATATATATGAAAATTTTAAACCGTTCATCGAAATGTAACACATAATATACCGTTGGAAAGCTTATGATTAGCAGCAAGTTTTTCATATAGATAGGTGTTACAAATTCGTTGCCGTTTGAGAGCAGTTTTTAAAATGGCAAAACAACTTTGCTTTTTGCCTTTTTCCAACATGTAAATGAACGACGGACGTCTCGCGCATGAATTTTGAACTTTGCTAGGAGGAGCACGTGAACTTCTTGCAACAAACCTTTTTATGCCTTTTGTTTTCTATTCTTATATTCTTATCTGAAATGCATTCTGTGTAGTAGTTGAACTTCCCGCTGTTTTCACCTTGAACTTCTGTCACGTATTTTTGTTCAACCTCCCTCACAAGAATTTTTGAACTTTCTCGGACTGCGCACTTGAACTTCCGGCAACAAAACTTTTAGCCTTTACTTTTTCATTATTTTTTTAATAGAAAATGCACATCGTGTAGTACTTGAACTTCTGGCAGTTATCAATTTGAACTTCTGAGATCATGCGTTCTGCCTTCATCGCAAAAACAGAGTCTCCGAAAATGCACTGCGTCAAGAGGTTGATCTTCTGGAGCAGTTCTGTTTGAACTTCACTCTATTTTTCACGTGCTGTTTTTTTGCCAGTAACTCCCCAACCACTTACCGGAATTGAGCAAATGATATACTGATGGAAAGCTGTTGAAAACACGCAACTTTAACGTGTTGATCATTTTTCATACTCGTGATGGTTCAAAAGAATTTTTTCAATACATAAAAACGTGTTTTCATGTTGAACTTCGGCCACATATTTTTTATAAAAACGTGACAGTTGAAAATAACTTTTTTTCATAAAATACTCTGTTTTATTCTTTAGTAGCCGGAATGATCCAAGTTTTCGTTGCGAACATCGAAATGCTCGCTGTTTTCATATTGAACTTCGGCCACATATTTTTTGTTTGTAATTCCTCACCCGTTCCTCAGAGTTCCACAAACGATAAATCATTAGAAACTTATTGAAAAGACGCAACTATTTTTAATACGGTTAAACTTTTCTTTTTGAACAACATACACCAATTTATTTTAACCATTTATTTTTTGAATAGAGCATACAATATACGTCTTGGAAAGTTGTTGAATAGAAAAGAACTCTTTTAATGTAGAGTATTTTTATTCCAAATTTGTAATGGACTGAGAGAAGTATTTTAAAACATGAGACACAACATCTTTTTTTTGTGTTTTTTGAACATGTAAACACACGTTGAACCTCTCTAACAAGAATTTTTGAACTTCAGAGGGAAGAGCACTTGAACTTCTAGCAAAAAAAATTTTAGACTTCGCCTTTTTACTCGTTTTTCTCGTATGAAACACACACCATGCAGTACGTGAACTTCTGGCTGTTATCACTTTGAACTTCTCTCTGTTTCACTTTAGTAACCGAAAAAACCTTAGTTTTTTATAGACATCGAACCGCTCTAACTTTTTATTTGAACTTCTTTTGTGTATTTTTTAGAAATGTGAAGATTGGAGTTTTGTTAGAAACATCGAACTTCTTCGTTATTTCAAATTGAACTTATTGGTTTTATTCTTTTGTACTGGAAAAATCTGTTTTTTCAAATAAATATCAAACTCCTCCGCTTTTTCCAATTGAACTTCTTGGTTTTATTCTCTATTAACGAGAAAACCTGAGTTTTTTTACATACAATGAACTACTCTGTTTTCAAAAATTGAACGTCTTGGCTTTAATCTCTCACTACTGGAATCCACTTCTTTGCCGTCTGCCACTTCTTTGCCGTCAGCTAGCGGACGGCAAAGAAAGGCTTTGCCATCAGCCACCAGAAAACTGACGGCAAAGAATCAGCGGACAGCAACGGATGGCTTTGCCATCAGCATACTTTGCCGTCCGCTAGCGGACGGCAAAGAGGGTGGGTGGCGGGCGTACGAGGGCGACTTAACGGCCATCTTCTTTGCTGTATGCTGGCTGACGGCAAAACATCTTTGCCGTCCGTCAGCAGACGGCAAAGAAGATGGCCGTTAGTTCGTCCGTTTCCCCCCGGCCCCACCCCACTAGGTATGCTCTTTGCCATCTGCTGGCAGACGGCAAAGAGCTGTGACCTAGCAGATAAGGGGCCGCGCCCGTGCCCGATCTGTCCATTCCCTCTCTCTCCCTGCCCGAGCCGCCCCGACCCCTCACCCCTGCCGCCGCCCGGCCGCGCTGCCGCCCGCCCCGCCCAGCCCAGCCGCCGCCGCCGGCCGCGCTGCTCCGCCCGCCCGGCTGCGCCTGAGCCGCCCCCGCCCCGCGCCACCCACGTCGTCGGCCGCCCCGCCCCGCCCGTCCCGAGCCGTCGCCGCCACCGCCGGCCGCTACGCCCCGCCGCCGCCGGCCGCTACGCCCCGCCCGCCCCGCCAGCGCCGCCCCCGTCCCGAGTCACCGGCCGCCCCGCACCGCCCCGCCCCCGTCCCGAGCCGCCGTCGCCCGGCCGCACCGCACCACCTGGCCGCACCACCCGGCCCTGCCCTGCCCCCGCCCCGCCCCTCATCGTGGTGAGTTTTTTTTTCTATTTTTTTAGATTTAGTTTAGATTTGTTTAGTTTAGGTTAGTTTAGTTTAGGTTAGTTTAGTTTATTTAGTTTAGTTTAGGTTAGTTTAGGTTAATTTAGTTTATTTTAGGTTACATTTAGTTTATAGTTTTGTTTAGTTTTTTTTCCTGTTTTTAAGAATAATCAAGAAAGATGAAAAAAAAGAAAAAGAAGAAGAGGAAGAAGAAGAAGAAAAAAGAACAATAAGTAGTAGAAGAAGATGAAAAAAAGAAGTAGAAGTTGAAGATGAAAAAAAGAAGTAGGAAAAGAGGGCGCCCGGGGACGAGCGGGTTAGGGGGTTCCTTGGTGTCGATGGAACCCTAAATAGCAAGTATCGTCGGTGCGAGGTACATGTGGCCGTCGGTGTCGAATACTACATCCACGTCCCACAAGTGACGCCGACGTCCGGCGTCCCAAAGCAACTGTTCTCGGCGTTGATGGCGGTCAAACACCATTGCGAATTTGTCTGGCAGCCTCTGCGATGATGATTAAAAGGCAAGTGTTGAAACTTGAAACACCCAAACTGACTCAAGTCGGTTTGGTTGTTTGAAATTTCAAAACTTGGCTTTAATCCTCATCGCAGAGGCTACCAGACAAATTCGCCAAGGTGTTCAAACGTCATCGGCCACCAGAACTATTGTTGCGGGACGCCGGGCGCCGGCTTCACTTGTGGGATGTGGATCTAGTGTTCAACGCCGACCGCCTCATGTAACTTGCACCGATGGTAGTTGCTATTTAGTTTACCCGGGGACGAGCGGGTTAGGGGGTCGTTGTCGATGGAACCCTAAATAGCAAGTATCGTCGGTGTGAGATACATGTGGCTGTTGGTGTCGAACACTACATCCACGTCCCACAAGTGACGCCGGCGTCCGGCGTCCCACAACAACAGTTCTCAGCATCGATGGCAGTCGAACACCATTGCGAATTCGCCAAGGTGCTCGACCATCATCGGCCACCAGAACTATTGTTGCGGGACGCCGGGTGCCGGCTTCACTTGTGGGATGTGGATCTAGTGTTCAACGCCGAGCGCCACATGTATCTCGCACCGATGACACTTGCTATTTAGGGTTCCATCGACGCCAAGGAACCCCCTAACACTTGCTATAGGTGTCTTCAATCATCAGTATGTGTGACCACTATGCGTCTCCCGTTCGAAAGGGTTACATCTATAAATATGCATGCATTTGCATATTTATAATCGTGATTCTTTCGAATTGTCCAACGTTATCCATGGACAGCCCGAGTATGTGTAGATTGGGTTCGTTTTCCCATATGCTCAGCTCCGGATCCGATGCAGAATTTCGTCAGTGCCTCCCTGTTGTTCTCCGGGTACACATTCTCTCTGCTTATTGCCGAGACGTGTATCAGGAGAACAGCGGGGAGGTGCTGCCAAAATTTTGCGTCGGATCCGGAGCAGAGCATGGGAAAACGAACCCGATCTACACATACTCGGGTGGGATTAGGACCTATCTTTACCTATTAGCGTGTAGGTTGCATGGACGTAATAAAACTGACAAACTCCATTAACTGATGGATATGGTTTGCTTAATTATGTATATATTTCTTGTGTGTCCAGTAGGAAGTCAATATGAGTGATTGTGCATGGATGTACACCGGTTACACTAGTCAGAAAGTTTGGACTGAGGAATGGTTAACAAAAACCAAGGGGTTTGTTAGAGCCGCATTTGCAAATGGCCAGGAATTTAGCTGGTGCCCCTGTGCCCGTTGCGACAACTATAAAAAGAGGGACGAGCTTGAAATGAGTAAAGACCTACAGAAGTTTGGTTTTACGCCTGGTTACACGGTCTGGACATTACATGGTGAGTCTGCCCAACGTGCCAGAGCCGAGGTTCGTCGTCGCACCGACGAGCATGGTACCGGGACCGCAGACATGGTGCAAGACTTTGACGATGCTCGGGACTCGGACGAGGAGATGGAGGAATCTGCAAAGGCCTTCACTGAAATGTTGGAGTCCTCAAAACGTCCTCTCCACGAGCACACTGAGCTTTGTCAGCTGGATGCCATCTCACAAATAATGGCTTTGAAGGCTCAATTCAACTTGGGCAGAGAATGCTACGACGCGATGATGACAGTATTCGGACGATTTCTACCCAAAGGCCATGTGCTACCTCCAAACCTGTACCAGTCAGACAAAATCCTCCGTGCTCTTAAGATGCCCTATGAGAAGATACATGCCTGTGAGAAAGGATGTGTCTTATTTAGGCTTCAGTATGAGGACTTGAACTATTGTCCCATTTGCAATTCTTCCAGGTATGTTGTGGTAGACAACGGTATGGGTGAGAAGACACAGACCAAAATACCCGTTAATGTTCTTCGGTATATGCCAATTGTACCAAGACTTCAACGTCTTTTCATGGTCGAAGAGACGACCAAACAGATGACATGGCACAAAATGGGCAAAAGAACCGAACTAGATGCAGATGGGAATGTGATGATGGTGCACACATCGGATGGTGAAGCGTGGAAGCGCTTCGATGCATTACATAAGGAAAAAACGGCAGATCCAAGGCATCCTCGAGTCGCCGTCAGCACAGATGGGTTCAGTGTGTTTGGTCAGATGGCAGCCCCATACAGCTGTTGGCCCGTGTTTGTCATTCCACTCAATCTCCCCCCCGGGCAGATATGCAACGAAAGAATATTTTCCTGACGTTGATAATTCCAGGGCCCAACTATCCGGGGAAGAATATGAATGTGTACATGCAACCGCTTAAGGACGAATTGCAAGAAGCTTGGGATAATGGGTTCAAGACATACGACGCCTTTAGCAAACAGAACTTCATAATGCGTGCCTGGTACATGTACTCGACGCATGACTTGCCGGCGTATGCGCTATTCGTTGGCTGGTGTCTGCATGGAAGGTTCCCGTGCCCCACATGCAAGGGAGCTCTTGAGTTTCGTTGGCTGACAGCAGGGCGCAAGTATAGTTGCTTCGACTTGCATAGACCATTTCTACATCGTGGCCATAAGTTCAGGAAAGACAAGAAGAACTTCATCAAAGGTAGAGTTGTCAAACACTCTGCACCACCTGCGTTGACAGGCCAACAGACCCTAGATCAGTTAAACGCTCTCGAGCCAGATCCAGAGCGTCCAGGGTATTTCAAGGGGTATAATAAGGAACACGCCTGGACTCACAAGACATGCTTCTGGGATCTGCCTTACTTCAAAGACCTCCTTTGCCAACACAACATCGACGTGATGCACACTGAAAAGAATATCGCCGAAGCCATTTTTGGTACATTGTTCGGCATAGAGGGGAAATCAAAGGATAATCCTAAGGCTAGAGTCGATCAAGAGGAGCTATGTGATAGACCGTTACAAAACATGAAAGAACCGAAAGGAAAGGGGATCAACTGGACGAAGCGAAAGGCATTGTTCAATCTTGGAAGGCCAGCTATGAAGGAAATTATTTTGTGGGTGAAAATGCAGTTGATGTTCCCCGATGGGTATGCAGCAAATCTAAAGAGGGGAGCGAGTCTTCAAAAATTGAAAATATTTGGTCTAAAAAGTCATGATTGGCACATATGGATTGAGCAGATAATGCCGGTGATGTTGCGTGGCTTCATCCCTGAGGATGAATGGCTAGTACTGGCAGAGCTGAGCTATTTCTTCCGTGTTCTTTGTGCGAAAGAACTATCGCCTGGCCTCCTAGAAGAAATGGAACAGTTGGCGCCGGAGTTGATCTGCAAGTTAGAGAAGATCTTTCCGCCAAGCTTCTTTAATCCAATGCAACACTTGATTTTGCATCTCCCGACCGAGGCACGATTGGGGGGGCCCGTGCAAAATCGTTGGTGCTACTCAACTGAGAGGATGCAGAAGACGCTTCGAGCAAAATGTAAAAATAAACGTAGAATAGAAGCATCGACGGCGGAGGCATTCATCACTGAGGAGGCGGCAAACTTCGTGACCGCACACTACGAAGCCAAAAATCGTCATTTGCATAATCCGAAGCCTCGGTACAATGCTGACGAACCTCAAAAGGGTCAATCCAACCTCAGCCTATTCAAAGGGAATCTCGCACCAGCCGGTGGTTGGAAACCAGTAAGGTTGGATGTTGAAGAATGGCGGACCATTTCGCTGTATCTCTTCAACAACCTAACAGAAGTGCGGCCGTACATTGAGTAAGATCTCGGTACATTGTTTCACAACTTCTAATTCCTTTGAACTTCTCTTATTCCTGGATTTTTGATGCAGTCAATACGTCGCCATATTCTCGTATGGAGCGGTGATCCAAAAGGATTCTGTCGAAGAGTATGAGCTTCTGGCAAAACAAGGAGCCGAATTTCCCGGTTTCATCTCTTGGTTCAAAAAAACGGTAATTTCCATTAGACACTTTTTTTTCTTTGGCTAATTTGCGACTAATGCAACAATCCTTTCGTATTAAACTTGTAGGCTAATTCAGAGATTATGGATGCCGAATTGAGACAAGTAGCTAATGGTTTTGACTATAAGGTCCGTTCATTTGACAAATACGACATCAACGGGTATCGCTTTCGTACCTATGGCCGACCAAAAGTCTACAAATTGTTGTGTCTCTGCTATCGGCGAAGGAGGTATCGAGTATTATGGAAGAGTTGAAGCAATTTATGAACTTGAATTCTATGGTGAAAACCCACCAAACGTCGTAGTCTTCAGATGTTATTGGTTCCAGCCGAGGGAGACTAGAAGGACTCATGAACATATAGGGCTAGTCAAAATCAAACAAAGCACCCATTTGGATGTTCCCGATGTCTATATTACGGCTCAACAGGCAACCCAAGTTTTCTATCTACCGTGGGCCTGTCAAAGTGATCCAAATCTCAGTGGTTGGGACGTCGTTTATGAAGTGCCGCCACGTGTTAGACCACCTCCCCCCAATGAAAAGGATTATGAACCTCACATTAACCAAGACTTCCAAGAAACACGTCTTTCCAAAAAACGTTTCAAGAACCGCTCTACTCCACCCCAGAACATTGAAGTAGACAACGATAGTGAATCCGACTTCACCCCTGAGCTGGAACAAGAAGAGCCGGAAGAAGAAGAATTACTGCTGCAGATGACCTGTCAATGCTTGAATGATTACGTAAAGGTGGCCTTCCACATGATGATGCATTTATTAATGATGATGATGAGCACGTCATTACCGATAGTGATGATGATGATGCTTTTATTAATGATGATGACGAGCACGTCATTACCGATAATGATTATTAGGTATTCAAATTTTTATGTTGTACTTGATTTATATAGTTATTTGTATGATTGCATGATTTATATAGTTGGTATTTATAATTTTCTTACTTTGTATGATTGTTTCTTACATAGTGCCATGGTCTTGATTTTCGTCCCGGTCGGCCCTCGCCCGCTTTATGATTCGGATGTGGTAAATTCTCTTTCATAACTATTTGTTGCATTTCGCATTTATGCAAATTATGGCCATCAAGTTGACATAGAGATATTTTAATCTAGGAGGTATGTGAACCGGAATTTGAAACGGACCCTCTTGTCGAGAAGTTAAATTTAGTTGAAAAAGAAAATGAGTATTTGAAAGAAAAAATTAAAAGAATTGAAGAAGAAAAGATGACATTGGAGTTGTATGTTGCCGATGCCATCGATGATCACAAGATGAAGATGAATGCAATGCGCTTGAAGATGGATGCAATGCGCCTGAAGCTTAAGAAGATTAGAAAATATGCCATTGATAATGAGGCTTGGTATCATTATGCCGTTGGATCAATTGTTACCTTAGTTGCGATCTTCATCACATTTGTTGTGATGAGGGTAAGTTTTCTCTAGTGTTTTGCTTTATAAATGGATACTTAGCTTATTTTCCTCCTAAATGGCATAATTACCTAAGTTAGATAAAAAATAAGCTATACTTAGCTTATTCAGTTCATTTATGACATACTTAGCATACTTAGGTAAAAAATGGCATGATAATCTTTGTTAGCTCCAAAATGATATAGACTTAGCTTATTTTCCTCGAAAATGACATAATAACCTTACTAAGCTCCAAAATGACCTATTTACCTACCTTAGCTCTAAAATGACCTACACTTAGCATTTTTACCTAGCTTAGCAATAAAATGACATTTTTACCTACCTTAGTTAGAAGAAGAAGAAGATAAAGAAGAGGAGAGGAGAAAAAGAAAGAGAAGAAAAAAAATCTTCTTCTTCTTCTTCTTCTTCTAACTAGTCTTCTTCTTCTTCTTCTAACTTTCATCTTTCCCAATTTGCAGATTTGCTTTACATGAGGAAGCTTGGATTCATGGAGTGTACTATTCTTGTGGTGCTTCCTTGTTTTTTATGAAAACTTGTTTGAATATGTATGTCTATATGGATATGTTGTTGGAAACTTGTTTCTGGTTATGTATATATGGATATGTTGGACTTTGTTGAACTATGTTGTTGGATTGGATGAAATATGTTGTTGGACATGCTGTTGGATATGTATGCATGTATATCTGTGTTTGAAACCATGTCTAATTAATGGGATTTAAATAAAAACAGGGGATATATAGCCTCTTTGCCGTCCGCTAGCGGACGGCAAAGAGCTTTGCCGTCTGCTAGCAGACGGCAAAGAGGACACGTGGCAGTCACCTGTGCAAACTAGGAACACTGGCTGCCTATTTGGTCATTTTGCCGTCTGCTGGCCGACGGCAAAGTGACCATCTATGCCGTCTGCCAGCAGACGGCAATGATTCAAACCTCTTTGCCGTCTGCTGGCGGACGACATATCTGGACACGTGGCAGCTTCCCAGTGCTGCCTAGTTGGGCTCTTTGCCGTCCGCCAGCGGACGGCAAAGATCTTTGACTCTTTGCCGTCCGCTGGCGGATGGCAAGGAGCGCCGTTAACCCCCTAACGGCTCTCACGCCACCGCACTGCCGTCAGCTTTCTTTGTCGTCTGCTGGCCTCGGATGGCGGACGGCGTAATCCTTTGCCGTCCGTTTCTAAGAAGCGGACGGCAAAGAAGGCCTTTGCTGGCAGGCTTTCATCCGGACAGTTTGCCGTCCGCTAGCGGACGGCAAAACATTTTGCCGTCCGTGATCTATGCCTTTGCCGTCCGCCATGGCGGACGGCAAAGAAGCTGATTCCAGTAGTGTCTAGTATTGGGGGAAAATGCCCAAAATGGCATTGTTTTTTGTTTTTGTTTTTTGAGCTTCTAAATCCTAGGTTTTAATATACTTTGAACTTCTGTGTTATTTTAATTTGAACTTCATATTTTTATATTTTTTTGAGTAAAGTTTTTGTTTTTGATTTTTAAATAAACATAAATTTGACTACTTTTTTATTTTTGATCTTCATGGTCGATTCTTTAATAATAGCGGATATCTGAGTTTTTTTAAAGAAGGTAAAATCCTAGTTTTTTAATAAACATCGAAGCGCTTTGTTATTTTATTTTGAACTTCTAGTTTTTTAAAAAACAAGAAAATTCTTTAAATTTCTTTTTAGTTTTTTCCTTTTGTTAATTTGAACTTCTTCATTTTATTATTTAGTAATGAGAAAACATCTAAGTTTTTTTAACCTTCGAACTTCTCTCTTTTTTTTACTTTGAACTTCTTAGAAAAATATGGTTTTAAATAAGCAAACAATTTTCTAGGTTTTTAAATTTGAACTTCTAGGTTTTTTGAGCTTCTCGGTTATTTCAAATTGAACTTCTAGAGTTTGCAAATTTGCACTTCTATGGTTTTTGACCTTCTCGGTTATTTCAAATTTTCAAACTGGTCATATGAGCAAACATTGAAAAGAGCACAATCATCTTTCCAAGAAAAAACTCAGATTTTTAACTAAGCTGGACGTTGAAAATATGTTAACTCTTTGAAACTTTTGTAGTAAACATGGCCTTCCGACGTAAGTGTGTTTGACCTTCTTTCTAATTGCTCTGGAATTATTGAACTCTCTGCAAAAAAACTATTTGTACTGTATGTTGGAAACTAAAATAAATAAATTCAAAAAAACTAAAATAAATAAATTCATTTATTATAACCTTAACTAACATATAGGGGACAACATTTTTCACCCAAATGGATAAAAATAAATGGCCAATTGAAATGCTATATTTTTTCTTCTTCACACATTTCCTATCCACTCACCACCACATGTCCTCTCCCCATCTTCTTTTTCTTCCTTGCCACAACAAATCCAAAGAAGCAACAATGCCACACGCAACAACTACAATCCAATGTGATTAATACTAGTTTCGACCAACGAGCAAGTTGATTGTTTCGGTCTGCATCCCCAAGATCATGTTGACAAAAGTCACTATGGGTAAAATCGTACACATGCTACAGGAAGTTTGTTTTGAGGCGCACGCGGTGGTCGACAGCTCTTAGCAAGTGCACACACTGCCTCGTTCTGTATTGCTCCAGTCCAAAACACCACTATGTATGGAAGCGTGATACGCTGGAGCAGTGACGACATGGACACCAAGACCTGCATCTAGAGGAGGCCGTGACCTTCATCCAGAGGAGGCCGTGTCCTGCTGAGCGGCAGAGTGTAGGATTCTGAAGACACAAGCTTTTGAGTAGAACGGAGAGCAAAAAAGGCACAAAACAACTGAACACTTGAACATCAAACAAGACGAGCAGCCTGTGATTTCTTCTTCTATCTGAAATGTCTTTTTGTACTGAGAATTAAAAATTCTAGAAGAAGTTGAACTGCACTCCATCTTCTTTCTGAACTTTTAGCCTGTAGATATAACCTTGTCCATGTCTGGTTTTTCCTTCATTGACAGGCACACACAAGCAGGCGACATGGAACGTGGGGATTTTTTTTTCAAAACTATGACTAAATTTATAGCAAATTTGAAAACTATGGTGCCATATGAAAAAAAACAAAAATAGCACCCTGTCGGCCTGTGGTGGGCCGATGGAGGGGCTGTCGGCCTGCTATGGGCCGATGGAGGGGCTGTCGGCCTTCTATGGGCTGAGGGGTGGCTGTCGGCCTCTAGCAGGCCGATGGAGGGGCTGTCGGTCTCCACAAGGCCGATGGGTGGGCTGTCAGCCTCCAGCCGGCCGAGTGGGGCCTGTCAGCCTCTGGTAAGCCGACGTGTGCTGGATAAGCCACCAGCTCGCTTCTTCTTCCTCTGGTCGCTGCCATTTCCTCTCTGTCTCATTTCCTCCCTGTACTCTCCACCCCCTCACCGATTTACTCATTCTTCCACCCATTTTCCATTCCAAGCGGCAGAATCAATAGATCATAGCATTCTCCAGCGACCTACGGTCATTTTTTTGCCATGGGGTATTTATTTGTGCGTACGTGAGGAGGAGCCATGGTGGGGTGGAGGAGGTGTGGCTGGTGAGGAGGTGGTGTGGTGGAGGAGCTGCGGGTGTGGAGGCAGTGGTGGTGTGGTGGAGGAGCTGCGGGTGTGACGCTCAGTTGAAGAGAGGAGGAAGAAGAAGGGGACACACGCGTCGAAGGTATAGCAATGTCATCACAAATATATTTGTAACCAGTAATTTTTTTGTTAGTGTAGCCCGTAATATTTTTGTTAGTGTAGTGGGTAATATTTTTAGTTAGTGTAGCCGGTAATATTTTTGTTAGTGTAGCCGGTAATATTTTTGTTAGTGTAAGGGGTAACATTTTTAGTTAGTGTAGCCGATAATATTTTTTGTTACATTAGCCGGTAATATTTTTTGTTAGTGCAGCCGGTAATATTTTTTGTTACATTAGCCGGTAATATTTTTTGTTAGTGTAGCCGGTAATATTTTTTGTTAGTGTAGCCCGTAATATTTTTATTCGTTGCAATTAATGAGAAGGTAGCAATGTCTGACAGGTGAAAATGTCTGAATCAGTAAATTTGACTGTTTACTACGACCCTGGTAATGTTCGATATAATGAGTTGGGGGTTGATCTTAGCGAGTTTAAAAATGGCGTCATGACACTTTCAGACCCGAACAGACTGGACATTAGACAGTTGAAGTACTGGTTGACTACTAGTTTTGGGCTGGATCCTGAAGTATGTTCCGTCAGTGTTCATGCATTGTGGACGAAATCCTATAAAAATGTCAAGTGGGAGTTGATGCCGATAGATAGGAGCCAGCATTGGTTGACCCTGTTAAGTCGTTGCCGAGACAGAAGAATCCACCCATATGCCCTAGTGTAACCTGTGGCGAAGGAGGAGAATACCGTACAACTCCACGTGGGGTATGAACCCGGCCACGGTAGTCAAGTAGCTAACGAGATTTATTTATCCGGGTCACAACCACCAGATGTGGATGCTAGTTAAGCCGAGAAAGAGTCAGACTATGCGCCACACAATGTTTGTGGTCATGATACTGGGCAGAGTAGTCAGTCGATAATATTGGCGGAGGATGTGGATTCTGATTGGGATGAGGAAGAGGAGGAAATGCTGAGGGTGATGGAGGAAGAGGATGAGGATGGATTGGTGGAGGATCTGGATTCTGAAAATTCCGAGGATGAAGTGGAGGTACCGATTCCTTCTGCATGGGATCAGGACATATCCACCGGCCTTACGGTCAACGATGGCCATGAGACTCCATGGCAGTATAATCTGAACCAAGTCCAGATTGGGGCTATGTTTGATACAAAGAAAAAATTGAAGTATGCGGTGATAAAGTGGGCTATGTCTATGCAGAGGGTTTTCCGGACACACATATCAAGTCCAACAAACTATACCGTGAAGTGTGCTGAAACAGGTTGTCCTGCAAAGGTGCACGGGCACGTGCCGAAGTATAACATCCACTGGGTTGTCACCAATGTGGTCCCACATAATTGTGTGAGGAAAAACCTGTTGGTTCGTCATCCAAACCTGACTTCAACTCTCATTGCGCAACTCATGTATACTGAGATAGTGGAGAAGAAAGATATGGAAGCAAAACACATCCAGACAGCAGTGAAGGTCAGATGGAATTATGAGATTCCTTATGGGAAGGCTTGGAGGGCTAAGCAGAAGGCTATGGAGGAAAGGTTTGGGACGTTCTTCGACTCATATGATAATGTTGTCCGTCTCCTTGACATACTGAAGGAGAGGAATCCCGGCACTTATGTTAACATACAACACACGAGGTTGGAGAGTATACCAGATTTCAAGGTGTTGAAACGAGTATTCTTTTCTTTCGCTATGTGCATCGAAGCTTTCCGTCATTGTCCTCCTGTGATGTTTGTGGATGGTACATTCCTGACTGGTCAGTACAAAGGGCAAATCCTGACTGCTATTGGTGTGGACGGGAACAATCAAATCATCCCACTTGCCATGGCATTTGTGGAGGGTGAGAACTTTCCGAGCTGGGTATGGTTCTTTCGTCAAGTTAAAATTGCGATCGTGAAAGGCCGACCAAATGTGTGTGTCATTCATGACACACATGCTGGTATATTGAAGGCCGTGAAGACACTAAGGAATCCAATAGCTGACGAACCAACACCTTGGAAGGACTTGCAGAGCCGGGGGTGCATGCGCCATCTTGGGGCTAATTTTTTCTCACAGTTTAAGAACAAACGGTTGATGAACTTGTTCAAAAAATTATGCAACCAGAACCAGCAGCGCAAATACGAATTTATTTGGTCAAAACTAGATGAGTTTCCTAAGAAGCAGGTCCGTGCGAGGAAGAAAATGAAAAAAGATCAGGTTAAATTAGCAGCACTCATCGCAGAGCTAGAGGAGCCAGTAGGTCTTTGTGACTTGCCAGCAATTGACCCTCCTAATACTCAAAGAAAGAAGGGCAGGGCAATAAAGAATTTTTCTGAGTGGATAGAGAAAGAGCCTCCGGTGAATTGGTCTTTGTTGCATGACACCCATGGAGCTAGGTATGGCCACATGACAACCAATCTTGCAGAGGTGTATAACTTTGTACTCAGAGGGAATAGAGCATTGCCACTCACAGCTATTGTAGAGGCTGTATTCCATGGCACTTTGAGATATTTCAGAGAAAGGCACGAGTTAGCAAAGAAGCATATTGCAAATAACCAGAACACACCTTATTGTAGCCGTGTCATGGAGTACATGGCAAAGAAGATAGAGAAAGCAAAGAAGCACACTGTCAGACTCATAGGTAATCAGGAAAGGAGGTATGAGGTTCAGCTTCCTATAGATGGTTTTGGTTCTGCAAATGAGGTGAAGATGCACGAGGTAAAAATTGGAACGGAATTTTATCCAACTTGTGAGTGTACATGCAACAAACCGAAGTTGTTGCACCTGCCTTGCTCACATGTGTTGGCTGCCTGTGGCCAGATTGAGTTGGACGCTATCTCCTTCATGTCCCCATACTATTTAAAAGATGCAGTACTCAATGTCTGGACATGTGAGATGATAGGGTTTAGAGTCGTCGGCAATTTCAACAAGGTAAACGATGGGGAGAGAGTATACATCCCGGATCCAGAACTTCGGCGAACAAGCAGGGGCAGACGTAAGGTAAAGCGCATCCGAAATGATATGGACCAATCTGAAGCTGGTGGAGCAACCAGACAATGTTTGCTATGCGCGGCTTATGGGCATAGGATGAAATATTGTCCCGACCTGAACAAAGACGGTGCTTCCACATCGACGAGTGCTTCTACATCGACGACTGCGACTACATGGACTATGTTTTAATTTGTAATATGTGTTGGACTATGTTTTAATTTGTAATATTATTTGACTATGTTTTAATTTGTAATATTATTTGACTATGTTTTAATTTGTAATATTATTTGACTATGTTTTATTTTGCACCTGAGATTTGTTGTTCGAATTGCAGATATGGCTTCGTATCCGTTGCTTAATCGTAATATTGATAGAGGGCACCGGGCCGCACTTATGGAAGCGGGCAAGAACTTAGACGTGTTGGTCACTCGCACCCCAAAGTCTAACTGGATGATACACCATTCATGGGTTAATAGGTATGTGTCGGTATAATGACTTACTATGTTTGACATCATTTTGATAGCCGCTAACTGTATGCTACATTCTCTTTATTTTGTAGGTTATGTTGGGCTGGACTTCTACCCTTGGCACGGCTGGTTGAGGGTACATTGGATGAGTGGGTTGAACATCCGCAATTGGATGAGGCAGGTGAACCAATGCAGTTACGCAAGAGGCAAGTGAAACGTTTCTCTTACGACAAGTCACTCATTACCTGCTTAGTAGATAGATGGAGACCAGAGACACATATGTTTCACTTTCCCTGGGGAGAGATGGCGCCTACTTTACAGGATGTGTCTTACTTGTTGGGATTACCTCTGGCCGGTGCTACCATAGGTCCTTTCGAGGCAGAATCTGGTTGTCTAGCATCGATGCAGGGCCGTTTTTTGGCTGCGGTGCCAACTGCTAAGGTCCTAGACAACGATACTCACGGGCCTCGTTTTAAGTGGTTGACCCAGTTTCAGGTAACCTTCATGGCCAGTTTAAAAACTGATGTTTTCATTGTTGTCCTCATTGCATAGTTCAAACAATCGTTTGGTTTGTATGTAGATTGTCTCCTTAGGATATCCCCATGTTCAGTTGTCAGAGGCACAGATTGACCGATCCCTAGAGGCATATATTTTGTGGTTGTTTGGCAAGACGATGTTCACGGAGAACCACGTGACCACTGTCGATGCACGACTCATCGGTATTGCACGAGAGATAGCTGACGCATGTTGCCCTGGGGACATTCTGCAGAGGAGTTTTGGTTCTGCTGGGTTAGCGGCTACGTACAAAGGCCTGTGCAAGCTTGCTCGTTGAAGGCTAGAAAATCAGGTATTACAGGATGTCCACTATTGTTGCAGCTCTGGTCATATGAGAGATTCCCTATTGGTCGACCCTATGTCTACGTTGATAGACCTTTTGGTTTGGAGGACATGACTGGGACTTACGTGCCTGCTATCGGCGACTTGCCTACTATGGGATCTGTTTGGACACGGAGAGAGGTATTTTCATATTAAGTAACAACATGAATTACTAATGCTTATTTCTTGCCATTCAATAGTATTACTAATGCTTATTTCTTGTCATGCACAGAGACAGTTCGCGCATAGCCAGGTGAGGGGCTGCTACCCCTCCTTCACGGCGCAGTTTGATAGTTTGCACGAGGATCAAGTTATCTGGGAGCCATACTCCCATCAGGCTATATTATCCAGGTGTCCAGTTGGGATTTCTGGATTGTGCACTAGAGATCGGCACTATTGGATGACCAAGGCCAAGTTGGTGTTCGACGTGACGGTTGAGGAGATGGCTCTTCATAGGGTGATGAGACAGTTTGGTCTATGCCAAGAGCCTGACATTCCAGTTATTCCACACTTACCAGATCACGTGCACAAGTAAGTAATACTATTTTAGTTCTCAGGTCTGCATTCAGAATATCACTAATCATGTAACGCGCATGTCAATCTCAGGTATAGTCCCGCAGGAGGAAACAAGTCCCACGATTCTTGGCTTCGCGACATTAGCCCTTACGTGGACGAATGGACTACTACGCTGACAAATATCTGGGATGAGGTTCGGCCCTTTGACTGGGACAAGTTCGGGTTGTATCTGCAGAGTTACCGGCATAGCACCAGGATCTACTTGGTTCCATCAGCAGCTCCTGATCAGATCGAAGCCCCTCTACCCAGCGATATGTACCCAACTGCCTCTGTTATGGGAACCAGACACCACGCGGTACGTGCTATGGTTCTCACATGTTAAGTTTTTTCTTAATCTGAACAAATACAATTGGTTGACTATTTGTATTGTCTGCCATATAACAATGACCTAATTGGTTAACTCTCCATGTACAGGGTGACTTGACAAGCGAGGCGCTACAGGAGGTTTCCGCTTTAATGCAATGCTTTGAGAGGGGAGATAATATCCCACCGCGAGAGAATGTCTCATGGTTGAGGCGTCTTGATGAGAAGCTACGGGGGATTTACGCAGCTGTTACATGTAGACGTTCTTCGGATGTTGCTATTCCTCGTCCAGCACATCATCCGCCACGCCACTCTCTGCAGCATTCAGAACCTCGACCCTCTGTGCAGCATTCAGAACCACGACCCTCTGTGCAGCGTTCACAACCAGGGAGCTCTTCCTGGCAGCAGACACCTCCTTCACAACCAGGGAGCTCTTTCTTCCAGCAGCCACCTCCTTCAGAACCAGGGGGCTCTTCCTAGCATCATCAGATGGACCTAGGTAACACTACTTTGTACATTCTTTTAAACATTGTAGGTTCACAAATCAATTTTACATGTTTTACTTTACCGCAGTCGGCAGCCAGTCGCAGCCGTTCATGCATTCAGTCCAGTCACCGATGCTTAGTGGTGCTGGTTCGTTCTTAGCCGGCGACGACGACGATGATGACCGAGCTGCAAACACCTATGAGTTCTCGCAGACAGTTCTTCACACTCCACCACCACCATTGACGCAGGAGACACAGACAGACGAGGTTATCTATGGTCGTGGTAATCGTCAGCGTCATCCACCGGCTGATCGCTTTTCGCCTTCCGGTCCTCGTCCGAGGAAGACCCAGATTCGTCGTCATCCCCCCCAGTGATATCGTTATCTATGTATGAGTCCTTATCTATATTAGTTTCAGACTATTCGCATATGTTACTATCGCACTTGCTTCTATCTGATCAGGAGACATATATTGTTTTATGTATGCGAGAGACATATTACTATTAATCCGCATTGTTATTCGAGTTACATTTCCAAAGAGACTGCAACCGATAATTAAGATACAAGTACATCTCACATAAACGGTAGGACTGAACTTAAAAAATACAGCTTACATACTACATGAAGGCATCATCGTCATCCTCCGTCGATGCAACACTCTTGCCCTTCGACGATGAGGTACTCTTGCCCTTCGACGATGCGGTACTCTTGCCCTTCGACGATGAGGTACTCTTGGCCTTGGTGCTCGGCATGAAGATATCGTCTTCGTCTTCGCTGTCGGCAGTCCATAAATATGTATGCTCTGCTGCAATCCTTACAAAATTTTCACTCTTCGTCTGCACTACCTTCTTCCACCTTCCATGCAACCTAAGAAGTTCTTTACATACCTCCTCATAGGTCCTTTCAGGCCACCCAGACCTACGTAATGCGTGAGCCAACTCATTCTGTATGGTGTCACTACCGATGAGTTCATCCCATGGAACTATCCTATTATCCATCCTGAAATTGGTGGCTAGCCTAAGAAGACATTTGCTCATCTCAGGGTGAAAACTACGATCGAAAGGATAATCGGACATCTCGACTACACTAAAATGGACTGCTTATCCAACTCCGTGTGAAGGGGGTTTTATAGGTAGAGAGGAGAAAATGGCGGGAAAGAACGACTGCGGTATGGAGGGAAAGGTGGCGGGAACATATGGCGGGAAACGGGTGGCGGGAATGGGTTGGCGGGAAACGGGTGGCGGGAAGGGGTTGGCGGGAAACGGGTGGCAGGAAGGGGTTGGCGGGAAACGGGTGGCGGGAAGGGGTTGGTGGGAAACGGGTTGCGGGAACATATATCGGCACAGAGTTGGCGGGAAAATATTGAGGGAAATGAGGGGGAATGGTTGTGCAGCAATTATAATGAATTTATTTGTAAAAAAAAACACTTAGAACCCCTCGGCCCACAGCACTGCCTACTACACTAAACTGCACTGCCTACCCACCTTACTGTCAAGGGGGTTTTATACGAAGAGAGTAGAAAATGGCGGGAAAGGGTTGACGAGAAAGGATGGCGGGAAAGGTAGGCCCGCGGAAGCATAAATAATATTTTTACAATATTTATAAGACGGGCAATCGTTGTACATCATTAATAAGTCAAATTTCACAAAAAAAAACATTTCAGCTTACCATGGGCCAATAGGAGCCCACTCGGCCGTGTGGAGGCCGACAGCCACTCGTCGGCTTCATGTAGGCCGACAGGTCACTGGTTGGCCTACTGCTGGCCGACAGGCCCCCCATCGGCCTACTGGTGGCCGACAGGCCCGCCATCGGCCTACTGGTGGCCGACAGGCCCCCCATCAGCCCACCCTAGGCCGACAGGCCCCCCGTCGGCCCAGCCCAGGCCGACAGGGTGCTATTTCTGATATTTTTGCATTCTGCCCAATAGTTTTCAAAAAGGCTATAAATTTAGTCATAGTTTTGAAAAAAAATCGAACATGGGGAGGTTAGCAGCAGCGGAGGCCGTGACCTGACTAAAGGCAGTGCATGCCACTTGCTTTTGGAACCCAGCAAGAAAATTCAGATGCGAACATTATTCTGAAGCGAAATAAAACAAGGACCACGGCGCAATGGACGGCGCTGCTCAGTAAACTGGCCAAAGAACATGAACATGAGAGAAGGAAGAAAGGTGATGCCAGGGAAGGTTGGATTCACCGTCGCTGCAGCCCATGCGTGACAGCGGCAACAGTTGGCCGGCGGTGGGGAAGGAGCTTGCGTTGTGGCGCACGAACTTGAGGGAGGGGAGGTACTGTGGCATGAGCCCCGCAATCCGGCGAGGTGTGGCTCAGGGGCAGGGCCGCTCGGGGGAGCTCGGGGAAGAGAGGAAGCACATGCGACGGGGTGGTGCGGTCAGCGGCGGCGTGTGGGGGTCCCGGCGGTGTATGTGGGAGCCGAGATCCCAGCGGTGATGGAGCAGGTGAGCCAGGACCCCGGCGGCGGCGGCGCTCGGGATCCAGGGCTCTGCGGCGGCGCACGGGGATCCAGGGCCCGGGGAACAGCACGCAGGGTTCCACGGCCCTGCGGTGGCTGGATTCGAGGGTGGCGGCGGGAGGAGGCTCGCCGGCCATGGCGGAGGAGGTGCCCCGGTCGCGTGTTAGGCGGCGCACCGGCCGTTGGGGAAGAGGGTAGGTGGCCGCGCGGGAGGTGGCGCACCGGCTTCAGGGGAGGAGGGGCACCGGCCATGCGGGAGGATGCGCTCCGGCTGCGGGTGTGGTGGCGCGGCGGCCAGAGCTCCTGCCGGATGTGGAAGGTTGCGGGGGAGTCAGGGGCAGAGGTTGAAGGTGCAGGTGGAGGCAGGGCGCGGCGGCGGTGGGGGGGAAGCAGGGCACGGCGGCGGGTGGAGGCTGGGCGTGGCGGCGGTGGGTGGGAGGCTGGCCGCGGCGGCGGGAGAAAGGCCGGCCGCAGCTGTGTTTTCTATTTTGGTCGAGGCAGGGAGAGAAGGTCGTGGATTTTGTAATGGGCCGTTCGGGAGGTGCGTAGTGGGCAAGTTGGGTTGCTATGATTTTCTTTGTTCAGGATCTCGGGAACACCTCGCGGCCTTATATAGGGCCGCTGTGATCAGAATAACTATTCTGATCCCAGGATCAGAATAGTGTTACTATATATATATATATATGTATGTACACCTCGCCGGACTTTGCAACAACTCCCTCCTCCGTTCGGTCAACGGAGCCGTCATCATGATCTCTTTCCTCCGCCATTCGGTCACCGGAGCCGTCGTGATCTCCTTCCTCCTCCATTGTTGGATCACCGGAGCCGTCATCCTCTCCTTCCTGACCATCGGTGTCAATGAGAAACGACAAGGGATCACCTCCGGCGAGGATTATATCCCCCAACAACTGTTCTTGTTCTAAGTCTCTTTCCATAGTTTCTGCAAATATTACAACATGGCAATATACAAACATGAGAGATGGATTTAGTGGCAAACATAGACCTAGCTAATCACAACAAGGAATCATATGCATATATGAGCAATGGATTAGATGCGGACCGCCTCTCTCATGCATGTCCGATGTCCCCTCTCATGTCGAAGTTATCGGGGTTATACTTTCAGGAGAGGACACTTTGCAAAAAATAATCGCTATGCAGGAGATCGATCAAACTATCCATTCTACCCCATTGACCTATGTCGGCCACCTACCGAATGAATAAAGTCCCTTCGGTTCACTGAGGTAAGACCGGTGAATTAGACGCCAATATATAGTATTATACATAACAATTACGGGTAGGGGCGGGAGGCGGTAGATCGACAACGCTCTTTCTTCTAGGGTTTGGGTGGACTCGAGAGTTGGTCGGGCGAGAGGAGGTTGATCGACGTCCCCCCTCATGTCAAAGTTACCGGAGTTTTCTATGAACAAAAAAAAATTCCACATGACAACATCTCATCTCATCTCCACAAAACATCTCATACATCTCATACATATTTATCTATCTATCTCATCTCCACATGAACATACATCTCATCTCCACATGAACATACATCTCATCTCCACATGAACATACATCTCATCAAAAAAAAACAGAGCACGAAATTTATCTATCTATCTATCTCATCGCCACATGAACATACATCTCATCTCCACATGAACATACATCTCATAAAAAAAATAGAGCACGAAATTTATCTATCTATCTATCTATCTCATCTCCACATGAACATACATCTCATCTCCACATGAACATACATCTCATCAAAAAAAAAAACAGAGCACGAAATTTATCTATCTATCTATCTCATCTCCACATGAACATATACATCTCATCAAAAAAACAGAGCACCATATTTTTAGCAACGGGGGCTGCCGGCGACCATGGGAGAAATGGCAGAGCAAGGGGCTCGAGGGCACGCGGCGACGGGGAGCAGGGGACCATGGGAAGGGGGGCTCACTTGGGGGGGGGGGGGTGCGGGATGGCTGGAGGCGGCGCAGAAGGGCCTGATAACCCACAAGTATAGGGGATCGCAACAGTTTTCGAGGGTAGAGTATTCAACCCAAATTTATTGATTCGACACAAGGGGAGCCAAAGAATATTTGCAAGTATTAGCAGCTGAGTTGTCAATTCAACCACACCTGGAGATTAATTATCTGCAGCAAAGTGATCAGTAGCAAAGTAGTATGATAGTTTTGATAGTAGTAGCAACAGCAATAGTAACGGTAACAGTGATAGCAATGATTTTGTAGCAAGTGCAACAGTAACAATAGCAGTAGTAGCTTAGCAAGAACAATATGAGAGAAATTCGTAGGCATTGGATCGGTGAATTCGTTGGATGATATTCATCATATAACAGTCATAACCTAGGGCGATACGGCACTAGCTCTAGTTCATAAATATAATGTAGGCAAGTATTCCATAAATAGTCATACGTGCTTATGGAAAGAACTTGCATGACATCTTTTGTCCTACCCTCCCGTGGCAGCGAGGTCCTATTGGAAACTAAGGGATATTAAGGCCTCCTTTTAATAGAGAACCGGAACAAAGCATTAACACATAGTGAATACATGAACTCCTCAAACTACGGTCATCACCGGGAAGTGTCCCGACTATTGTCACTCCGGGGTTGCCGGATCATAACACGTAGTAGGTGACTATAACTTGCAAGATCGGATCTAGAACATAGATATAATGGTGATAACATAAATGGTTCAGATATAAAATCATGGCACCCGGGCCCAAAGTGACAAGCATTAAGCATGGCAAAGTCATAGCAACATCAATCTCAAAACATAATGGATACTAGGGATCAAGCCCTAAGAAAACTAACTCGATTACATGATGAATCTCATCCAACTCCTCACCGACCAGCGAGCCTACGAAGGAATTACTCACTCCCGGTGGGGAGCATCATGGAATTGGCGATGGAGAAGGGTTGGTGATGACGAAGATCGAAGACCCCCCTCTCCGGAGCCCCAAACGGACTCTAGATCTGGCCTCCCGATGAAGAACAGGAGGTGGCAGCGGCTCCGTCTCGTGAAACACGATAATTCTTCCTCCTTAATTTTTTCTCCAAATATGTGATTTTATAGTATCAGGGTTGGAGTTTGCGGGGCCACCAGGTGGGGACAACCCACCTGGGTGCGCCTGGAGGGGGGGGGGGGGCGCCCTGGTGGGTTGTGCCCATCCAGGTGCCCCCCTCCGGTGGTTCTTGGCTCCATAGATTCTTATTTATTGAATAAAAAATCCTCACAAAGTTTCGTTCCAATCCGAGAACTTTTATGTCTGCACAAAAACAACACCATGGTAGTTCTGCTGAAAACAGCGTCAGTCCGGGTTAGTTTCATTCAAATCGTGCAAATTAGAGTCCAAAATAAGAGGAAAAGTGTTAGGAAAAGTAGATACGATGGAGACGTATCAACTCCCCCAAGATTAAACCTTTGCTTGTCCTCAAGCAATTCAGTTGATAAACTGAAAGTGAAAAAGAAAAACTTTTACGAACTCTTTTGCTCTTGTTTACATAAATAAGCTTAAGTAGCATCCCAGGTTTTCAGCAAAGATTATAACTAACCATGTCGATAATAACTCTTAAGAATTATATTAACTCATTACAATAGCATAATCAACTAGCGAGCAATAATAAGATATCTCAAACAATCATCACTGTGTCAAAGCAACCATGATATAATATGACAATAGTGGTATCTCGCTAGCCCTTTCTGAGACCGCAAAACATAAATGCAGAGCACCTCCAAAGTTCAAGCAGCGACTAAACATTGTAATTCATGGTAGAAAAGATCCAGTCATGATGCACCCAACATTAGCTATACACAATGCATGAGGATGACAATAGTGCTCTCAGGTTCTGGCGCTTATTTGAGAATGTGATGACACAACATAAAAGTAAATAGATAGTCCCTTCGCAGAGGGAAGCAGTGATTTGCAGAGGTGCCAGAGCTCAAGTTTTAAAACAGAGGTAATTGAAAATTTGAGAAATGCACCCTTCTTATTTACTTCGCGACCATTAGTTATCGGTATCTTCCATGCTAAACACATTAGTGGCGGTTCCCAAGCGATAAAAGTAAAGGTTTACTCCCCCTCCACCAACAATCACACTCCACGGCTTGTCCGAAACAACGGGTGCCGTCCATACCAACAACATTCCTGGGGGAGTTTTGTTTAATTATTTGCAATTTGAATTCGGGACTGGGAATCCCTATTACCGCCCCTCTCGTGCAAGGACGAGTGAATAAACACTCATCATGAGAATAACCTGCTTAACATGGAAGATACTGACTACCTCCTGTCGCTCTATGAACAATCCAGGCACACAAAAAGGATATTTATTTGAAGTTTTTTAGAGGTGGCACATGCAAATTTACTTAGGACGGCAGGGTAATACCGCATATAGGTACGTATGGTGGACTCATCTGGAATAACTTGGGTTTCAGGGTTTTGATGCACAAGCAGAATTCCCACTTAGTACAGGCGAAGGATAGCAATTAGGTTGAGAAGCGGCCAGCTAGAGAGCGAAAATGGTCATGAACATGCATTATGCATAAGTAACATTGGATACTAGCATGAGTAGGATATGAACACCATGAACATAAATATCATAGAGGCTATGTTGGTTTTGATTCAACTACATGCATGAACATGTGCCAAATCAAGCCACCCGAACATTCAAAGGAGGATACCATATCATCATACTACATCACAATTATTTTAACGCAATGTTGACATCCAAGATAAATCATTATCCACTCCTAGCTACTTAAGCATGACATGAGAAACTATAATCTCTAAGGGTCATTGCAAACATGTTTGATCACAATGAGCTGAATCATGGATACTAGGTTAAACATATTTACAAAAACATAACAAGTTGAGTTCATACCCGTTTCTCTCTGCCACAACCAGTTCATCAAATATCGTCATTATTGCCTTTCACTTGCACGACCGAACGGTATGAAAATAATAATAGTGCAAAAGTGCCGTGGACTAAGCTGGAATCTGCAAACATTTTATTCAAAAAGAAGAAAGCAAGGTAATACGGGCTCTTTGTTAGGTCAACAACAATGCATATGAGAGCCACTCAATATTTTCATCGTGGTCATCTCCTCGGTATGACTCAATAAAAAGAAATTCAGAGAAACACACTGAAATATTTTTGGAGTTTTTGGTTTTCTGAAAGAAAGCAAATTTAAGAAAGAAAAAAAACGAGAAAAACTATTTACACGGGAGAACTCCCAACAAGCAAAAAGAAGAACAAGGAAATCTTTTTGGGTTTTCTTTTTAAATACTACAACTAGTTATACTAGAAAGAAGCAGGAAATATTTTTGTATTTTCTCAAAGTTTTTTTTAAACACACAAGAAAAAGGTGAAAAAAATAAATCTAGCATGGATAATACAATGAAAAAGTGTGGACACGGACAACTGGAATGAAATGTGTGAACATGAATGTAATGTCGGTGGAAATACGTACTCCCCCAAGCTTAGGCTTTTGGCCTAACTTGGTAATCACCACTCGAAGAAGCCATGGGGTCCTATGTTGAAGTGCTGGGGAGCGGGCACCTGAGGGTCCCATTCCTGAGGCTCCGCCTGTGCCACAGCCAGGTTGTTCCGGTAGGCGACAATGTCCTCAGGCATAATCCTGTATCCGCCCCTGGCAATAGGATCAAACAAAGCAGGTGCAGGCAACAGAATAATATCACGAGTGTCCTCACTAAAAACAAGGTTATAAGGAAAATCACTAGTAGTGTTCTCGCCATCAATAAATTGGTGGTGTGCCATAGCCGAGCGATCTAGATAAACCTTGGGTAAAGGATAATCATGCTGGCGTATCTGAATGTTAAAGTGACTTGCCAAGCGAGTAGCATAAATACCACCATGTATCTTACACTTGGATCTGTTAATGTGAAGGCGACGTGCCACAATAGCTCCCAGGCTATAAGTGTTGTCGCCATAAAGTGCACGACGTAAAACAACAAAGTCAGGCGCACTGAGTGCACCTACCTTCTCTCTAGCAAGCAAACACTTCGCAATGAATAGAGCATAATAATGCACAGATGGAAAGTGTAAGCTAGTAGCAGTGACAGCCGATACCCCTCTCTCATCCCCCACAGTCAGAGTGCGGTAAAAACCATCAAACTCTGCGGGCCTAGGCTCTAATAAATCCCCGTCAGAAGGGATCATGCATATGTCACAAAACTCAGTAAGTGGTATCTGATGGGGTTCAACATATAAGTCAAACTGCACCTCAGAAGGATTATTCCTACTCAAGAAATGAAAACTTTGCACAAAGGAATTTGTGAGGAGATGATACTATTCACATTCAGCTGCGATGAAGTCGGTGAGGCCGGCATTAGCAGCATACTGTGCAAACTCTTGACGGATTCCGACTCCTTCCATGAATGGGTTATGCAGCCATTCGCATGGCCATACCTCCGCCATTCTCCAGGTGCGGAGATCACTGTCAGACGACCCCCCAATAACTCCCTTGGAGTTCTTCTTGGAAGCAAACTTCCTAAAGATACTCATCTTTTTCCTATGAACAAAATTCTGAAATTTTTAGTCCACAAAATTTTTCTCAACAAAACTTTAAAAGATTGATAGCAACTACTCATAGGGATGCATAGAGGCCATATCAAGCATTCAAACTACTTAGAGCTCTAAGAATTCAACATGCAAGCTCATCTACAGCAGCACCAAAAGTCACTAATTATTCTAAATATAAACCACTAAAGCAAAAACTAATTGGACCAATGGAGGGGTCACATACCGAGCAACAATCCCCCGAAATAGTTTCAGAAACGGAGCTTCAAGCAAAGAGATCGAAATCCGTGGGTTTGAGAGCAAGAACACGAGAGAGAGAGAGCAATGGTGATTTTTTTTCTGGAGGTAGGTGATGATATGGAGTGAAGGGATAAGTGAGGGGGTCCACGTGGGGACCACAACCCACCAGGGCGCGCCTGGGGTTGCTGGCGCGCCCAGGTGGGTTGTGCTTACCTGGAGCACCTCCCTCTGATGTTATTTGCACCAAAAATTCTTAAATATTTAGAAAAAAATCGTATTAAATTTTCAGAGCATTCTGAGAAATTTTATTTTTGGGTCATTTTTTATTTCACGGAACACTCAGAAAATAGGCAAGGCATGGCATTTTATTTTATTTAACTAATAAAAACAGAAAACAAAAGGTAGGGACAGAAGGTAGTGCTCACTAAATTCATCAACTTCATACCTCTCAAAAATGATTTATTAATAAGGTTGATCAAGTCTTATTAACAACCTCTTCCGATTAGCATGAAACCGAAGAACTTTTGTAAAACACTAAGTTACCTCAATGGGGATATGAATGTCCCCAACAATAAGCATTTCGTATTTCTTTTTGGCAGTAGGTAGAGGTAGTTGAAAACTTCCAACAGTGATTGTTGGAGATTTTTCAATAACATTAATACCATTCACTTGGAATTGTTTCTTCGGAAAGTGCACCGTATGCTCATTACCATTGATATGAAAAGTGACCTTGCTTTTATTGCAATCAATAACAGCCCCTGTAGTATTCAAGAAGGGTCTATCGAGGATAATCGACATGTTGTCGTCCTCGGGCATCTCAAGTATAACAAAGCCAGTCAAGATAGTAACATTAGCAACAACAACGGGCACATCCTCACAAATACTGATAGGTATGGCAGTTGATTTATCAGCCATTTGCAAAGATATTTCAGTAGGTGTGAGTTTATTCAAATCAAGTCTTTTATATAAAGAGAAAGGCATAACACTAACACCAGCTCCTAAATCACATAAAGCAGTTTTCACATAGTTTCTTTTGATGGAGCAAGGTATAGTTGGTATTCCCGGATCTCTAAGTTTTTTAGGTACTCCATCCTTAAAAGTATAATTAGCAAGCATGGTGGAAATTTCAGCTTCCTGTATTTTTCTCTTATTGGTGATGATGTCTTCCATGTACTTTGCATAAGGAGGCATTTTTAAGATATCAGTCAAGCGAGTACGCAAAAAGACTGGCCTCAGCATTTCAGCAAAGCATTCAAATTCTTCATCATCTTTCTTTTTGGTTGACTTAGGTGGAAAGGGCATAGGGTTTTGAACCCACGGTTCTATTTCCTTACCATATTTTCTAGCAACAAAGTCTCTTTTATCATATCTTTTATTCTTGGGTTGTGGGTTATCAAGATCAACTGCTGGTTCTATCTCAACATCATTACCTGGTTCTTTATTATTTATTTGAGTGTCTTCATGAACCTTATCATTGTCTTTTTCATTTTCAGAAGGTGGGTGTTCACTACCAGATTGAGTTTCAGCATCAGAGATAGAGACCTCATTATCATTATCAGGAGGTTTTTCAACTTCAGGTTCACTAGAGCATGCAAAGTCCTATAATTTTTCTTCTTCTTTTTCTTTTTAAAAGGACTAGGTGCATCAGTGTCAACTCTTTGAGAGTCTTGTTCAATTCTTTTTGGGTGTCCCTCAGGATAAAGTGGCTCCTGAGTCATTCTACCTCCTCTAGTCATTACTCTAACAACATGATCATTGATATTATTATTCATTTCATCAAGCAACTCTCTTTGAGATTTAGCAACTTGTTCTAATTGAGTTTGAACCATAGAAGCATGTTTTCCCACACCTCTAACATCATTTGAGATTCTAAATAACAAGTCACTCAAGCGAGCAATCATATCAGAATTGTATTTCAATTGTTTCATAACATTTGCATTGAAGTGATCTTGTTTTCTAATGTAATTATCAAACTCATAAAGGCATTGACTAGGATGTTTATTATAAGGAATATCACCTTCATCGAACTTTAGTAAAGAATTTACATCTACCACCTTAGGTGGTGGTGGTGTTTCAAGCCCATGTATTTCTTCGATAGGTGGTAAATTTTTAACATCCTCTGCTTCAATGTTGAGGATATCGCTTATCGTCTCGGTCAGCTAGGGAATAGAGATTAGTCAGAAATCGGTTGATTAATCAATTTTATCGGTCGACTATTAATCGGATATTTTTTGCAAATCTCAGGTTCCCAACACTAAAATACGCTATATTCAACACCAAAACATTATTTGACAGAAGTGTTACCTTGATTCCTAGCCTTTGAATCCTTGTATAATGACAAACAAAATAAGACACCAGTACATATTGCGTAACAAGGTCCACAAAACATAAATAAACATAGTTTTTGAAACATAGTGCTATGAGTAGGTCTGATTTATCAGTAGATTTTTGATAAATCGCTTGTCAGAGCGATAAATCAGTCCAAAAGATAAACGGTGAAGATAAGGCATAATCTTATCGGTCAACCCCCGATTAGCGATAAATTGGAAGATTAATCGTTGTATCGGAAGATTTCTTGATCAGTGCTCTGCTTTAATACCTTTTTCCTTCATGGATTTCGTTGCCTCTTGCATATCTTTAGGACTGAGATATAAGATACCCCTCTTCTTTGGAGTAGGTTTGAGTGGTGGTTCGGGAAGAGTCCAATCATCATAATTTTTCAGTATGTTATTCAATAATTCTTCAGCTTGTTCAACCGTTCGCTCCTTGAAAACACAACCAGCACAACTATCTAGGAAATCCCTAGAAGCATCGGTTAGTCCATTATAGAAGATATCAAGTATTTCATTTTTCTTAAGAGGATGATCAGGCAAGGCATTAAGCAATTGGAGATGCCTCCCCCAAGCTTGTGGGAGACTCTCTTCTTCAATTTGCGCAAAGTTAAATATTTCCTGTAAAGCAGCTTGTTTCTTATGAGCAGGAAAATATTTTTCAGAGAAGTAATAAATCATATCCTGGGGACTACGCACACAACCAGGAGCAAGAGTATTATACCAAGCCTTAGCATCACCCTTTAATGAGAACGGAAATAATTTGAGAATATAATAGTAGCAAATTTTCTCATCATGAGCAAATAGGGTGGCTATGTCATTCAACTTAGTAAGATGTGCCACAACAGTTTCAGTTTCATAACCATGGAATGGATCAGATTCAACCAAAGTAATTAACTCTGGGTCGACAGAGAATTCATAATCCTTATCATCAACAAAGATAGGTGAAGTAGCAAACTTAGGATCACATTTCATTCTAGCATTCAAAGTCTTTTCTTTATACTTGCATACTAATTTTTCCAGATCATCTCTATCCTTACAAGCAAGAATGTCTCTAGTTGTCTCCTCATCCATAACATAACCTTTCGGTACCTTTGGCAATTCATATCTAGGAGAACTAGGTCTAATAGGTGTTTCAAGATTTCCAGTTTCAAGCTCTTCATCAGTTTCAACAATTTCATCAGTTTCAGCATTCTCAAAAGCCTTAGTTCTAGCAAGTTCATCAAGAAATTCACCTAGTGGCACATTATCATCAAGCAAGGTACTAGCATCATCATAAGTAGCATTCATAGCAGAAGTAGCATCATCAACAACTTGCGACATATCAGAATTGATAGCATGTGGTGGTGTTGCAAGTCTACTTATAACAGAAGGTGAATCTAAAGCGGAACTAGATGGCAGTTCCTTACCTCCCCTCGTCTTAGAGGGAAAAATCTTAGTCTTAGCATCCTTCAGATTCTTCATAGTGATGATTTGATAATAATCCCAAGTGACTCAACAAATATAGCTATGCTCCCTGGCAACGGCGCCAGAAAAAGGTCTTGATAACCCACAAGTATAGGGGATTGCAACAGTTTTCGAGGGTAGAGTATTCAACCCAAATTTATTGATTCGACACAAGGGGAGCCAAAGAATATTTGCAAGTATTAGCAGCTGAGTTGTCAATTCAACCACACCTGGAGATTAATTATCTATAGCAAAGTGATTAGTAGCAAAGTAGTATGATAGTTTTGATAGTAGTAGCAACAGCAATAGTAACGGTAACAGTGATAGCAATGATTTTGTAACAAGTGCAACAGCAGCAATAGCAGTAGTAGCTTAGCAAGAACAATATGAGAGAAATTCGTAGGCATTGGATCGGTGAATTCGTTGGATGATATTCATCATATAACAGTCATAACCTAGGGCGATACGGCACTAGCTCCAGTTCATAAATATAATGTAGGCATGTATTCCTTAAATAGTCATACATGCTTATGGAAAGAACTTGCATGACATCTTTTGTCCTACCCTCCCGTGGCAGTGGGGTCCTATTGGAAACTAAGGGATATTAAGGCCTCCTTTTAATAGAGAACCAGAACAAAGCATTAACACATAGTGAATACATGAACTCCTCAAACTACGGTCATCACCGGGAAGTGTCCCGACTATTGTCACTCCGGGGTTGCCGGATCATAACACGTAGTAGGTGACTATAACTTGCAAGATCAGATCTAGAACATATATATAATGGTGATAACATAAACGGTTCAGATCAGAAATCATGGCACCCGGGCCCAAAGTGACAAGCATTAAGCATGGCAAAGTCATAGCAACATCAATCTCAGAACATAATGGATACTAGGGATCAAGCCCTAACAAAACTAACTCGATTACATGATGAATCTCATCCAACTCCTCACCGACCAGCGAGCCTACGAAGGAATTACTCACTCCCGGTGGGGAGCATCATGGAATTGGCGATGGAGAAGGGTTGGTGATGACGAAGATCGAAGATCCCCCTCTCCGAAGCCCCAAACGGACTCCAGATCTGGCCTCCCGATGAAGAACAGGAGGTGGCGGTGGCTCCGTCTCGTGAAACGCGATAACTCTTCCTCAAATTTTTCTCCAAATATGTGATTTTATAGTATCAGGGTTAGAGTCTGCGGGGCCACCAGGTGGGGACAACCCACCTGGGCGTGCCTGGAGGGGGGGGGGGGGGCACACCCTGGTGGGTTGTGCCCACCCAGGTGCCCCCCTCCGGTGGTTCTTGGCTCCAGAAATTCTTATTTATTGAATAAAAAATCCTCGCAAAGTTTCGTTCCAATCCGAGAACTTTTATTTCTGCACAAAAACAACACCATGGTAGTTCTGCTGAAAACAGCGTCAGTCCGGGTTAGTTTCATTCAAATCGTGCAAATTAGAGTCCAAAACAAGAGAAAAAGCGTTAGGGAAAGTAGATACGACGGAGACTTATCAAGGCCGGCGACAAGGACGGTGGGCTCAGGGGAGGGGGCACGCGCGCGGCGACGGGGAGGAGGGCGCGTCGGCGAGGGCTCGGGGAGGAGCGACAGCGCGGGCTCGGGGGCGGCGACGACGACGGCGGGGCAGGGGCGCGGCAACGGCGTCGGGGCAGCCTGGCGGCGTCGTCGGAGGAGAGGACGAGGAAACTGAGACGAAAACTGCTAAGTGCTGCTTATATAGACCAAGCATTGGTCCTGGTTGGTAGCACCAACCGAGACCAATGCCCACCTTTCGTCCCGGTTCGTGACACCAACCGGGACCAAAGGTCAGTTTTCGCCAGGCGAAAGGGCGGGAAGCACAGCCCATTGGTCCCGGTTGGTGGCTCGAACCGGGATGAAAGGTGGGCATTGGTCCTGGTTGGTGCCACCAGCCGGGACGAAAGGGTGGCATTGGTCCCGGTTGATGCCACCAACCGGGACGAAAGGGCTGCGGCTGGCACGGCGTCAGGCAGGTGGATGTTTAGTCCCACCTCACTAGCTGAGAGGCGTCGAGAGTGGTTTATAAGTGCGGCTGCGCCAACCCTTTCGAGCTCCTCTCTTATGCAGGCCTACGGGCCTAAACGCACTCTCTCTGCCTGTGGGCCTACTGGGCCTACTGCGGGCCTGCATCCTGGCCCAACTAGCGGGTTGGGTTTTGATACGTCCATTTTGCATCATGCTTTTATATTGATATTTATTGCATTATGGGCTGTTATTACACATTCTAGCACAATACTTATGCCTTTTCTCTCTTATTTTACAAGGTTTACATGAAGAGGGAGAATGCCGGCAGCTGGAATTCTAGGCTGGAAAAGGAGCAAATCTGAGAGACCTATTCTGCACAACTCCAAAAGTCCTGAAACTTCACGGAGAATTATTTTGGAATATATAAAAAATATTGGGCGAAGAAAGCACATCAGGGGACCCACCAGGCAGCAACAAGGGTGGGGGGCGCGCCCTACCCCCTGGGCGCGCCTCCCTGCCTTGTGGGCCACCTGGCAGGCCCCCGATGCCCATCTTCTACTATATGGTGTGTTTTGACCTGGAAAAAAAATCAGAAGGAAGCTTTCGGGATGAAGCGCCACTGTCTCAAGGCGGAACCTGGGCAGAACCAATCTAGGGCTCCGGCGGAGCTGTTCTGCCGGAGAAACTTCCCTTCGGGAGGGGGAAATCGAAGCCATCGTCATCACCAACGATCCTCTCATTGAGAGGGGGTCAATCTCCATCAACATCTTCACCAGCACCATCTCCTCTCAAACCCTCGTTCATCTCTTGTACCCGATCTTTGTCTCAAAACCTCAGATTGGTGCCTGTGGGTTGCTAGTAGTGTTGATTACTCCTTGTAGTTGATGCTAGTTGGTTTATTCGGTGGAAGATCATATGTTCAGATCCTTAATGCTATTCAATACCCCTCTGATTATGAACATGAATATGCTTTGTGAGTAGTTACGTTTGTTCCTGAGGACATGGGAGAAGTCTTGTTATAAGTAATCATGTGAATTTGGCATTCGTTCGATATTTTGATGAGATGTATGTTGTCTTTCCTCTAGTGGTGTTATGTGAACATCGACTACATGACACTTCACCATGATTTGGGCCTAGGGTAAGGCATTGGGAAGTAATAAGTAGATGATGGGTTGCTAGAGTGACAGAAGCTTAAACCCTAGTTTATGCGTTGCTTTGTAAGGGGCTGATTTGGATCCATATGTTTCATGCTATGGTTAGATTTATCTTAATTCTTCTTTCGTAGTTGCGGATGCTTGCGAGAGGGGTTAATCATAAGTGGGAGGCTTGTCCAAGGAAGGGCAGCACCCAAGCACCGGTCCACCCACATATCAAATTATCAAAGTAACGAACGCGAATCATATGAGCATGATGAAAACTAGCTTGACAACAATTCCCATGTGTCCTCGGGAGCGCTTTGCTTTATATAAGAGTTCGTCCAGGCTTGTCCTTTGCTACGAAAAGGATTGGGCCACCTTGCTGCACCTTAGTTACTTTTGTTACTTGTTACCCGTTATGATTTATCTTATCACACAACTATCTGTTACCGATAATTTCAGTGCTTGCAGAGAATACCTTGCTGAAAACCGCTTGTCATTTCCTTCTGCTCGTTGGGTTTGACACTCTTACTTATCAAAAGGATTACGATAGATCCCCTATACTTGTGGGTCATCAAGACTCTTTTCTGGCGCCGTTGCCAGGGAGTGAAGCGCCTTTGGTAAGTGGAATTTGGTAAGGAAACATTTATATAGTGTGCTGAAATTTACTGTCACTTGTCACTATGGAAAATAATCCTTTGAGGGTCTTGTTCGGGGTATCTTCACCTCGACCAGAAGAGCAAAGAGTTGCTCCTCAACCTACTGCACCTACTGAAAATATTTATTATGAAATTCCTTCGGGTATGATAGAGAAACTGCTAGCCAATCCTTATGCAGGAGATGGAACATTACATCCTGATATGCACCTAATCTATGTGGATGAAGTTTGTGGATTATTTAAGCTTGCAGGTTCACCCGAGGATGATGTCAAGAAGAAGGTCTTCCCTTTATCTTCGAAGGGAAAGGCATTGACATGGTATAGGCTATGTGATGATATCGGATCATGGAACTACAACCGATTGAAATTGGAATTTCATCAGAAGTTTTATCCTATGCATCTATGATCGGAATTATATATATAATTTTTGGCCTCGTGAAGGAGAAAGTATCGCTCAAGCTTCGTGGAGGCTTAAGTCAATGTTATATTCATGCCCCAATCATGAGCTCTCAAGAGAAATTATTATTCAGAATTTTTATGCTCGGCTTTCTCGTAATGATCAATCCATGCCTGATACTTCTTGTACTGGTTCTTTTATGAAGAAGACTATTGAATTCAAATGGGATTTATTGGAAAGAATTAAGCGCAACTCTGAAGATTGGGAACTCGACGAAGGTAATGAGTCAGGTATAAACCTTAAGTTTGATTGTGTTAAATCTTTTATGGATACCTATGCTTTTCGTGATTTTAGCACTAAATATGGACTTGACTCTGAGATAGTAGCTTCTTTCTGTGAATCTTTTGCTACTCATGTTGATCTCCCCAAGGAGAAGTGGTTTAAAAATCATCCTCCCATTGAAGTAAAAGTAGTAGAACCTATTAAAGTTGAAGAAGAAACTATCACTTATAATGTTGATCCTATTGTTCCTACTGCTTATATTGAGAGACCACCTTTCCCTGTTAGAATAAAGGAACATGCTAAAGCTTCAACTGTGGTTCGTAAGAGTAATATTAGAACACCTACACCCCCTGAACAAATTAAAGTTGAGCCTAGTATTGCTATGGTTAAAGATCTCTTGGTTGATAATATTGATGAGCATGTTATTTATTTCTGTGGTGAAGCTACTAGAATTGCTAAACCTGATATTAAAGATAAACATAGACCTGTTGTTGGCATGCCTGTTGTTTCTGTTAAAATAGGAGATCATTGTTATCATGGCTTATGTGATGTGGGTGCTAGTGTGAGTGCAATTCCTTATACCTTATATCAAGAAATTATGAATGATATTGCACCTCCTGAGATAGAAGATATTGATGTTACTATTAAGCTTGTCAATAGAGATACTATATCACCAATTGGGATTGTTAGAGATGTTGAAGTCTTGTGTGGGAAAATAAAATACCCTACTGATTTTCTTGTTCTTGGTTCCCCACAAGATGATTTTTGTCCCATTATATTTGGTAGACCTTTCTTGAATACTGTTAATGCTAGGATAGACTGTGAGAAAGAAATTGTTACTGTAAGTTTTAGGGATGTGTCTCATGATTTTAATTTCTCTAAATTTCGTAGACAACCCCATGATAAAGAATTGCCTAGTAAGGATGAAATTATTGGTCTTGCTTCTATTGTCGTGCCTCCTACTGATCCTTTAGAACAGTATTTGCTAGAACATGAAAATGATATGTTTATGAATGAAAGAAAGGAGTTAGATGAAATATTGTTTAACCAAATGCCTGTTTTGAAACACAATTTGCCTGTTGAAATCCTTGGAGATCCTCCTCCACCCAAGGGTGACCCCGTGTTTGAGCTTAAACAATTACCTGATACTTTGAAATATGCCTATCTTGATGAAAAGAAGATATATCCTATTATTATTAGTGCTAACGTTTCAGAGCATGAAGAAAAGAAATTATTGAAAACTCTGAAGAAGCACCGTGCCGCTATTGGATATACTCTTGATGATCTTAAGGGCATTAGTCCCACTCTATGTCAGCACAAAATTAATATGGAGCCTGATGCTAAACCAGTTGTTGATCACCAACGACGGTTAAATCCTAAGATGAAAGGAAGTGGTAAGAAACGAAATACTAAAACTTCTGGAGGCAGGTATAATTTATCCTATTGCTGATAGTAGATGGGTAAGTCCTGTTCATTGTGTCCCTAAGAAGGGAGGTATTACTGTTGTTCCTAATGATAAGAATGAATTGATCCCGCAAAGAATTGTTACAAGTTATAGAATGGTAATTGATTTCCACAAATTAAACAAAGCTACTAGAAAAGATCATTACCCTCTACCTTTTATTGATCAAATGCTAGAAAGACTATCCAAACATACACATTTTTGCTTTCTAGATGGTTATTCTGGTTTCTCTCAAATTCTTGTGTCAAAAAAGGACCAAGAAAAGACCACTTTCACTTGCCCTTTTGGTACCTTTGCTTATAGACGTATGCCTTTTGGTTTATGCAATGCACCTGCTACCTTTCAAAGATGTATGACTGCTATATTCTCTGACTTTTGTGAAAAGATTGTTGAGGTTTTCATGGATGATTTCTCCGTTTACGGAACATCTTTTGATGATTGCTGAAGCAACCTCGATCGAGTTTTGTAGAGATGTGAAGAAACTAACCTTGTCTTGAATTGGGAGAAGTGCCACTTTATGGTTAATGAAGGTATTATCTTGGGGCATAAAATTTCTGAAAGAGGTATTGAGTTGATAAAGCTAAAGTAGATGCTATTGAAAAGATGCCGTGTCCCAAAGATATCAAAGGTATAAGAAGTTTCCTTGGTCATGCTGGTTTCTATAGGACGTTTATTAAAGACTTCTCTAAAATTTCTAGGTTTCTCACTAATCTCTTGCAAAAAGATGTTCCTTTTGTTTTTGATGATGATTGTGTAGAAGCATTTGAAATACTTAAGAAAGCCTTGATTTCTGCACCTATAGTTCAACCACCTGATTGGAATTTACCCTTAGAAATTATGTGTGATGCTAGTGATTATGCTGTTGGTGCTGTTCTAGGACAAAGAGTTGATAAAAAATTGAATGTTATTCATTATGCTAGTAAAACTCTAGGCAGTGCCCAGAGAAATTATGCTACTACTGAAAAAGATTTTTTAGCAGTTGTATTTGCTTGTGATAAGTTTAGATCTTATATTGTTGATTCCAAAGTAAGTGTTCACACTGATCATGCTGCTATTAAATATCTTATGGAAAAGAAAGATGCTAAACCTAGACTTATTAGATGGGTTCTCTTACTGCAAGAATTTGATTTACATATTATTGATAGAAAGGGAGCTGAGAACCCCGTTGCAGACAACTTGTCTAGGTTAGAAAATGTTCTTGATGACCCACTGCCTATTGATGATAGCTTTCCTGATGAGCAATTAGCTATCATAAATGCTTCTCATAATACTCCATGGTATGCTGATTATGCTAATTACATTGTTGCTAAATTTATACCACCTAGTTTCACATACCAGCAAAAGAAAAAGTTTTTCTATGATTTAAGACATTACTTTTGGGATGACCCACACCTTTATAAAGAAGGAGTAGATTGTGTTATTAGGCGTTGTGTACCTGAGCAAGAACAGGAACATATCCTACGCAAGTGCCACTCCGAAGCTTATGGAGGACACCGTGCTGGAGATAGAACTGCACACAAGGTATTGCATCCGGTTTTTATTGGCCTACTATCTTCAAGGATGCCCGTAAGTTTGTCTTGTCTTGTGATGAATGTCAGAGAATTGGTAATATTAGTAGACGTCAGGAAATGCCTATGAATTATTCACTTGTTATTGAACCATTTGATGTTTGGGGCTTTGATTATATGGGACCTTTTCCTTCCTCTAATGGGTATACACATATTTTAGTTGCTGTTGATTACGTTACTAAGTGGGTAGAAGCTATTCCAACTAGTAGTGCTGATCATAACACTTTTATTAATATGCTTAAAGAAGTTATTTTTCTGAGGTTTGGAGTCCCTAGATATTTAATGACTGATGGTGGTTCACATTTTATTCATGTTGCTTTCCGTAAAATGCTTGCTAAATATGATGTCAACCATAGAATTGCATCTCCATATCACCCTCAGTCTAGTGGTCAAGTAGAATTGAGCAATAGAGAGATTAAACTAATTTTGCAAAAGACTGTTAATAGATCTAGAAAGAATTGGTCTAAGAAACTTGATGATGCATTATGGGCTTATAGAACTGCTTATAAAAACCCTATGGGCATGTCTCCGTATAAAATGGTTTATGGAAAAGCATGTCACTTACCTCTTGAACTAGAACATAAAGCTTATTGGGCTATTAAAGAGCTCAATTATGATTTCAAACTTGCCGGTGAGAAGAAGTTATTTGACATTAGCTCACTTGATGAATGGAGAACCCAAGCTTATGAGAATGCCAAGTTGTTTAAAGAAAAGGTTAAAAGATGGCATGACAAAAGGATACAAAAGCGTGAGTTTAATGTAGGTGATCATGTTTTGCTATACAACTCTCGTTTAAGATTTTTTGCAGGAATGCTTCTCTCTAAATGGGAAGGTCCTTACATTATCGAGGAGATCTATCGTTCCAGTGCCATTAAGATCAACAACGCCGAAGGCACCAACCCGAAGGTGGTAAACGGTCAAAGAATCAAACATTATATTTCTGGTACTCAATGTTGAGACAAATATTATTAATACCGTAACACCGGAGGAGTACATAAGGGACACTTTCCAGAACGTTTCAGACTCCGAAAAGGAATAGGTATGTGGTACGGTAAGTAAACCGACTCCAAAACTGTTCTAATGGCAATTTTTCTCCGTTTTGGAATATTTAAAAAATTAGGAAAATTAAAAGTAGTCCAGAAAGTGCACGAGGAAGCGACAAGGCAGGGAGGCGCGACCTATCCCCCTGGGCGCGCCCCCCACCCTTGTCGCCACCTTGTGTGCCCTATGGACTCCGTTTTCTTGCACAATACTTTTTTGGTCGGTAAAAAATCATTATATAATCTCCCGAAGGTTTTGACCACCGTACCACGACAATATCTCCTGTTCTTGTTTCGAGATGTTTTTCTGACAGATCCATATCGCCATGACGTCTCCAAGCGCCCCCAAGGACAAGTTTTTTGAGAAGGTCATCAACCCTTATCTCGTGGAGGTGCTGCAACACCCTCAAACCATTGAGATGCGTGAGGGGGTACTGCACATCCGCGATACTGAAGGGCCAAAGAAGACCGGAAGCGTGGAGACAAGGCTCGAAGAAGTGGAGCGGCAAGTCTTCAAGTGCCAAGGGATGGTGGAACGCGGACTCAACGCCAACCACATGATGCTCGTTGAATTTACTAGTGGTCACAAGCTGGATGCCGAGAACATTGGGGAGGCCATCTTCAAGCTTCACGAGAAAATCGAGTATCTCCAAGCCCAGATCTATGACCTGCAAAACCAAAACTGTGAGTATGAATACAGATTTAAGAGGATGAGTTTGGCTGCAGATTTGAGGATCCCGGAGACTCGTTCATCTTTTTATGATGGTGAACCTATGCCTTGGAAGACGGAGGATAAGATTCTTTCATCATCAACAACTCCATCATCACCACCTCCGAAGAAAGAGATCTAAATACATGGGTATGGGCACTCCCCTAGGCAACTGCCAAGCTTGGGGGAGGTGCCCCGGTATCGTATCACCATCACACCTTTACTTTTATCATTTTTCTTAGTTCGATCCTTTTGGTTATATCTTGATCTAGTAGAATAAAGTTTTAGTATGATCTAGCTTTGAGTTTTGTTTTGAGATCTATCGTGTAATCGAGTCCATGAGTTATATATAATAAAGAGTAGTTTTGAGTTGAGGGCTTTGCTTTCTTGCTATGATCTTGAGGGAATATAATAAAAGAAAGAATAAAAATAAATAAAAAGATCGTATAATGATCTTATGGAGAGTAATGACTTCACATATAAAGAGTATGATGAATAAAAGTTTTTGAGAGTTAACAAACATAGTTTTGGTCATTGTTGCAATTAATAGGAAGTAATAAAGAAAGAGAGGTTTCACATATAAATATACTATCTTGGACATCTTTTGTAATTATGAGCACTCATTAAAATATGACATGCTAAAAAGTTGATGTTGGACAAGGAAGACAACATAATGGGTTATGTTTTCTTATATCCGGAAAGAAGTTATAGTGTCTTGGATCCTCCAACATGTTGAGCTTGCTTTTCCCTCTTATGCTAGCCAAATCCTTTGCACTGAGTAGAGATACTACTTGTGCATCCAAATATCCCTTAAACCAGTTTTGCCATGAGAGTCCACCATACCTACCTATGGATTGAGTAAGGTCCTTCAAGTAAGTTGTCATCAGTGCAAGCAATAAAAAATGCTCTCTAAATATGTATGATCTATTAGTGTGAAGAAAATAAGCTTTATACGAACTTGTGATATGGAAGAAATAAAAGCGACAGACTGCATAATAAAGTTCTTTATCACAAGCGGTAATATAAAGTGACGTTCTTTTGCATTAAGATTTTGTGCATCCAACCATAAAAGCGCATGACAACCTCTGCTTCCCTCTGCGAAGGGCCTATCTTCTACCCTTATACCAGAGTCATGGTGATTCTCACCTTTCCTTTTTACACCTTTTCTTTTGGCAAGCACTATGTGTTGGAGAAGGATCCAGATATATATATCCACTCGGATGTAGGTTATCATAAAGTATTATTGTTGACACTACCCTTGAGGTAAAAGGTTGGGAGGCGAAACTATAAGCCCCTATCTTTCTCTATGTCCGACTGAGGCTTTGAACCCATAAGTATCGCGTGAGTGTTAGCAATTGTGAAAGATTAAATGATAGTTGAGTATGTGGGCTTGCTGAAAAGCTCTTATATTGACTCTTTCCGATGTTATGATAAATTGCAATTCCTTCAATGACTGAGATCATAGTTTGTTAGTTTTCAATGAAGTTTCTGATTCATATTTTACCTTGTGAACGAATTGTTACTTCAGCATAAGAAATTATATGACAATATATGTTGCTATTCTAAAGATGATCATGATGCCCTCATGTCCGTATTTTATTTCATCGACACCTCTATCTCTAAACATGTAGACATATTTTTCGATTTCGGCTTTCGCTTGAGGACAAGCGAGGTCTAAGCATGGGGGAGTTGATACGTCCATTTTGCATCATGCTTTTATATTGATATTTATTGCATTATGGGCTGTTATTACACATTCTAGCACAATACTTATGCCTTTTCTCTCTTATTTTACAAGGTTTACATGAAGAGGGAGAATGCCGGTAGCTGGAATTCTGGGCTGGAAAAGGAGCAAATCTGAGAGACCTATTATGCACAACTCCAAAATTCCTGAAACTTCATGGAGAATTATTTTGGAATATATAAAAAATATTGGGCGAAGAAAGCACATCAGGGGACCCACCAGGCAGCCACAAGGGTGGGGGGCACGCCCTACCCCCTGGGCGCGCCTCCCTGCCTTGTGGGCCACCTGGCAGGCCCCCGATGCCCATCTTCTGCTATATGGTGTGTTTTGACCTGGAAAAAATCAGAAGGAAGCTTTCGGGACGAAGCGCCGCCGTCTTGAGGTGGAACCTGGGCAGAACCAATCTAGGGCTCCGGCGGAGCTGTTCTGCCGGAGAAAATTCCCTCCGGGAGGGGGAAATCGAAGCCATCGTCATCACCAACGATCCTCTCATCGAGAGGGGGTCAATCTCCATCAACATCTTCACCAGCACCATCTCCTCTCAAACCCTAGTTCATGTCTTGTACCCGATCTTTGTCTCAAAACCTCAGATTGGTACCTGTGGGTTGCTAGTAGTGTTGATTACTCCTTGTAGTTGATGCTAGTTGGTTTATTCGGTGGAAGATCATATGTTCAGATCCTTAATGCTATTCAATACCCCTCTGATTATGAACATGAATATGCTTTGTGAGTAGTTACGTTTGTTCGTGAGGACATGGGAGAAGTCTTGTTATAAGTAATCATGTGAATTTGGCATTCGTTCGATATTTTGATGAGATGTATGTTATCTTTCCTCTAGTGGTGTTATGTGAACGTCGACTACATGACACTTCACCATGATTTGGGCCTAGGGGAAGGCATTGGGAAGTAATAAGTAGATGATGGGTTGCTAGAGTGACAGAAGCTTAAACCCTAGTTTATGCGTTGCTTGGTAAGGGGCTGATTTGGATCCATATGTTTCATGCTATGGTTAGATTTATCTTAATTCTTCTTTCGTAGTTGCAGATGCTTGCGAGAGGGGTTAATCATAAGTGGGAGGCTTGTCCAAGGAAGGGCAGCATCCAAGCACCGGTCCACCCACATATCAAATTATCAAAGTAACAAACGCGAATCATATGAGCATGATGAAAACTAGTTTGACAACAATTCCCATGTGTCCTCGGGAGCGCTTTGCTTTATATAAGAGTTCGTCCAGGTTTGTCCTTTGCTACAAAAAGGATTGGGCCACCTTCCTGCACCTTAGTTACTTTTGTTACTTGTTACCCGTTACGATTTATCTTATCACACAACTATCTATTACCGATAATTTCAGTGCTTGCAGAGAATACCTTGCTGAAAACCGCTTGTCATTTCCTTCTGCTCCTCGTTGGGCTCGACACTCTTACTTATCGAAAGGACTACGATAGATCCCCTATACTTGTGGGTCATCAGGTTTCTAGTCGTATGCAGGCCATGGTGGCCCAGTATTTTTGTTTTGTTTTTTGCTTTATTTATTTTCTTTTGTTTCTACTTACAACTAAATACTTAGAGTTTTCGGGTGATTCTTTTTGCTTTAGGTCAGAAAAATTATAAACTTTCTGTTAGTGCCATTAGTTTTCAAATTTGAATAGTTTAAATTTGAATTCTTTGAAATTTGTGTGAATCACTAGTTTGTGAATAACTTTATTTTAAAAATAGATTTTTGAGTGATTTTTTCCTGCTATTTAATATTAGTGTGTTTTATCATTATATTCAATTTGTTAATTTTTAGGTTATTTTAAATGGGTGTTTTAATCAAAAACATATTTTGTTATTTTAGTTTGCTATTAAAGTTTCTAACAAAAAATACTTTATGAAAATTCTTTTTGCTATTAATGTTTTGAACAAAAAATACTTTGATAATTTTAGTTGCATAAATTTTATATAATTTTAGTTTCAAAAATACTTGAGGTTTATAAAAGCTTTTTAGTTGATTATTTTTGCTGTTGAAGAATATTATAGTTTTGTTTTAGTTGATCATAACAAAAAAAATTAATTGATTCTTTTTAGTTCATTCTTTTTTCTATTAGAGTTTTGTGAAAGCTTTTTAGTTCATTATTTGAGCTAAATGACCCTGAAATTGAAAAGCACTACAAATGAACTCTGAACAGGTTGAAACTTGGCATGGTATCATCATTTCACCCACATAGCATGTGCTAGAAAGTTGAGAGGGTTACGGCAAAAACTGGATGCACTTCGTGTACAAACTGGACAATCTCTTTCGAAGTATCATGGTTTCAGACGAAAACTCATGTGTTACGAAGGCATTTCATATTTTTTAAACTTATTTGAACTCTAGACTTTTTGTGCGTTCAATATACACCATTGAAAGCCACATCATCAATTTTCAACCCTTTATGACTTCATTTGCTATTTTTTGCATTTAATCTTTTCTTTGAGCTAAATGAACCTGAAATTGAAAAGCAGTACAAATGAACTCTGAAAAGGTTGAAAGTTGGCATGGTATCATCATTTCACCCACATAGCATGTGCTAAAAAGTTGAGAGGGTTACGATAAAAACTGGATGCACTTCGTGTACAAAATGGACAATCTCTTTCGAAGTATCAGGGTTTCGGACGAAAAATCATATGTTACAAAGGCATTTCATTTCTTCACATGTAACTGCAATGATATTCTAGATCAAAGGCATCATCAGAATAGTTGTGGAGAGAAAGTCTTCACTTTTTCTTCGCGTGTGTCCCTTGCTTATTGCGCCGTAACCATGGATAATCTTCATCGTTTAACAGGGTGCTTGGGTCAGCCTTGACTTTGAAGGGAGGAATTTCATGAAACTTTTCATAATCTTCAGACATGTCTGTCTTGCCCTCCACTCCCACGATGTCTCTTTTCCTTGAAAGAACAATGTGGCTCTTTGGCTCATTGTATGATGTATTCGCTTCCTTATCTTTTCTTTTTCTCGGTTTGGTAGACATGTCCTTCACATAGAAAACCTGCGCCACATCATTGGCTAGGATGAATGGTTCGTCTGTGTACCCAAGATTGTTGAGATCCACTATTGTCATTCCGTACTGCGGGTCTACCTGTACCCCGCCTCCTGACAGATTGACCCATTTGCACTGAAACAAAGGGACCTTAAAATCATGTCCATAGTCAAGTTCCCATATGTCCACTATGTATCCATAATATGTGTCCTTTCCCCTGTTGGTTGCTGCATCAAAGCGGACACCACTGTTTTGGTTGGTGCTCTTTTGATCTTGGGCGATCGTGTAAAATGTATTCCCATTTATCTCGTACCTTTTGTAAGTCAATACAGTCGAAGATGGTCCCCTGGCCAACGAGTACAGCTCATCTGCAACAGTGTTGTCACCCATGAGATGTGTTTGCAACAAACTGCCAAAAGTCCTAATGTGTTCACATGTAATCCAGTCATCACACTACTCCGGGTGTTTGGAGCGCAGAATATTCTTGTGTTCATTGACATACGGGGTCACCAAGGTAGAATTCTGTAGAACTGTGTAGTGTGCTTGAGACCAAGAATGCCCGTCCCTACATATTATTGCGTCCGCTCCTAGCGTGCCTTTTCTAGTAAGTCTCCTCACATACCGCGATTGAGGGAGACCAATCTTCTTAAGGTCAGGAATGAAGTCAACACAAAACCCAATAACCTCCTCTGTTTGATGGCCCGTGGAGATGCTTCCTTCTGGCCTAGCACGGTTACGAACATATTTCTTTAAGACTCCCATGAACCTCTCAAAGGGGAACATATTGTGTAGAAATACAGGGCCCATAATGGCAATCTCGTTGACTAGATGAACTAGGACGTGCGTCATGATATTGAAGAAGGATGGTGGGAACACCAGCTCGAAACTGACAAGACATTGCACCAAATCACTCCTTAACCTTGGTAGGATTTCTGGATCGATTACCTTCCGAGAGATTGCATTGAGGAATGCACATAGCTTCACAATGGGTAATCAAACATTTTTTGTTAGAAGCCCCCTCAATGCTACCGGAAGCAGTTGTGTCATAATCACGTGGCAGTCATGAGACTTTAGGTTCTGGAACTTTTTCTCTGCCATATTTATTATTCCCTTTATATTCGACGAGATGCCAGACGGGACCTTCATACTGAGCAGGCATTCAAAGAAGATTTCCTTCTCTTCTTTGGTAAGAGCGTAGCTGGCAGGACCTTCATACTGCTTTGGATGCATGCCGTCTTTTTCGTGCACACGTTGCTAGTCCTCCCGTGCCTCCGGTGTATCTTTTGTCTTCCCATACACGCCCAAGAAGCCTAGCAGGTTCACGCAAAGATTCTTCGTCACGTGCATCACGTCGATTGAAGAGCGCACCTCTAGGTCTTTCCAGTAGGGTAGGTCCCAAAATATAGATTTCTTCTTCCACATGGGTGCGCGTCCCTCAGCATCATTCGGAATAGATAGTCTACCAGGACCCTTTCCAAAGATTACTTGTAAATCATTGACCATATCAAGTATGTGATCACCAGTACGGACGACGGGCTTCTTCCGGTGATCTGCCTCACCTTTGAAATGCTTGCCTTTCTTTCAACATTGATGGTTTGTCAGAAGAAATCGACGATGTCCCAGGTACACATTCTTCCTGCATTTGTCCAAATATATACTTTCGGTGTCATCTAAACAGTGCGTGCATGCGTGGTATCCCTTGTTTGTCTGTCCTGAAAGGTTACTGAGAGCAGGCCAATCATTGATGGTTACAAACAGCAACGCATGTAGGTCAAATTCCTCCTGGTCGTGCTCATCTCACACGTACACCTTTTCCATTCCACAGCTGTAAAAGTTCTTCAACTAATGGCCTTAGGTACACATCAATGTCGTTGCCAGGTTGCTTAGGGCCTTGGATGAGCACTGGCATCATAATGAACTTCCGCTTCATGCATAACCAAGGAGGAAGGTTATAGATACATAGAGTCACAGGCCAGGTGCTATGATTGCTGCTCTCCTCCCCAAAAGGATTAATGCCATCCGCGCTTAAACCAAACCATACGTTCCTTGCTTCACCTGCAAAGTCCCCCCACATTCTCTCAATTTTTCTCCACTGTGACCCGTCAGCGGGTGCTCTCAACTTCCCGTCTTTCTTACGGTCCTCTTTGTGCCATTGCATCAACTTGGCATGCTCTTTGTTTCTGAACAGACGTTTCAACCGTGGTATTATAGGAGCATACCACATCACCTTGGCAGGAACCCTCTTCCTGGGGCGCTCGCCCTCAACATCACCAGGGTCATCTCGTCTAATCTTATACCACAATGCATCGCATACCGGGCATGCGTTCAAATCCTCGTACGCACCACGGTAGAGGATGCAGTCATTAGGGCATGCATGTATCTTCTGCACCTCCAATCCTAGAGGGCATAGAACCTTCTTTGCTTCATACGTACTGTCGGGCAATTCGTTATCCTTTGGAAGCTTCTTCTTCAATATTTTCAGTAGCTTCTCAAATCCGTTGTCAGATACACCATTGCAGCAATTCCAGTGTGGTACCGAGCTTTGTGTTGTCATCTTGGCAATTTGGGTACAACCCTTTTTTGTGATCCTCTAACATGCGATCGAATTTCAACTTCTCCCTTTCACTTTGGCATTGTCTCTTTGCATCAACAATGACCCGACGAAGATCATCATCGGGCACATCGTCTGGTTCCTCTTGATCTTCAGCTTCCCCCGTTGCAGCATCACCGTATTCAGGGGGCGGATAGTTGTCATCATCCTCTTCTTCTTCGTTGTCTTCCATCATAACCCCTCTTTCTCCGTGCTTGGTCCAAACATTATAGTGTGACATGAAACCCTTCTCAAGCAGGTGGATGTGAAGGGTTTTCGAGTCAGAGTAAGACTTCGTATTCCCACAGATAGGGCATGGACAACACATAAAACCATTCTGCTTGTTTGCCTCAGCCACTTCGAGAAAATCATGCACGCCCTTAATGTACTCGGAGGTGCGTCTGTCACCGTACATCCATTGCCGGTTCATCTGCGTGCATTATATATAATTAAGTGTGTCAAAAACCATTACAGAACATCATGAATAGAGAAGTGACCAAATTAATAGAAGTTCATCATCACATTAAAACCAAAGTACAGTAGTGATCAAATGTTATTACTGAAAAAATAAATACATAAAGTTCATACATAGTTCTCATTGAACAACATATAGCTCTCTAGAGCATCTAATTAAAACATACATTGAAACTATGTAAAACATTTAAATGCAACAACAAATGCGATCATAATCGCAACTAAGGTAACAATTGATCCAACGACATAATGATACCAGGCCTCAGTATGAATGGCATATTTTATAATCTTTCTAATCTTCAAGCGCATTGCATCCATATTGATCTTGTGATCATCGACGACATCCGCAACATGCAACTCCAATTTCATCTTCTCCTCCTCAATTCTTTTCAATTTTTATTTCAAATACTCGTTTTCTTGTTCAACTAAATTTAACCTCTCGACAAGAGGGTCGGTTGGAATTTCCGGTTCACATACCTCCTAGATAAAAACATCTATGTCACGTTGGTCGGCATAATTGTCAATAACACTAAATGAAACAAATATTTATAAAAGATAATATACCACATCCGAATCATAGACAGGACGAGGGCCAACGGGGGCGGATACCAAAACCATGGCACTATATAATAACAAACAATAATAAAAGTAAGAAAATTATACAAGTATCTATCTAAATCATACAAGTAAGATTTTTTTCTTTTAGAAAGAAGATAAGAACAAGAGGCTCACCACGATGGTGCCGGCGACGAGATCGGCGCGGGCGATCGACGGCGGTGAGGACGGGGACGGGACAGGACGGACCGCCAAACCTAGACAAATCTTGAGGAAAATGGAGCTTGGAAGTCGAGCTTGGAGAGGAGAAAGCTTAAGTGTGGCTTGAGCATTTCATCGAACACCTCATGTGCATAGGAGGTGAGAGCTAGAGCAACACACCTCTCCCACACGGTCGGCCAAAAAACAGAGCACTGAGCGGGCAGGTGCGGGGGTATATATAAGCTTCTCTGTAGTCCCGGTTTGTGGCTAAAACCGGGACTAAAGGACAACCTTTGGTCCTGGTTCCAGCCACCAACCGGGACTAAAGGTGTTGGGCCAGGAGCGAGGCCCATTGGTCCCGGTTCGTGTCTGGAACCGGGACCAAAAGTGTCAGACGAACCGGGACCAATGGCCCCCGAGGCCCGGCCGGCGCCCTGGCCTCACGAACCGGGACTGATGCACCCTTTGGTCCCGGTTCGTGAGTGAACCGTGATTATTGCCCTTATCCTGGCCTCAACCAAAGCCCTGTTTTCTACTAGTGAAAGGAGAGGGGAGGGGCTCTCTCCCCCCTTTCCCTCGATGGCGCCGGAGCGCCGCCAGGGGAATCATTGTCGCGACTATTGTCTCCATCAACTTCGCCGTCTTCATCATCTTTCTCCCTCTCTATGCAGCAGAGTACTCTCCCTCATCCCGCAATAATCTCTAGTTGAACATGGTGTTTGATACTATATATTATTATCCATTGATTTGTTGCATCTCTATTATGTCTGAGTAGTTTCTTTTGTCCTATGGGTTAATTGTGATATGCTATGGTTGATTTGAGTTGTATGTTATTATGGTGTTATCCTATGGTGCCCAGCGTTTGTGCACGTGTGTGAGATTCACATTGTAGGATATTGCAATATGTGATTGATTTGCCTGTGGTGGGTTGCTAGAGTGACTGAAACCAAAACCCTAATTCGTGAGTTGTTGCACATGGGATTAAAGGGACCTTAGATCTTAATGCTATGGTTGGGTTTTACCTGAATGAATTTCTGATTTTTGCGGATGCTTGCTAGAGTTCCAATCATAAGTACTTGTAGTCAATGGATTTTGTTACATATTAGCATAGACCTGTCCCACATAAAAAACTGCAATAGATGATTATCACTATTGTTTCATATCCAATTGACTAGGGACAATCCTTTACTATATTTTTCTTCTAAAATATTTACTTTATTGTTGTTTTATGAAACAACAACTAGCCTTTATCTATAGTTATTTGTTATCTTGCAAAGCTATCTTTTCATACCCGCAAAGTACATTTATATCTCGTTTCTAGGTAAAGCAAACATTCGGTGCAACTAGAGGAGAGGAAGGCGGCGACAACGACGGAGGAGAAAGAAGAAAAGGTGGCCTCATCGGCACCGCCTCGCAGGCATGCATCACCATCATCCAGTCAACGCGTATGAGCATGGCAGCGACAATGTTATTGCTGGGAGGCCCGAGTGCCGGACATGATGATGAAAACGAAACTGGAATGCAATGGGGCAGAGTAGGACTGGAGGACGGGACGAGTACTATATATCTCTACCTAATAATAAAGCACGGAGTGCTTCTGCCGGTCCGTCCGTCCCACCTTTTTGCAAAAAACCCCCTCTATTTTCTTGAAATCAACCCGCAGTCCGAACTTAACTCACATCCGAACCGTTATTTTACATTTTTACGAAAACCCCCTGACCTTTTAGGTAATTCATCCGCGGATCATATTTAAGTCAAACAAATGCTTTTCTAAATCATCCATATCTTTTAAACCGTAACTTCGTTTTGAACATGTCATATATGAAATTTGATTAGAAAAATATGTAGAATATGAACATGCGATTATTTTTACCTATTAAATATTTTTAAATATTATTTTGGAACATATTTAAGTCAAACAAATGATTTTCTAAATTATTCGTATCTTTTAAACCGTAACTCCGATTTTAACATGTTATATATGATATTTGATTAGAAAAATGTGTGGAATCTGAGTATGATGTTAATTTTACCTGTTCAATATTTTTTAAATATTTTTTTGGAAGCAAACTTATAATCTATATCGCACAATCTGTTTTTCTTTCGTACCGACGGCGATCCGGATTGCAAATAAACACCCACTATAACCATATAGCACTAGTAGAAAACAGGGCTTTGGTTCGGGCCAGCCCAGCCCATTAGTCCCGGTTCAGTCACGAACCGGGACCCATGGGGGGCATACGTCCCGGTTCATGCGCCCAGGGGGCCGGCCGGGGCCTCGTGGGCATTGGTCCCGGTTCGTCTGGACCCATTTGTCCCGGTTCCTGGCACGAACCGGGACCAATGGGCCTCGCTCCTGGCCCACATCCATTGGTCCCGGTTCATGGCTTGAACCGGGACAGAAGGGGGGCCTTTAGTCCCGGTTCCACGCACGAACCGGGACCAATGAGGTGGCTATATATACCCCATCGCCGGCGAGCAGAGCACTCCACACTGCTCTGTTTTTTCTGGCCGGCGAGGGGAGAGCTTTGTGGTGCTCTAGCTCACCTCCTATGCACATGAGGTGTTTGATGAAATGCCCGAGCCACACTAGTTAAGCTTTCTCCTCTCGAAGCTCGACCTTCAAGCTCCATTTTCCTCAAGATTTGTCTAGGTTTAGCGGCCCGTCACGTCCCGTCCCCGTCTTCACCGCCGTCGATTGCCCGCGCTGATCTTGTCGCCGGCATAACCGTGGTGAGCCTCTTGTTCTTATCTTCTTTCTAAAAGAAAAAAAATTCTTACTTGTATGATTTAGATAGATACTTGTCTAATTTTCTTACTTTTATTATTGTTTGTTATTATATAGTGCGATGGTTTTGGTATCCGCCCCCGTCGGCCCTCGTCCTGTCTATGATTCGGATGTGGTATATATTATATTTTATAACTATTTGGTTCATTTATTGTTTAAGACAATTATGCCGACCAACGTGACATAGATTTTTTTATCTAGGAGGTATGTGAACCGGAAATTCCAACCGACCCTATTGTCGAGAGGTTAAATTTAGTTGAAGAAGAAAACAATTACTTGAAGGAAAAATTGAAAAAAATTGAGGAGGAGAAGATGATATTGGAGTTGCATGTTGCGGATGTCGTCGATGATCACAAGATCAAGATGGATGCAATGCGCTTCAAGATTAGAAAGTATAGAAAATATGCCATTCATACCGAGGCTTGGTATCATTATGCCGTTGGATCAATTGTTACCTTGGTTGCGATTATGATCGCATTTGTTGTTGCATTGAAATGTTTTACATAGTTTCAATAATGTATGGTTTAATTAGATGCTCTGGAGAGCTATATGTTGTTCAATGAGAACTATGTATGTACTTTGGTTTTAATGTGATGATGAACTTCTATTAATTTGGTCACTTATCTATTCATGATGTTTTGTAATGGTTTTTTACACACTTAATTATATATAATGCATGCAGATGAACCGGCAATGGATGTACGGTGACAGACGCACCTCCGAGTACATTAAGGGCGTGCATAATTTTCTCGAAGTGGCTGAGGCAAACAAGCAGAATGGTTTTATGTGTTGTCCATGCCCTATATGTGGGAATACGAAGTCTTACTCTAACCGGAAAATCCTTCACACCCATCTGCTTGAGAAGGGTTTCATGCCACACTATAATGTTTGGACCAGGCACGGAGAAATAGGGGTTATGATGGAAGACAACGAAGAAGAAGAGGACGATGACAACTATGTGCCCCCTGAATACGGTGATGCTGCAATGGGGGAAGCTGAAGATCAAGAGGAACCAGACGATGTGCCCGATGATGATCTCCGCCGGGTCATTGTTGATGCAAGGAGACGGTGCGAAAGTGAAAAGGAGAAGCTGAAATTCGATCGCATGTTAGAGGATCACCAAAAAGGGTTGTACCCCAATTGCGAAGATGGCAACACAAAGCTCGGTACTGTACTGGAATTGCTGCAGTGGAAGGCAGAGAATGCTGTGCCTGACAAAGGATTTGAGAAGCTACTGAAAATATTGAAGAAGAAGCTTCCAAAGGATAACGAATTGCCCGACAGTACGTACGCAGCAGAGAAGGTCGTATGCCCTCTAGGATTGGAGGTGCAGAAGATACATGCATGCCCTAATGACTGCATCCTATACCGCGGTGCGTACGAGGATTTGAACGCATGCCCGGTATGCGGTGCATTGCGGTATAAGATCAGACGAGATGACCCTGGTGATGTTGACGGCGAGCCCCCCAGGAAGAGGGTTCCTGCCAAGGTGATGTGGTATGCTCCTATAATACCACGGTTGAAACGTCTGTTCAGAAACAAAGAGCATGCCAAGTTGATGCGATGGCACAGAGAGGACCATAAGAAAGACGGGAAGTTGAGAGCACCCGTTGACGGGTCGTAGTGGCGAAAAATCGAGAGAAAGTACCAGGCTGAGTTTGCAGGTGACCCAAGGAACATATGGTTTGGTTTAAGCGCGGATGGCATTAATCCTTTCGGGGAGCAGAGCAGCAATCACAGCACCTGGCCCGTGACTCTATGTATCTATAATCTTCCTCCTTGGCTGTGCATGAAGCGGAAGTTCATTATGATGCCAGTACTCATCCAAGGCCCTAAGCAACCCGGCAACGACATTGATGTGTACCTAAGGCCATTAGTTGAAGAACTTTTACAGCTGTGGAATGGAAACGGTGTACGTGTGTGGGATGAGCACAGACAGGAGGAATTTGACCTGCATGCGTTGCTGTTTGTAACCATCAATGATTGGCCTGCTCTCAGTAACCTTTCAGGACAGACAAACAAGGGATACCATGCATGCACGCACTATTTAGCTGACACCGAAAGTATATACCTAGACAAATGCAGGAAGAATGTGTACCTGGGGCATCGTCGATTTCTTCCGACCAACCATCAATGTCGAAAGAAAGGCAAGCATTTCAAAGGCGAGGCAGATCACCAGAAGAAGCCCGCCATGCGTACCGGTGATCACGTACTTGCTATGGTCAATGATTTACACGTAATCTTTGGAAAGGGTCCCGGTGGACTATCTGTTCCGAATGACACTGAGGGACGCGCTCCCATGTGGAAGAAGAAATCTATATTTTGGGACCTACCCTACTGGAAAGACCTAGAGGTCCGCTCTTCAATCGACGTGATGCACATGACAAAGAACCTTTGCGTGAACCTGCTAGGCTTCTTGGGCGTGTATGGAAAGACAAAAGATACACCGGAGGCACGGGAGGACCTGCAACGTTGGCACGAAAAAGACGGCATGCCTCCAAACAGTATGAAGGTCCTGCCAGCTACGCTCTTACCAAAGAAGAGAAGGAAATCTTCTTTGAATGCCTGCTCAGTATGAAGGTCCCGTCTGGCTTCTCGTCGAATATAAAGGGAATAATAAATATGGCAGAGAAAAAGTTCCAGAACCTAAAGTCTCATGACTGCCACGTGATTATGACGCAACTGCTTCCGGTTGCATTGAGGGGGCTTCTACCGGAAAATGTTCGATTAGCCATTGTGAAGCTATGTGCATTCCTCAATGCAATCTCTCCGAAGGTGATCGATCCAGAAATCATACCAACGCTAAGGAGTGATGTGGTGCAATGTCTTGTCAGTTTCGAGCTGGTGTTCCCACCATCCTTCTTCAATATCATGACGCACGTCCTAGTTCATCTAGTCGACGAGATTGTCGTTCTGGGCCCCGTATTTCTACACAATATGTTCCCCTTTGAGAGGTTCATGGGAGTCCTAAAGAAATATGTCCGTAACCGCGCTAGGCCAGAAGGAAGCATCTCCATGGGCCATCAAACAGAGGATGTCATTGGGTTTTGTGTTGACTTCATTCCTGACCTTAAGAAGATTGGTCTCCCTCAATCGCGGTATGAGGGGAGATGATGGAAAAGGCATGCTAGGAGGGGACCAATATATGCAGGGACGGGCATTTTGGTCTCAAGCACACACTACACAGTTCTACAGAACTCTACCTTGGTGACCCCGTATGTCGATGAACACAAGAACATTCTGCGCTCCAAACACACGGAGCAGTGTTGACGACTGGTTACAGTGAACACATCAGGACTTTTGGCAGTTGGTTGGAAAACACGTCTCAGAGGTGACAACACTGTTTCTGATGAGCTGTATCGTTGTCCAGGGGACCATTTCGACTGTATTGACTTACAAAGGATACGAGATAAATGGGAATACATTTACACGATCGCCCAAGATCAAAAGAGCACCAACCAAAACAGCGGTGTCCGCTTTGATGCAGCAACCAAAGAGGGAAAGGACACATATTATGGTTACATAGTGGACAAATGGAACTTGACTATGGACATGATTTTAAGGTCCCTTGTTTTAAGTGCAAATGGGTCAATATGTCAGGAGGCGGGGGTACAGGTAGACCCACAGTACGGAATGACAACAGTGTCTGAACAATTTCTTGGTACACAGACGAACCATGTCCTAGCCAATGATGTGGCGCAGGTTTTCTATGTGAAGGACATGTCTACCAAACCGAGAAAAAGAAAAGAAGAAGCGAATACATCATACGATGAGCCAAAGCGCCACATAGTTCTTTCAGGAAAAGAGACATCGTGGGATTGGAGGGCAAGATAGACATGTCTGAGATTAAGAAAAGTTTCATGAAATTCCTTCCTTCAAAGTCAAGGCTGACCCAAGCACCCTGTTAAGCGATGAAGAATATCCATGGTATAGGCGCATAAGCAAAGGACACAAGCGAAGAAAAAGTGAAGACTTCTCTCCACAACTATTATGATGCCTTTGATCTAGAATATCACTGCAGTTACATGTGAAGAAATGAAATGCCTTTTGTAACAGACGAGTTTCCGGAAACCCTGATACTTCGAAACAGATTTTCCGTTTTGTACACGAAGTGCATCCAGTTTTTGCCGTAACCCTCTCAACTTTTTAGCACATGCTAGTGGGTGAAATGATGATACCATGCCAATTTTCAACCTCTTCAGAGTTAATTGAAGTGCTTTTCAATTCAGGGTCATATAGCTCAAAAAAATCAGTAATGCATGAAAAATAACAAATAAAGTCAGAAAGGGGTGAAAATTGATGAAGTGGCTTTGAATGGTGCATTTTGAACACACAAAAAGTCTAGAATTCAAATAATTTCAAAAAAATAAAATCCCTTTGTAACAGACGAGTTTCCGTATGAAACCCTGATACTTCGAAAGAGATTGTTCGTTTTGTACATGAAGTGCATCCAGTTTTTGCCGTAACCCTCTCAACTTTTTAGCACATGCTATGTGGGTGAAATGATGATACCATGCCAACTTTCAACCTTTTGAGAGTTCATTTGTAGTGTTTCAATTTCAGGGTCATAAGCTCAAAAAATCAGTAAATGCATGAAAAATAACAAATGAAGTCAGAAAGGGTTGAAATTGATGATGTGGCTTTGAATGGGCATTTTGAACACACAAAAGTTTGGAGTTCAAATAAGTTAAAAAAATGAAATCCCTTTGTAACAGACGAGTTTTCGTTTGAAACCTGATACTTCAAAAGAGATGCCCGTTTTGTACACGAAGTGCATCTAGTTTTTGCCGTAACCTCTCAAATTAGCACATGCTATGGGGGTGAAATGATGATACCATGCCAACTTTCAACCTTTCAGAGTTCATTGTAGTGCTTTTCAAATTTCAGGGTCATTTAGCGCAAAAAGAATGAACTAATAGCAAAAAGAATGAACTTAAAATAATCAATTAAAAATATCTGTTACGATCAACTAAAACAAAACTATAATCTTTCAATAGCAAAAAGATCAACTAAAGTTTTATAAAACTCTAATAGCAAAGAATCAACTAAAAAGCTTTATAAATCTCTAGTATTTTAAACTAAATTATATAAAATTATGAACTAAAATTATCAAAGATTTTCTGTTCAAAACATTAATGGCAAAATGAAATTTTCATAAAGAAATTTTTGTTAGAAACTTTAATAGCAAACAAAATAAAAAAAATTAGTTCTGATTAAAACAGAATTAAAATAACCTAAAAATTCCGAAATTTAATATAATGATAAAACACAATATATTAAATAGTAGGAAAAAGAATCACTCAAAAAATATTTTTATTGTAAATTATTCACAAACTAGTGATTCACACAAACTTAAAGAATTCAAATTTAAACTATTCAAATTTGAAAATTAATGGCACTAACAGAAAGTTTATAATTTTGTGACCTAACAGCAAAAGAACCCAGGAAAACTGCAAAAAAAAAGCAAAAAAAATAAAGCAAAAAGAAAAAAGAAAAAAAAAAAAGAAAACAGAAAAAATACCACTACGGGCCACACGGCCTGAATACGACTAGAAACCCAGCTAATTGGGCCAGGATTCAGGCCCGCAGAAGGCCCGCAGGCCACAGGCCATAGCAGTGTCAGATTAGGCCCATAGGCCTGCAGTTCAGAGGAGTTCAATGGGGATGAGGCAGTCGAGCTTATAAACCGGTGCGGGGAGCTCTCAACTAGGAGGTGGGACTAAACTCCCACCACCACGCCACTGTGCAAGCCATTGGTCCCGGTTGGTGCCACGAACCGGGCCAATGCTCACCTTTGGTCCCGGTTCGTGGCACCAACGGACCAATGCCCCCTTTAGTCCCGGTAGGTGCTACCAACCGGGACCAAAGGTCTCTGTTCCCGCCCCTTGGGCTGCTGAAAAGAGACCTTTGGTCCCGGTTGGTGGAACGAACCGGGACCAAAGGTAGGCATTGGTCCCGGTTGGTGCCACGAACCGGGACCAAGCTTCATGTATATAAGCCCACACTTAGCGTTTCCAGTCCAGTTCATCTCCCCCCCAACACCGTCGCGCCGAACGCACAAACGCCGCCGAGCCCTCGCCGAGCGCCCTCGCCTCGCCCGCGCCATGCGCCGTCCTCGTCGCCGGCCTCGAGCCTGCCGTCCCGTCGCCGATGCACCCTCGCGCCTCGCCCTCGCCTGCGCCCTCGCCCTCGCCGCGCGCCGTCCTCGTCGCCGGCCTCGAGCCGCCGCCCTTGTCGCACCCTCGCCCCCCGGAGCCCGCCGTCCTCGTCGCCGATCAAGCCATCGCTGCGCCCCCCACAGTGAAGCCCCCATTCCTCCCCTGCTCCCGTCGCCGCGTGCTCTGTTTTTTTGCGGGCATGTATAGTGTATATGTTCATGTATATGTTTTTTTCATGTATGAGATGTATATGTTCATGTATATATTCACGTGTATATGTTCATGTATGAGATGTATATGTGCACTTTTGTATACAAACTTCGTTGTTTTCATATGTACGAAAATCTAGAGTGAAAACGAAAACAAACATATAAGAAAAAACAAAGGAAAAAAATGAAGATGGAAAAGAAAACCGCCCGGCTCAGCCACCACCGCATTTTCATAAAGTTTTTCCACCGAGTCCATGTCGCACCGAGCACCCGCGGCGAAGCAAGTCTTTTTTTGAAGGTAGTTTTTTTGTTAAATGAAAATGTTGGCATCGGCTCTATCATCACGTTGGCATCGGCTTCATCGTTTACTAAGTTAAAATGATGTTAATAGAAAGTTTTCTATCAAAACGTATCCCCGATAACTTCGACATTAGGGGGGACGAAGATCTTCAAAGTTGTTTTGGAATGGAGTTCCTGATAGAATAATTCGCTTTTTGGTACGAATTTCAGCAAAGGCCTTCCAAATAGCGATATTCGGAAGGCTCTTGCTGAACTTTGTACCAAAAAGCTAATTATCCTATCGGGAACTCCGTTCCAAAACAACTTTGAAGAGCTTCGTACCATTATACGCCTGTCATTTCCGGCTAATGATGAAGTCAATGTTTTCTTGAATTCTTTGACACTAGACAACGTGACATATAGAAGGGTAGATGAGATCAGGAAAAATATGGACCATTTTCTGCACATCCAGAATGGCGGCATTTTGTTAAATCCCTTGTCGGTCCGGACGTCGGACATTCATGAGAGAGGCGGTCCGACCCAAACCCTAGAAGCGTTGTCGAGGCCACCCCAAACCCTAGAAGCGTTACCTAGGCCACCCCAAACCCTAGAAGCGTTGTCGAGGCCACCCCAAACCATAGAAGCGTCGAGCTAGCTAGGTCTACGTTTGCACTAATATATCCATCTGTCATGTTTGTATATTAATTGCCATGTTGTAATATTTGCAGAAACTATGGAGCACCGAGACATCGAAGCAGAACAGTTGTTGGGGGACATAATCCTCGGCGGAGGTGATGTCTTGTCGTTTCTCAACGACACCGATGGTCTGGAAGGAGAGGGTGAAGCAGGCTCCGGTGATCGAACAATGGAGGTGGAAGGACATGATTATGATGGCTCCGGTGATGGAATGCCGGTGGAAGAAGGAGACCGTGATGACTGCTCCGGTGAGCGAACGGAGGAAGGAGATGTTGCAAAGTCCGGCGAGGTATATATATTAATTAAGCCTGTGCTGACTAGCTAATTGATGCATTAATTGTTTTGGTATGTACACATATTAACTCTCTTCTTTCTTCTTTTCTAGCCCTCCGGATCGAGCCAAACTTCGGTAACGAGACGAGGCCGGAAGAAAAGGTTGCGCCAGGATGAAAGGTTCACGATCACAGCAATCAAGGGCGATGGCCAACCGATTGAACCCAGCCGGACCAAGGAAGCATTTTTTGCTCAGTGCGGGGTTCTTGTTAGGGACATGATCCCGATCAGCATCCACCAATGGAATAAGCCTAAGAGCAAAGACCCTCAAGTGTCTTTTGTCAACGATAGACAGAAAGATGATCTTTGGACCGCGCTGAAGGAAAATTTCACCCTACCGCCAGAGGAGGATCCGGATAAGCCAGTTATAGAGCAATTGGTCAAGGCTCATGCTCTTAAGAAGATGGCAGATCTATTCAGGAGGTGGAAGAATGAGTTGAAATCAACGTTTGTCGACAAAGGGAAGACTCCAGAATTCACCGGCCGATTTGAGAAGATAAGAGATCACTGGCCCGCATTTGTGGCCCACAAGACATTGGAGAAGAGTAAGAAGATGTCAGCGACAAACAAGAAAAATGCTGCAAAGAAGGAGTATAACCATCGCACGGGGTCAGGTGGCTACCTCAAAGCCCGGCCGTTGTGGGACAAGGCTGAGAAGGACCTGCTTGATAAAGGGGTCGAACCAGAGACATTGAACTGGCCAGACCGTTCAAGGACTTTGTTCTTCGGGGTTGGGGGAACCTTGGACCCTGCAACAGGGAAGTGCCGTTGGACGAAGGAGCAACTTGAAATACCCGTCAAGAAGCTTCAGAAGTATATCGCCGCAGCGCAGCAAGGGACGTTCGTTCCCGACAGAGAGAACGACGAGCTCACACAGGCCCTTGGGAATCCTGAGCACCCAGGACGAACACGAGGCACGGCAGGCTTCGTTGTGTGGAAGGAAGGGTTTCCCAGTGCAGGCGGTTACAAAACCCGGGAGAGGAGGAGGAAAGTGGAGCAGACCGAACTGCAGAACCTGAATGCAAGGGTACGAGCGCTAGAGGAACAAGCACTAGTTCAGAGGCAGCGACCTGCCGAAGCTACCCCAGAAGCTACCCCGCCATCTCAGCGGAGAAGCAGCGTGGCTTCCACCGAGCTCCTTCAGCAGCCTCACTTCACGGCTCCCAGCTACCCCGTGGATGCTATCACGGAGGCTCAAGATTGCCACCTTATGGCGCAATGGCAGCACCTCAAAGTCAAGGCGGCTGTCGGCTCTGTTGCACCTCCTCAACCCGGCGCAACTTTTCACTGCCTTCCGATTCCAGAAGGCTATGCTGTTGTGATGGTCGATGAAATAACGGAGGGATTTGAGGAGCTCGAGCTTGAACACCCTACCGGTGAAGGGGAGACTCAGCTGGGTCTTGCTCTGAAGACTCCATGTCTATGGCGGAAGGAGCTCATCAACCTTCCGAACTGGACGCCTCCGCCTCCACCTCCGGCGAGTCAGGGCACTCCGCCTCCTCCTCTGGCGAGTGATCAGGGCACTCCGCCTCCTTCTCCGGCTGCTCCGCCGCATGGCAGCACTTCGCCTCCTTCTCCAGCTGCTCCGGCGCATGGCGGCACTCCGCCTCCTTCTCCGCCTGCGCCGGCGCGTCCGAGCAGCCCGCCTCCTTCTCCGCCTCGTCAACAACAGTGGAAGACAGCCGCCGCCGCTCCGGTAGCTCCGGCGCGTCGTAGCACTCCGCCTCGTAAGCAACGAAGGAAGACAGCCGCAGCCGCTCCGGCTGCTCCGGCATCTAGCAGTACAACCAGAGGCGGGAGGCAATACGTTCGGTCCATCTCTCAAGCCTCTAGAGAAGTTACCATACGAGGTGACCGAGGAGGAAAACGCGGAGATCTGTCAAGCCCAAGTGAAGGACTTTTTTGCAAAGAAAAATCCACCTCCGGAGGAGAAGATGGATCCGGTGAAATTGAAGTGCACTTTGAAGAACCTGAAGCGACCACCACCGCCTCCGCCGGATGACAACCGTGTCCGCGCTCTGAAAAAGGCAGTGGAAGGAGCGCACTGGTCAGGAACTACTTCAAGTGACAAAAGGTTACAAGAACGAAGAAGAGGGAACAAAATTCCCCAGCTCAGCGAACAGGCAAACCAATCGTGCCCCCCGCTCAAGGTGTCTAGCCATATCGTCGCAAATCTGCCGGGGATGCTGCCCGGTACCAATCCTGGTGATTACCTGCCTGACGATGCACATTTCGATACAATGGAGGTGGATGAACACAAATACCAGTACGGGAAGCCTCTCGTCAGACCTGGTGATCCTCCTCTAACAACGATGATGCGAAGATTCCATAAGTGGTACATGGACACCTGCAAGTCTGGGAAGGATATTTTGACGCTGAGAGTTAAAGAGGAGCACGACCTCGTTGGAATTGATCTGTTGTCTGTTCCATTTGAGGAGTTCTTCCATTTTTTCAATCAAAAGGACCTCGATAAAATAATCATCACTTGCTACTGTCTGTAAGTACTATACTTCTGTAATTAAGTCTCTATATATAGCTCAGCTCTTTCATTGCATGTATATATAATTATCCTCACTATGCAGATTGAAGATCGTCGAATGCAGAAATGCACAAATCTATGATATTGGGTTCATTAACACAAATCTCATAGATGAATGGACGGTTACATATCATGCGAAAGAAACCGAGGCCAACTTGCTACAATCGTTGCTTAAAAATCAAAACAAAGATAAAATACTCTTTCCTTACAACTTCAAGTGAGTGTTACTGTCTTCTGCATATTCGGTTTCCCTTATTACTCGAGGTTATAGTAATGTAATTGATGAGTTATGCATGCGTGCGCAGCTTCCACTTTATTCTCCTAGAGATTAAGCTTGAGCAGGGACTCGTAACCGTCTTAGACTCAAGACGAAAAGATCCCAAGGAGTATGCGGCCATGACTGAAATGCTCCAGAAGTAAGTTCAATCGATCATTATCGCACCATATCAGCAACTTTGGTCATTTCCTGATATCAAGTAATTATTTTCTTTGTCTCGCAGGGTTTGGAAAGTGTTCACCACAGAAGCTCCGGGACTGCCGGGGGAGCTGCGATTTACACACCCGAAAGTAAGTACTACTAGCTAGTTCCGTGCATCTCCCATTGATTCTAGCTAGTTTCATCAATACCATTTATAATGCTTGATTATCAGTTTGATTGACCTTTATTTCTCGTAAAGTGGTTGTGGCAGGAAGGCGGGAATAATTTTTGTGGATACTACGTTTGCGAGTACATCTACAACGCGACGACCTCTAAGCGGGGCTACTCTGAAAAACAATATGAAGTGCGTAAGCAAGAATATTCACAATTTTATTTTATTACCATCATTTGTGTTGAGTTTCATTCATATATATGTATTGACCCCCTTCTTCAAATTAGATTTGGCAGATGCGGGATGAACTCCTACCACAAGATCACATAAAAGCAATTCAAGAGGAATTGGCGGGATTCTTTCTTGACCACGTCATCAATCCAGCTGGAGAATACCATGTGAAACTTGACATCAAATGTTAGGGATTGTAAGAGATCTTATATTGTATATATGTAGCTAGTAGCGTCGAATAGATATACGAAAATTTGTTGTTCGACCAATCTCTCGGAGAAGGAGGAGGTCGATCACTTCTCTCTGTATATGTTCATGACGATCTTGTGTACTTAATGGTTTCCTTCATTTGCTTACTAGCTAGCGTGTTGAGTCCTCTCTATACGTATAGTACGTAGCGTCGACCAAGCACGGAGATAAGAGAGGACACTTCTCTCTAGCTATTAGCTAGCTAACACAATATATGAAACCCCTAAATTAACCCTACAAAACCCCCAAAACCCCCAAACCCCCCACCCCTTTCAAAAAAAAACAAAAACCCCAGCTCCTGAGCTGCTGACACGTGGATGATCTTTGGTCCCGGTTGGTGTTACCAACCGGGACTAAAGGCCCTCCTCTCTGGGCTCGCCGCAGCGGCCACGTGGAGCCCCATCTGTCCCGGTTCGTATAAGAACCGGGACTAAAGGTGTTGGGCTTTAGTCCCGACCCTTTAGTCCCGGTTCCCGAACCAGGACAAATGGGCCTTATGAACCGGGACAAATGGGCCTTTCTCTACTAGTGTAGGGAAAACAAAACATCGATAACTACACATGCATACCTCTGAAAAATGTCGTAGGGGAAAACAACAGATTTCTCATCGCGAGAGTGAGAGAAAGCGAGAGAGAGAGAGAGAGAGGGAGAGGGAGATAGAGACGCCTTAGGATTAACCACATTCAAACACGTTTTGGTTTGTGTGAACACTGAGGCCATCGCCGGCGAGGGTGAGAAGGAGGATAAGCGGCAACACAAATATGATGCCTCGCTAAAATAAAGAAGATAGACCTATTTGTGGTCTTGAGTGATGGTTGTTGGGTTGAGAGCGTGTGTTATGTTTTTTCTCCCGTTGCAACACACGGGCTCTTTTGCTAGTAACAATCAATAAGACAATGTTTGTCGCGGCGTTGCCAAAACCTGAGCGTGCTCTCCGACATGCTTTAAATCAAATCTTGTCTATATATAATGTATTGTTTCCAGTGGCTTCACCGGTATACCATATCCTATATACCTAAATAGTTGATTCCCACTCTCTCAATTCTCTCAACATGCACATTTGCCAAATCTTGTCGAGTAGGGCATTTCGGTGCCCAGGCTCATCTACACCCGGTTAGAAAAAAATCATAAAAAATTCCAAAAAAAAAATTTGTGCGGTAGAAAATTTGATGCGCGAGGCCCGCTCCAAATTTCAAATCATTTGTACATCTGAGCAGCTCTCAGCAAAAAAGACAAATCGGGACAAAACAGTACATGAATAGTAAACCATTTTACAGACCCCTAATTTGTCTTTTTTGCCGAGAGCTCCTCTGATGTCCAAATGATTTGAAAATTGGAGCGGACCTCACGCATCAAATTTTCTAGCGCACAAAAAACATTTGGAATTTTTTTTGAAATTTTCTAGTATTTGTTTTGATTTTATCGTCAGTGCGGGTGCAGATGAGCTCGGGTGCAGAGATGGATTTTCGAATCTTGTCTATATATAATTTACTGTTTCCAGTGGCTTCACCGGTATACCATATCCTATATACCTAAATAGTTGATCCCGACTATCTCAATTCTCTCAACATGTACATATGCCACCTCATCACTCCACTAACTACTTCTCTTAACATGCATGGAAATTTCTATGTATATTCTCTCTCAACATGCACACATCCCAACTTAAATCATTCTAATTATATTTCTCCCAACATGCATGAGAAACACTACTTTTATTGCATACATATTTACAACTATGTAATAATCAAATACAATATATTAATATCCATTTTAATTTTATTTAAAAAACATCAAAACGTATTGGAACCAATCCTCGCATCAACGCGCGGGGTATCATAGTTATAATAGTTTTTGACGGTCAAACTTTACTTGAGTCGGAAAACACTTACATGCCTTCTTAATAGAACCCATTTTTTAGGGGTTCTTAATAGAAACTATATACCTAAATAGTTGATCCCCACAGTCTCAATTCTCTCAACATGCACATATGCCACCTCATCACCCCACTAACTACTTCTCTTAACATGCATGGAAATTTCTATGTATACTCTCTCTCAACATGCACACATCCCAACTTAAATCATTCTAATTATATTTATCCCGACATGCATGAGAAATACTACTTATATTGCATACATATTTACAACTATGTAATAATCAAATACAATATATTAATATCCATTTTAATTTTATTTAGAAAATATCAAAATGTATTGCAACCAATCCTCGCAGCAACGCGCGGGGTATCATAGTTATAAGGGTCTGTCTACGTCTCAGTCGACTGAGACTTCGCGAAGTCTCAGTCGGCTGATGTCACCATAGGTAGATTAGGCCTGTTTACTGGTTGTCCCTCTGCTGGGTTGTAACCGGCTGAGGTCTGGGCTTATTCCCGGCTTTTCTGTTTGTTTATTTGTTAATTCGGGTTGGCCTTCTTACTTTGTTTGTTGTGATTGAGCCAAGCTACAGCCAGGACCAGCCGATATAGAAAGACAGAAAACTGTTTGCTCCTCTGCTCATCTGAACCTTGCCATCCTTGTTCGTGGAGTTGATCAGAGCCACTTATGGATGTTTTTCAGTACTAAGTTTACTAGCAACTTGTACATGCCCTCTTCCTAGTTTCAACAAAAGAATAGATAGACATGGTGATACACGGCTGGTTAACTTCCCTGTATTAAGTAGCTTAGTTAACAAAATTCATGCATTGGCTAGTTCAGAAACTTCAGCAAAGTGTATGGAGACACTGGATCTTCAAGGGTTACCAAAGAAAATAATGTGTTAACAAAAAATTGCTGTGTTACCTAGTTAACTTTCTGTATCAACTAGATAAAACTCAGAAAAATTGAATATATATAGAAAAACGTTACAAACCAGTGTAGCAACTTCTTCAAAAAGGAAATCCTCTTCCGTGTAAGTGATTTCTACATGATATCCTCTCTCTTCTAACTCTGGATCTTCAAGACACAGCTATTTGCCTTTTGCATTTTTGTCGTTCTCAGGGTCGCTTGCTTCGTCATCCATGTCAGTGCCTGTGTGTATTCATAAATGTATATAATATATTAGTCTTGAAAAACAAGTTTTAAAAAACAGAGGGGTGTGACAAAGTATGACATAGAAGAAACTAAAATCATGCCACTAGCTAGAAGAGAATTTCTACTACTAGTTAGTAATTCAGCATATCATTCCCCCTAGCACACAAAAATCTGAACAACAAAAAGTATACACAAGACAACCTCAGAGAGTGAACATAAACGCATTTCAAGAAATAAAAAATATCTGAACAAAAAGTAAACAATCTGAACATATACACAACAGCTACTTAGTTATGATCTCTATTATGTAGAACATTCAGGCCAACACACAAATACACACGCACACGCACCCACGCACACAATCTTAGGTGGAGCATTCCAACCCTACAAAAAGTCTGACTCCCGAAACAGAGGCACCGTAAGTGTCATTTATCGCAAAAAAATGAACCTGGAACAAGCTCAAATATACCAGCCGAAGAAAGGCTTGATTACAAGGTAACTGATAAAAACATTTGAACTTGAATCTGCAACCAAATAAAGCAAAATCTCCGAAACTTGACATAAATTCTGACGACAAAAATCAAATAGAAATGAACCTAAGGTAATGATTTGATGTGTTTAAGTATAGCTCAAGGATCCTCATATATTCGTGAGAGAGTGGTGTCATCCATTGAATTTAACTGACGGTTCTGAACACTACTCCAGAAATACACAGCTTTAGAGATTGCCCTACATGTGTGATCACTATGATAAAAAAACAAAAATAGCACACACACACCCTCCCACATGCGCGCAAGCCAAAATCTGAACAAATCGTCATGGAGCCATTCAAATGCAAAACTCAAAAACTACTTTGTCTATGAACTTGACCAGAGCTACTTTGTTCGTTGTCACGACACTCGAGTATTAGGTGGCACAGGGGGGACAAAAATCGTCATGGAGCCATTCAAAATCCAGAATCATGTCTACATGCATCAGTTTTGGGATGGATTTTCAGCAGGCACATTTTCAAAATAAAAAATTGTGCTTGAACGCGTTGCGCTTGCCCCCAATCTCCCACAAAAGCAAAAAAAATTGTGTTGAAAACTGACCCGTCCCACTCCTCTCCTGCCGTCCTCCGACAAAAACACAAAGTTAGTTGCGAGATCGGTTGCTCGATTTGCATTCACGGACACGACAATGGGTTTGTTATGGTGCTTGCGAGACGCACTACTGTCGGACATGTAGGGTGACACTTGTAGTTGCAAGCCTAGTATTGGAGATGCAACTCCCATCCTCCAACAAAACAAAAGACTAGTTGCAACCATGTTGAAAGACACGCAATTGCAGTCGGGGGTGACAGTTGTAGTTGCATGCCTAGTACTAGACATGCAACTGCCCCCCTTGGACTTGCAAGTGCACCACCCCCTCTCTTGCCGCCCTCCGAGAAAAACACAAGGCCAATTGCAGCCAGGGACGACACCTGTAGTTGCATCCCCAGTATTGGACATGCAATTGGGCCCACCCTCTCATGTCACTCACATACAAAAAACAAAAGTTAGTTGCAGTCGGGGGTGTAGACATGCAATTGCAGTTGACGACGACACTTTCAAGTTGCAAGCCTACTATTGTCCATGCAACTACCACCTCCCCCTCTCCGGCAAAAAATGCAAGACTAGTTTTAGTAGGGGGTATATGCATGCAGTTGCAGTCGAGAGCGACTAGGTGTTGACAAAAAAAGCAAGGCTAATCGCACCCCTCTTCCGCCGCCTAGTTACAAATCCCGCCGCCCCTTACAAAAAAATGCTCAGCTGCAACTGGGTGTGTATGCATCCAGTTACGGTTGAGGGTGACCCTTGCAATTGCAAGCCTACTGTTGGACATGCAACTGTCCCCTCCCCCTCTCCGACAAAAATCGCAATGCCACTTGCAGTCAGGGAGGAGACATGCAGTTGCGGTCGAGGGCGACACTTGCAGTTGCAAGTCTAGTATCAGACATGCAACTCGCACCCCTCTCCTCCCGCCCCCTTACAAAAACAAAATTGTTAGTTGCATTTATCTGTGTGGGCATGCGGTTGCGGTCGAGGCTGACACTTGAAGTTGCAAACCTACTGTCGAATATGCAACTCCCCCCTTCGCCTCTCCGACAAAAAAAAGCAAGTCTAGTGGCTGTCGGGAGGGAGACTTGTAGTTTCAATCGAGGGCGACACTTGCAATTGCAAGCCTACTATCACACATGCAACTCGCACCCCGCTCTTCCGCCGCCCACTTACAAAACAAATGTCAGTTGCAACCGGGTGTGTGGGCATGCAGTTGCAGCCGGGTGTGTAGGCAAGCGATTGTGCTTGAGGGCGACACCTGCAGTTACAAGCCTACTATTGGACATGCTACTAGCCCCTTCCCCTCTCCGACCAAAAACGCAAGGCCAGTTGCAGTAGGGAGGAGACATGCATTTGTGGTCAAGCGCAACACTTGCTGTTGCAAGTATAGTATCAGACATGCATCTCACACCCCTCTCCTGCCGCTCCTTACCAAAAGAATGTTAGTTGCAACTGTGCATGAGGGCATGCAATTGCAGTCGAGAACGACGCTTAAAGTTGCAAGCCTACTGTTGGACATGCAACTGCCCCCTCCAACAAAAGCCTAAAGGCCAGTTGTAGTCGGGGAGGAGACATGCAGTTGTGGTCGAGGGTGACACTTGTAGTTGCAAGTCTAGTATCGGACATGCAATTCACACCCCTCTTCTGCCGCCCACCTACAAAAATCCCGTCGCCCCCTTACAAAAACAAAAAAAATGTCCTGTTGCAACTGGGTGTGTATGCATGTCGTTACGGTTGAGGGCGACACTTGCAATTGCAAGCCTACTATTGGACATGCAACTGCCCCTCCCCCCTCTAACAAAAAAGCAAGGCCAGTTGCACTTAGAGAGGAGAGATGAAGTTGCGGTCGAGGGTGACACTTGGAGTTGCAAGTCTAGTATTGGACATGCAACTCGCACCCCTCTCCCGTCGTCCCCTTACAAAAACAAAATTGTTAGTTGTAGTCGGATGTGTGGGCATGCGATTGCGATCGAGGGCGACACTTGCAGTTGCAAGCCTACTGTTGGACATGCAACTGCCCCCTCCCCCTCTCCGACAAAAAATGCAAGGCTCGTTGCAGTCCAGAGGGAGACTTGCAGTTGCAATCGAGGGCGACACTTGCAATTTCAAGCCTACTGTCACACATGCAACTCGCATCCCGCTCTTCCATCGCCCACTTACAAAACAAATGTCATTTGCAATCGGGTGTGTGGGCATGCAGTTGCAGCCGTGTGTGTAGGCATGCAGTTGCGGTTGAGGGCAACACTTGCAGTTGCAAGCCTACTATTGGACATGTAACTACCCCTACCCCTCTCCGACAAAAAATGCAAGGGCAAGGAGACATGCAGTTGTGGTCGAGGGCGACACTTGAAGTTGCAAGTCTAGTATCGGACATGCAACCCGCACCTCTCCTGCCGCCCCCTTACAAAAACAAAATATGCCAGTTGCAATCGTATGTGTGGGCATGAGTTGCGGTCGAGGGCGACGCTTGAAGTTGCAAGCCTACTATTGGACATGCAACTACCCCCTCCTCCTCTCTGATAAAAAAAAACTAAAGGCGGTAGTAGTTGGGGAGGAGACATGCAGTTGCGGACGAGAGCGACACTTGCAGTTGCAAGTCTAGTATCGGACATGCAACTCACACCCCTCTTTCGGCGCCCACTTACAAATCCCGCCACCCCGTTACAAAAACAAAAATGCCCGTTGCAAGTGTACTATTGATCACGCATGTTTGCAACTGGGTGTGTAGGCATGCAATTCAAAACAACATACCAAAACAACATATATGAGTGTTTTATCAATTATCAACTTTCTTTGGTATTTGCATCATATCAAAACAACATAGAAGGAAAACCTAACAAAACAAGTAAAACATTTTCAAATTTTTACTTGAAGCATACCAAAACACGTAAATGGAAAAATAGAACAGGACAAACATGTAAATCCATAATTGGAAGATGCACTTCAGTGTTACAAAACTAAAAAACCTACAAAAAGCTTATAGTTTCACTCACTTATGTAAATTCAGTTCAGATTCATTTAACCCCCCCCCTCCCCCCTTTTCCGCTCAGATTCACATTTGGTACTCGTATTCTTACTTGTAGCATATCCATACAAAAAAGAAAGAATGAAGAAGAGATACATACCATCATGCCCAAATGGACATTGCTCAAATGGACATCTGTCCTCGTGAGGCGGTGAATGAAAGGCAAACCTATGAATCCATCATTGAGAGTTAGCAGGCCTTGGAGCTCCAAGTCCTCAACCTCATTAAGCTAAAGCCCCCTAGTGCGAACGATGCCTTCATCATCGTCGCTGGAAGCTTCTCCATCCTGATCATCTTCATCTGAAGCTTCCATGGCATCATCCTCATACATAGACTGCTCATCTTCAGATATGTTGTCAATCTGGATCACACAAACAACTGCCCTAGGGGAGGCTCGTCCAGGTAGGACAACACCAGCTGACCCTTCCCCGGCTTGTTGTTTGCATAAAACTTCCGCCAACCTCTCCCATACATTAACTTTACAGTGTACGTCCATTTGCTTGCCACAAACATCACCTCTTCTCCCGTCATGTCGTTAAAACGGATCCTTTAATTGCATGGCACAACCTATTTGGGTCGAACACAAAAATAAAAAACAAAGTCAGGAGTGGTATCATGACAAAAAACTAACTAAAAGAAACAAAGGATCAAGAAAATGGAAGATATAAAAACAATTAAAACATAAACCGTTGAGTTACCCCTGTGTTCTTGAAGTCCTCCCATACATACATGCTGAAACCGCTTCCCTCGAACAGACTCCACAAACCATCTCCTGTGCACATAAAAAGAAGAAAAATAAATAAATAAATAAATGGGTAACTCACTAACAACACACTACAGAAAAAGTAAGAAAAAGGGATTCAGAAAAGCATAAGTAAAAAAAGACTGATTTCAAAACATCTAGAGAATTTATTTTGTTATTTTTATCTCAATATTCATGCAGCTTTTTGACTGTGTGAACAAAGACCCTGCTTACAAGATGCTAAACCCCATTTATTTACACAACAAAAAGTGCTATTGATGCCCCTAATTAATCTAATGCAGCAGTGGTGACAAACTACCAGGGGCATGTGCCATCAAATCTCCCTGCTGTGTTAACACTCAACAGAAAACAACAGCAGATCAACTTGTCAAAAAAGAATGACTAGCAGAGGTTATATCCTAACAAAAAAGGTTAACTTAGGCAGCCTAAACACATGCTCTTGCTATATAGAGGGGGTAAATTGCACTCTTTGTTTAATCTCTGTGTAGGACATGTGTAGGTAGGGTGCTTGTTTACATGAGGGCAAAGCAAAAAAAAAACTCTTGTCTCTCCTTGGTTTAACCTGGCTTATTTAATTTTTGTTATCCTGCAAAGAAAATGCCCCTGTTTTACTAAGTGTCACAAAGTCATAGTATAAGATTATCAGTACTGGGTAGTACTTTTTCTCAAATGCTAGACCAGATCTTCTCAGCTAAAATCCTAAGGAATTTCTCTAAGTACCTACAAGCATAAAAATTAGTAGTACCGGTAGTACTACTTCCAGTCAGTCCAAGGAGAAACTTCATGTCAGTCTCCTAGAGCTACTGGACTTTAGTACTACTACTAGTTGTAAAAAATATTTACCGGAGTACCACACTAGTAAATGGGTTCAGTGAAAAACTGAAAAAAAAATTCAACATACTGCTTGAAAAGGGGGCATGACAAACAATCAACATGCCACTGCTAGTAAAATGGGTTCAGTAAAAATCATACTCTTCTTTCCCTTGAGAATGATTTCAACATTCTACTGAACCACACGGGTTCAGTAAAAAATCATACTGCTAGTAAGAAAAATGGGTTCAGTAATCATACCCACCCCACACAATCTACCGTATAAAACCAAAAACAAAACAAAAAAACATTTAGAGTGCCACTAAAAAACTGTATTCAACATCTGTCCATGAAAAAAATGAATCTACATTATATGGATGCCTGCATACTACATACCAATAAAATTGAACAACGTTCTTAAAACACAAACACAAATGAAATCAAAATAAAAAGGGCTAAACTCTGGGGCGATTCTCTGCTTGAAACTACTAATCAATACTTGATCCAAACAAATCGGAACCCACACAAACAATCCCCCCCTTCAGATCTATGGTATAGCGCCAACGAAAAATAACAAACAAGTTAGGGATAGCTTACTTCATCAGCAGCGTCGCTCATCCTCTCTCGCTGGGAGTGGAGGAGCACACCGATCTATCCATCCGAGGAAACCCTGCAGCTCGGAGACTCTTTTTCCTCTATGGAGTTCATTGGATTCGAGAGAGGGGAATGGAGAGAGACGAAGTGGAGTGACAGTAATTGTCAGTTCCCCTCCTCTCCGTAGTAAATGTAAAAATAAGAGGCCCGAAAAAACAATACAGAACAAACAAAAAACGCACCTGAACGCCTACCTAGCCCACAGAAAGAAAAAACACTCGGCCCCTCCCCCAGCAAGGGACGACGGCCCAACGAAAAAAAACAGAAAAAGGAAACGGGCTGGGCCGCGCCTTAGACAGGCCGAAACAAGGACAAAACACCCCAGCGCGAATCTGCAGGCAAACAAAGATCGAACGGCTGACTCGTCGACTGAGACTTCGCGAAGTCTCAGTCGACTGAGATTTAGCAGCTCCGTAGTTATAATAGTTTTTGACGGTCAAACTTTACTTGAGTCGGAAAACACTTACATGCCTTCTTAATAGAAACCATTTTTTTAGGGGTTCTTAATAGAAACCAAACGAGTACACGTAAATCTTTTTCAGCAACCAAACGCCAAGCGGCGGTGTGAAAGACCACACAAGCCTGCCAAAATCCGAGCACATAGCCCAGTGCGGCAGGTTGTACACAGATACCCAGTGGTGATCGCCGGGCTTGGCGTAGACGACGTGCAATGGACCATCATTTTCCACGCAGAAAACAAGAGTGGGTGGGGAGGTCGAGTCGTCGATGCCGGCAAAATAGCGAAACTCGTTGGGGTCGGAGAAGTAGAGCTTCAAGGCGTCGTTTGCTTCCCTGGATTTTGGTTTGGAGCCATCGTACTCCAGCACCTCGGTGATGGGTGGGAATTCGGTGAGGCTGCCCGTGAGGGGGTTGAGGAGGCGGACAACGTCGGCGGACTGCTTGTCGCGCAGGACAAGGAGGCCCTCGGCCACGGCAAAGATGTAATTGCTGGAGAGCGCGTCGAGTTCGACATAGGTGCGGACGCCGGAGTTGTGGCGGAGGCGGCAACCCGACGTAGGCACTAGATCGCTTATTGGCGTCCAGCCGCGGGGGCGGAAGCGGATATCCATGCAGCAAACGGAGCGCGGGTCGTCGGTGGACTCGCGCCAGGTCCGGCAAACAGCCCGCAAGCGGTTGTACTGCGCCGCCGGCCATGAAGAATCTGAGGAGCACAGACGGCCGGCGACGTCCCTGACGAGATCTGTCGTCAGGTTGGCCCAGTCCCTCCTGCCAGAGGGTTACCATACCACACTGAGCTGCCAGCCTGACAGGCAAAGAAAAACTACTGTAGAAGGGAGGAGGACTCCGGCCGGATGGACATACCATTCCTTCACTCGCCGCTGTCGCTTCCTCGAACGAACAGGCTCGCTGCCATTGCGAGTGCAAGCCAGCGGCAGAAGATCGACATCTCCACAGCGGCGGCGCCGCGCTCGCGTCATCACGCCCTCGAATCTCGGGAGACGATCGCTGCCACCGGTGCCCGGAGATGCACCGCCAAGTCTCCGGCTCTGCGACCGTGTCCTCATCGATCTGGTCTTGAAGATGAGTTGAACATGAGCAGGGATCTAGGGTCTAGGTGAATGGACGTGATTGGTACAGTAGTTTTTATTTGTGGAAACCCGATACTAGTTACCCTAACAAGACGTCCGATAATTCGGGAGATGTGATTGTTGGAGCTTTCCATCCTCGACTCAAGGAATGCAAACGAGAGGTGAATCAGATTATTGGAGCATTATCCTGACGTCCGTTTTCTCGGTTTCCTTTTTATTTTATTTTCAAATTCAAATTCATGTTTATTTTATTTTTCCCATTCGAAAAAATGAATGTGAGAAATAAATTATATTCGCCATGAAACATAAGGGAAGTGCTTGTGCATTTGAGAAAAAAAAATGCTCAACATGTTTTTGAAAAATGTTACAAGTGTGTTAAAAATTGTCGACGTGCTTTTGAAATATGTTCATCATGCATATCACGTGTATTAAAATAATATTGATTTTTAATACAATTTGAACGTTTTAAATACATTTCTAGACCTTATTATTATTATTACACAATAATTTTTAATACACATTGACAATTTTCAAAATACACATTGTCAACTTTTTAATAATTGTGCATTTTAAAACAAATACAATGAATACACAATAATTATGCGTGCTTATGAATACACAATGCTTTTGATCATGTTGCAGTTAGAGAAGCTGAGAACTTGGACTAGATGGCCCGACTTAGAATATCGATGGGGATAACTTACCATAGCTATATTGGAGTTGGACGAACGGGGAATAGAACCTGTGACGTGACCATGTTGGGTCAAGCTCCCTACGGCTAAACATACTGCTACCGCTGCCTCCTCCCCAAGAAAACTAGGGTTCCCCTGCCTCCCGCGTGCGCCGCCATCGGTCCGCCTCGTCTCCGGCGGCCTTAGGGCCATGGCGGCACGGTGGATCTCGGCCTTTGCCGGTGGGAGGGCTCTATTTTCAATTGTTTCTTCGCGTTTTGTTAGGGCTTGTGTCCTGCTCAGGAAAACAAGACAGCGGCGGCTCCTTGAAGATGGAATAAGGTTCTCCCCGCCCAGCCACCGTTCCGATGGTGTGCCTGGCATCATCGGTGGGCGTGTGGAGGTGTGTCTCCGGCGAATCTGTCCTTGGTGGATTTGCTCGGATATGGTCGTAGTTCGTCTACGTTCATGTGTTTTCAGGTTGGATTCTTCCGATCTACGCTACTCTTCATCAGCGGCGGTTGCTGTTCTTTTGCACTGGACCTATGGGGCTTAGCAAGACGACTTCCCGTCTATCTACTACAACAAGTTTTGTCCGGCTCCGGGGAGGGAGGGGCAATGACGACGGCACACCTTTGGCTCGCTTCAATGCTTGTAGTTGTCGCTAGATGGTCTATGGATCTGAATGTAATTTTTGTTATTTCTAGTGTTCGTTGTACTGCCATGATTGAAAATGAATAGATCAGAAGTTTTCTCGCAAAAAAAAAAGATGGGGATAACTTACTGTCTCGAGCAAATGCATAAGCTAAATCCACCCGTTGTGCCAAGGAGCTTCGGCTCAACAACTATCTACCTCACCGATGATTTTGCTGCAAAGGTCTTAGATCTTGATTTCTGGAATGGCACCAAGGGGTATGATTATTCCGTCAACGAAGATTGTACCATGTTGGACACACATAGCATCGTGCATCAGTATGGCATTATATTGTTGGAGATATTAACTGGCAGAGTGCCCTTCCCTGAGCAAGACTTGCCACTTGAAAAGTGGGCATCTCTATATTTTGAAGGCAAGAAGCCTCTTGCAGAGCTGATCGACTGCCTGGGCTCCTTCCCTAAAGAAACTACGCGTGCATTGTGTAATGTCGCGAGCTGTTGACCGGGAACCAAGTAAGAAAGAGACCGTGGATGACGCAGGTGATGGTTCGGATAGACAGATAGATGGTACTCCTTCATCCGAGCCACCACCAGCTGATCATGTAGGGTAACGCGGCAGAAAACACAAATTTTCCGACCTACGCACCAGCCCAGGACCACTATGGAGACTGCAAACAAGGTTTGATCATTTTCGTTACCGACTCATAGCGCAGCGGAAGTAGAGTCGATGACGATCGGTGGTGCAGATCCCCGCAGCTAGGATTTACAACCTCCCAACCGCGAGGATGTACTCCCTCATCTGCCCCACGGACAGCCCTCCGGGAGGCGGTCGAACAGTCCCCCAGACGGTGTCACGGACAGCCCTTCGGGAGGACCTTCGAAACTCGGACGGTCACTCGGACAGCCCTTTGGGAGGACCTCACAGAACTCGGACCGTCACTTGGACAGCCCTTCGGGAGGCACTCTCGAACAGCCCCTCGGGCACTAAGATCGAAACTACGACCTCTCTACAGAGTTGCACACATACGGTGTCATCTATCCGGCAGGGCTTCACCGTCCAGAACTAGTTCCCACCGGAACCCAGACAGCCTTTCGGCTCTGCGAAACTATTTCACGGGGAGGGAGAGAGAAGCCAGATCATTGCATGGCATGTGTATGTGAGAATGGATGAGTTTGGGCAGCCCCCTCCACCTCTATTTATAGGAGAAGGAGGGGTGGAGGGGCTGAAATTTCAGCCACATCCATCCATGTCATCTCCAAGATATTTTGGAGCAAAAGCCCAAAAAGGTGGCTTTCCAAAAAGTAACCCAAAAAGAACTTTCACTATTCACGACGACATTTTTCAGCGTCCGTTCGAACTAAAAATATTTATGTGGGCTTAGAACATTTCCAGTACCCACTAAAATAATTTTCAACGCGTTCCAGAACAATTCCGGATTAGTGATTTTCATCTGCGAAAAGCATCTGAAGTGGTTCCGGTAGCTCCGGAACATTTCCGGTTTTTATCCCGAAAAATTCCCAGAAGTTTATGGTACCCTCCAAGAATTATCAGGCGTGTGCCGAAACCAATTTGACTTTATGGTATCCTCTGAAACAACTTTTCAGTATCACCGGAACTCATCCGGTGACCTCTCTGCGGAACTTTTCTGCTGTCCGAAACTTTTTCAGTGATTTTCTCTCAGACTCCCTGTCTAGTATTCAGCAGATAGATGACCCTTAAGCGTGTGACCCTATAGGTTCGGTGAAGTATAGACATGACACGGAACCCCTTCCGATCAATGATCAACATCGGAGCCGTGGACACCCATATTGACCCCTATACCCACACGAATGAATATTCGAGTGAACCTCCAGTTGCCGTGTGCTATTCCTGTTGCTTCGCGATATGTTACAAATACCCGAGGTGAGACATGATGGCATCCCCGTGGGTCAACAACTTGTCCACTATGCCAGTTACCTCGTTACTGGTATTGTTCTCTTTTCTCGTTACCGTGTTCCGGTATCCCCGTGATCAAATCACAAAGTGTCTGGCCAGACGATGATGGATACCGTAACACCGAGAGGGCCCAGAGATATCTCTCCATCGTCGGAGGGGCAAATCCCAATCTTGAGCTATCAAGTTACTTGACATACTTTTTCATGAACCCGTAAGCCGCCGTAATAGCCACCCATTTACGGATGACGTTTAACAAACCCCAAAGTTCATGAAGCAAGCATGAAGAAGCTCGATACTCTCATGGTCTAAGGAATCATGCAAACGTTAACCATCTCTGTGTTATTAACAATTAACTTGTGACGAAAATATTTCATAGCATAACATCAATCGGGTCGATTCGACACAAATGTTCTTCTAACATTGTGCCCTCAAAGTTGCTGGCATAGACATGCCCATGATCAGGAAAACAGGACCATCATGCAACACTTGAGCTAGTCTTAGAGGCTAGACTAGGAATACATTTTACCGTTTATTATTCCACACGTGCATATGAGTCTTCCTCCAAGCCTCGTTTTATTTGTAGACTCGAAAACCATAGCATTTATAGCATGGAACAGAAACCTAATTATGAACAGGGAGATAATCAATAACATTTATTATTGCCTCTAGGGCATATCTCCTACAGACTCCCACTTGTACTAGAGTCAATAATCTAGTTAATGCTAATGCACTTTACACCTGTGGCACACCGGTGTAAATATGCTTCGCTTGTGGTATAGCCTGATGTCCAACGAATCTGACAACTTCAGATCCGTGTGTATCTTTGCATATCCTTGCGTTTTCACGCTTTCACAAAATTCATATTTTATGTGGACTTGGCTTTGTATATATGTGAATCACAGGTCGAACCTTGATTCCTCAGACTAAGCTATGGAGCAACTATCTGCAATAGTGTCCCATTGACCAAAGCCTTCTTGGAACCATACTAAGTTCATGAAAGAACTATATGATTCAACATCTTGTTTGTCGCTTTTAAAAGCGGCAACATACTTCGCCTCTGTTATAGAATTCGCCACAGTAACTTGTTTGGAACAATTTCCAACTACCGTGCCACCATATTGTGTATTACACAAAACCCTTAACTTAAATCGAAAATCTCTTGGAGCATGGATGAAGACTGTATCGATGTAACCTTTTACAACGAACTCTTCATGATCTTCGCTTGCGAGAAAACATGTCATCAGTGCTACTATAGTACTCAATGACCCTTTTTCACTGTTGTCCCATGATCAGTACTTTTGATCACTTTGGTATCTATACTCGCAACAACTTTGGCAGTATTGGACATATCTGGTTATGTTACATACCATGGAATACATGATTAATCCAAACACAAGAGTGTGTGGAATCTCCATCATGTATTTTGCTCATCAGTGTTTTGGGACACCAAGTCTTGCAAAAACTCTTTCCATGTGACTTCGGCAAGAATCACTCCTTGACGTTTTTAATGCTAAAAGGTTTTAGCATTTTGTCAATATGTATCTTTGCTCAGCCCCATTAGGTAAATCTATCTCCATAGATCATCATGCCTAATATAAAGGCTATTTAGCCCAAGCAATTCATCGAAAATCTATTTTAAAATGAAGTCCTAATTCATGTCAAGAAATTTATTTCCAATTAACAATGTGTCAAGCACACAAGGTTTTTAGAAATATTATTATGCTCCCACTTACTTTCTTGAATCACAAGCATCTTCGTCACCCATTGATAAAGTCAAAACCCTTTTTGACCATTTCATCAAAACACGAAGATTCCAACTCCATTTTGCTCTCTTCTGTCCATCGCTGGAACTCTGAAGTTTGCACACTCACTAGCATCCTCTGGAATGACAAAATACCTTGGACTGTAACACATGCAAGTCCTTGGTTTCATTTCCATCATATGGAAATCCTATTGTCATCCATGTTTCATATCTCATGACTGAAATATGTATTAATTGCTAGTTCAACCCGAACCGACTTTAAGCATCACTACGGTGAAACAACCTCATCGTAGTCAACTCCTTGAACTTGTTATTTCAACAAGTCGAGCTTTATGGATAAAACATTTTTATCCGTATCAGTTTTTAGTTCCATAAAAACTCGTTAGACTCTAAGTCTTCCGAAAGGTGTATCAAGATTTTAATCTTGAAACATTTATATGGAAACTATCTCGGATTGTATTGGCATTTAGCCAATTCCGGAGTCAGGGCCCATCAACGCTTCCTTGTGTATCGTAGGTATACTATTGTCTAACAACAATATCTTTTTTGCGCACCTGAGAGGTTTGCACGAGCCTTGCCTACGTGGTTCAGCTGCAAGTTCGACCGAAGTCCATACATTTTATTGTAGAGACTTCCGTATCAGTCGCAGTAGGAAACTCCGGAATTACTTCCAAGGTCTCTTTCCTTTGACCTGATGACGAAGATACTGTTTATCTCGTCGAGTTGCACTATTCTCCCACTCACCTTTTTAAAAGAACCATTTTCTTCAAAAAGCATACCGTTCATTGTGGCAAACCTATTTGCCTCGGTATAGTGAGGGAGGAATACCCAATGACTTGGGATAACCTACAAAGTAGCACTTGTCTGATTTGAAATAGGTTTGTAACCTTTTACACAAGCCCCATATTCCAAATGTTAAGAAAAGATATAACATGGTTGGGCGTACCATACCATGGTGTCATTTCAACAACCCGATGGAGCTCTTTTCAGTGTAAAAGCCGCAGTCTCTAAAGCATCACTCTTTAAAAGGGATAATGGCAAATTTATTTATGTCATCTTTGATCTTACCATGTCATAAATGGTTCGATTACATCTTCACGGACTTTCCACTTGCAGTGGTGTTCCGGGAGGTGCAAGTTATGAAACTCTTTTCACAACTCATCAGACATTCGCTAAACTTGTAACTCAAATATTCCTTTCTGCAATCCAATTGCAGAAACATAATTTTCTTGTTACAATAACTTCTACTTCATTCTTGAAAACCTTTTGAATGAATTCAAAAGATCTAGACTTACGTCTCATCAAGTAAATATCCATATATCTACTTGAGTCATTTCTGAAGATAGATAAATCCACTACTTATAACATTTATCGGACTACACACATCAAATGTATGATCACCAATAAGTTTGTTGTCCATTCCTTATGGCCTGTGAATGGTATTTCAGTCACTTCACTTTTCGGAGAAAAGTTGCAAGTGTCAGATGATTCAAAATCAAAGGACTTCAAAATCCATCATAATGGAATTTTCCATGCGGGTTTCTCCAATGTGACCAAATGCAGTGCCACAGTTGTGTGGTATTCTTTTAGTCTTGCGACATTTAGCTTCAGTGTTATGGATGTATCATATTACCATCAATATTCATAACATACATCCCATCTTGGATGAAAGCATGGCCCTTCATGTTATTCACAATACTGAACAACAATTGTTGTTTTTATGAACAACTCTTTTGCAACAAACATTGTGCAATGGGCTAGAGTGTATGAAACTCTAAAATGAATTATGAAAGTAAACCCAGAGGTAATGTATTATTATCAATATTCATAACATACATCGCATTCATAATGAAAGTATGGCCCTTATGTTATTCATAACATCGAACATAAAAAGTTCTCTTATGAACAACTTTCTTGCAAGATACCTTATGCAAAGGGCTAGAGTGTAAAACTCTAAAATGAATTATGAAAGTAAATACAGACGGTAATACACCGATGGAAGGTATTGTAACATTTACTATGTTCCCTGTGTATACCTAAACCTCATTCCTGGCTAGTCTTTCAGGCCATAGTAGTTCTTACATCGAGTTGCAACAGAAAGCAATCGAGCGGGTATCTTTGTGATTAACTCACAATACCCAAGAATTAGTGATTAACAATTTAATCATAATTCCCAAGAACTATATCTTTGACCAGCCTTCTATACATCAAAAACTTGTATGACATTCATACATGAGGTGGATATTCCAGTCTTCTTTCTTTCTGCCATTATACTTCTAACAGTTTAACTTTCAGTATTTCTCCTACTCTCAAAAGAAGCACTCAACTTAAGAGTGGTGTTAGCCTCGGACTTCCTAGGTGTATAAGTCACACTAACACCCTTCGGACACTTCCTTTCTCTTTAAGTTGTTGTTTTATTCACCTTTCATCATATGACAGGCGTTCTTCTGGATCCCTCTCTTATCAGTCTAATGCATAGTAAACTCCTTTACTAATAGTTTGCAAACAAACATTGCTTTGGATATCTCATATCTTTTAGCCTTTGTCTGTCTCTGAAAAATGATTTTCAGATTCCATGAATATCACATAACTATCCAAACTTTCGAAGTTTGGGTCTCATGGAAGCAAACATATTGCACTTGACTGAAACGGAATTCTAGCTTTTGGATCGAAGGACGAGAGTCACATGATCCATAGCATAAGCGAGAGAATACCGAAAGTATGCGATAGGACAATGTCCTTCTCGGCACTCTTGAGGACAATCCTCACATTACGTTACCAACCGTAAAGTTTTAACCAGATATTTAACAGCTATTCAAATTTAATAGGGAAGGTGAAAACGCGAGCCATTATTCTACAACTATTATGCATATAACACTTAGACAGTGTCCATAATTAATTGCACTAAGAATTAAAAGAATTAATTCTAAAGTGCGCTCCCACTCAAATCAATATCTCTCATAATTGATTTTGAGTGATGCAAGACCCGCATTTCAATTGCTCGCCATTGGTGTAACACCACTGATGACGAAAATCTCAACCGGTAGGCCAACTTGCCAATCACATCTCTATGTGACTCTTGTTCATCTTTCGATGCATGTGTTCCGAGCTCATGACGGTCATGCCCGAACGTCAAGACAACTAAGTGATCTCGTTGCGAGGTCTCAACTCACCCGCCTCACACTTCTCTAATCGTCCGTACCCGTGTGACACGGTGCACCCCGAAAAGATAGGTGCCGTGACGGTGCTACACTTGGGAGAACACTAACTACTTGATATTTTTAGTGAGAGATCACCCTAATAAAAAGCGACTACCGCGCAATCAAGAAGGGTGCATCTTAAGGGATAAACATCTCAGGCAATTCATAATAGCATGATATGGTATAGCCCTTTCTGACGGAGAAGTTTTGCATTTCTTCGTCTTCGGCATTCGCGTCGGTGTTCACCTTTGCGAAGATTGCCCCCACCTTGTCGATGCACCAGATAATATTGCTATCTCTATTGCTAATAAAATAAGTGCATTACTAAAGGTTGACACGCAGGTCATTAAAGTGACAATCATATGGCTCCAGCCATCATGCCGAATCATGACACGCAGATCATGTTAATTTACATTGTATAGTTATCTCATACATAATCAAATTATTATAAGCACTGCTATACCACATCACATGCACATCCTGCAAAACCAAGTTAGACGCATCTAATCAGTTCATGCAAAAACTTGTTTTACGTGGCTTCTAAGGTTTCGAAACAAACCGAAGCTACCAACGTCCATCATCAAGTATGATAATTCAAGTCGCTAGATTAACTTCGCGGGGTGTATGAAACACAAGATAATAAAATCTCGAGCCCCATACTGAACTTCGTCATACGCATGACCCCCGTGCAGATCATATCTGCATTGCCCTTTCGTCTGCGAAATTTCATCTTTCTTTTTAACTATGGTGAAATTCAATGAACTGTTAGCACTTCGTTGATCAATCAGGATCGCGGATTGCCAGAACATTGAAACTCCACTATGCTATTATCAAGATCAGAAATATGCAAATTCCAGGGAAGCAACAAGAACATCGGGTAACAGATTTCATCTGCTACCCGCACAAATAATTTTCAGTAATAGAACTCATCTACTACCTAATTATATTGTGCAACACCCATACATCTCCATGTATTCTAGATCGCAACCTGCATCTACGCATAGCACGGCTCATGATGCCACTGTAGGGTAACGCAGCAGAAAACAAAAAATTTCCGACCTACGCACCAGCCCAGGACCACTATGGAGACTGCAAACAAGGTTTGATCATTTTCATTACAGACTCGTAGCGCAGCGAAAGTAGAGTCGATGACGATCGGTGGTGCAGATCCCCGCAGCTAGGATTTACAACCTCCCAACCGCGAGGATGTACTCCCTCATCTGCCCCACGGACAGCCCTCCGGGAGGTGGTTGAACAGTCCCCCGGACGGTGACACGGACAGCCCTTCGGGAGGACCTTCGAAACTCGGACGGTCACTCGGACAGCCCTTCGGGAGGACCTCACAGAACTCGGACCGTCACTTGGACAGCCCTTCTGGAGGCACTCTCGAACAGCCCCTCGGGCACTAAGATCGAAACTACGACCTCTCTACAGAGTTGCACACATACGGTGTCATCTATCCGGCAGGGCTTCGCCGTCCAGAACTAGTTCCCACCGGAACCCAGACAGCCTTTCGGCTCTGCGAAACTATTTCGCGGGGAGGGAGAGAGAAGCCAGATCATTGCATGGCATGTGTATATGAGAATGGATGAGTTTGGGCAGCCCCCTCCACCTCTATTTATAGGAGAAGGAGGGGTGGAGGGGCTGAAATTTCAGCCACATCCATCCATGTCATCTCCAAGATATTTTGGAGCAAAAGCCCAAAAAGGTGGCTTTCCAAAAAGTAACCCAAAAAACACTTTCACTATTCATGACAACATTTTTCAGCGTCTGTTCGAACTGAAAATATTTATGTGGGCTTAGAACATTTCCAGTACCCACTAAAATAATTTTCAACGCGTTCCAGAACAATTCCGGATTAGTGATTTTCATCTGCGAAAAGCATCTGAAGTGGTTCCGGCAGCTCCGGAACATTTCCGGTTTTTATCCCGAAAAATTCCCAGAAGTTTCCAGAATGATTCTGGCACCCTGCAAGAATTATCAGGCGTGTGCCGAAACCAATTTGACTTTATGTTATCCTCTGAAACAACTTTTCAGTATCACCGAAACTCATCCGGTGACCTCTCTGCGGAACTTTTCCGCTGTCCTAAATTTTTTCGGTGTCCGAAACTTTTTCGGTGATTTTCTCTCAGACTCCCTGTCTAGTATTCAGCAGATAGATGACCCTTAAGCGTGTGGCCCTATAGGTTCGGTGAAGTATAGACATGACACGGAACCCCTTCCGATCAATGATCAACATCGGAGCCGTGGACACCCATATTGACCCCTATACCCACACGAATGAATATTCGAGTGAACCTCCAGTTGCCGTGTGCTATTCCTGTTGCTTCGCGATATGTTACAAATACCCGAGGTGAGACATGATGGCATCCCCGTGGGTCAACAACTTGTCCACTATGCTAGTTACCTCGTTACCGGTATTGTTCTCTTTTCTCGTTACCGTGTTCCGGTATCCCCGTGATCAAATCACAAAGTGTCTGGCCAGACGATGATGGATACCGTAACACCGAGAGGGCCCAGAGATATCTCTCCATCGTCAGAGGAGCAAATCCCAATCTTGAGCTATCAAGTTACTTGACATACTTTTCCATGAACCCGTAAGCCGCCGTAATAGCCACCCATTTACGGATGACGTTTAACAAACCCCAAATTTCATAAAGCAAGCATGAAGAAACTCGATACTCTCATGGTCTAAGGAATCATGCAAACGTTAACCATCTCTGTGTTATTAACCATTAACTTGTGACAAAAATATTTCATAGCATAACATCAATCGGGTCGATTCAACACAAATGTTCTTCTAACATTGTGCCCTCAAAGTTGCTGGCATAGACATGCCCATGATCAGGAAAACAGGACCATCATGCAACACTTGAGCTAGTCTTAGAGGCTAGACTAGGAATACATTTTACCGTTTATTATTCCACACGTGCATATGAGTCTTCCTCCAAGCCTCGTTTTATTTGTAGACTCGAAAACCATAGCAGTTATAGCATGGAACATAAACCTAATTATGAACAGGGAGATAATCAATAACATTTATTATTTCCTCTAGGGCATATCTCCTACAGATCAGGCGGTGGCGCAGGTGCAGCTGGTCGTTGTTGGTTCCAACAACGAGGTGGGTTCAGTTAAGAGAGCTTCTGAAATATATATCTTCTTGAAATGCCCGCACATTGCAGAAGTTGGCTTATGGGACCTTCTACTAGAGAAAATCCCTTAATGTTGACGACATTCATCGTCGACAATCTGATCACTCAAAATATTCGGGCTAAATTCAAGGTTTGCTTAATTTGCATTGTGGGACCCTCCTCAAAAGAGTAAGGACCCTTTAAAAATTATGGTATGCTGCTCATTGTGGCATGCATATTCTTTAGTAAGAGCATCTCCAGCCGTTGCCCCCCCCCCCCCAGGAGGCATTTTTTTCGCCGCTTGGGGGGCTGCCGGCGAAAACTTTGGCCTGGGGGTGGAATTTTTTCCACTCGTTGCGCTCCCAGGAGCACGGCGGCGAGGCTCGAGCCGGGCGGCTGGGCGTGGGCGGTCCAGCGAGGGAGGCGCGCGGCGGAGACGAGAGCCAGGCTGGGGCGGCGGACCGGCGGGGATCGGAGTGGACGAGCGGGGGCGCGAACAAGCGTCCGAGCTCTTCCTCGGCTCGCTCGTCTCATTGTACCTCGACAACCGCGGCGGCGGAGGGGCAGCGCGTGGGCGCAGGTGGACGCCGTGGCGCTCTGGTGGGACGCAGGTGGACACCAGGGCGAGGGGCCATGCGGGTGGCGAGGAGCGCGGCCAGCCGGTCCATGAGAACCAGCACGTTGGCGCTCGGGGGCTCCCGGAGGAAGAATTGGTGGTCCTCGCCGATGGAGTCGAGCAGCTCGGCGTCGCCCTCCACCCACCCGCTCCCCAGCAGCCCACATCGTGGTACGCCTTGCCTCGGAGCCACAGCTCTTCCTCGGCGACGCAGACGAGGACGCGGTCGCAGCCGAGCCGCCGCAAACTCGGGGCCCCGTCGGCCACCGGGTTGACCCGCGGGTCGTCCAGCCCGACGGTGCGGCCGCCGCACGCGAACGGCCACAGCTCCTCCGGCTTGTCCCTCAGCCACGAGTGCTCGCCGTCGGTCTTCGTGGCCGAGAGGAAGTATGGGTGCAGGAGCCCGAGCCCTCTGACCCGAGCGCCGCGAGAGGCCGCGCGGGCGGCGAGGAGGCGTGGCGACGGCGCGCGGCAGCCAGGGCGAGGCGGCCAGCAAGGAGACGGCGGCGAGTAGGCGGACTGGGGGTCGCCGGACGGGAAGCTGGACTGGGGCATGCAGGGCGTCGGCTCGGTCGGAGCCACGCGCTGCGGAGCTCACACCGCCCGCACCCCTCCGAGCTCGCCGCGCCCCGCCTAGGCCCGCACCCCGCCGTGGCTGCTCGCCCTGCTGCGCCCGTGGAGAGAAGGAGAAGAGAAGAGAGAAGTACGTGGGTGGGCCCCGGAGGAAAAAGTGAGGAGAGAGGGAGTAGGAGGCTGATGGCGGGCCCAACGGCATGCAAAACACACTCTCTCCTCCCCCAGCTGCCCCCCGGGATCTTGGATATGGGTTGATGGCGGGCCCAACGGCATGCAAAACACACTCTCTCCTCCCCCAGCTGCCCCCCCGGGATCTTGGATATGGATTGGGTTCGCCGGCCAGTTTTTTGGCCAAATCCGACGCTAATTGAGGTCGTGGGAGCGTGAGTGGGACATTTTTCGTCCGCCGGCGCTGAAAGAATGCTCCCGGGGGGCCGGCTGAAGATGCTCTAAAAGGCGAAAGAATAGTTCGCTTTGTGCTCACCACGCAGCTGTGTGCCTTCTACAGCTGACCCTGGGTGCCCTCTTATACACCTCGCTGGACACCGAATCACCACCACAAGCAGTGTGGGACTAAACGAGCGACTCCTTGGCAGCTCGATTCGTTCGATCACGCGGCGGCCTCGACAGCAAAACAGGCCCAATGGCGCCACCAACTTTTTTTAGGCAAATGCCGCCACCAACTCACACTGAGGAGTGAGGAGTGAGGAGAAGGACAACATATGACTGGGCCTGGCCACGATTCAACCGAAAAACTGACTGGGCCTGGAATTCCATTGTTTTTCATACGTGCGTATAGATACTCACTAAGTGCATGTACACTTTGGCAAACAAATATATTGATTTCTTGGGCTACGCTAATAAAATGGACAAATATGATGATTTTTTTATGGTATATTACCATAATTGGGAGTTGGACCTAGTGCTGACTTGCTGTTGTTCTAAGAAGAAGACCTTGCAAAGCTTGGCATTTTTTTAGATTTATCGATCAAATCTGTCTACAAGTAGGGGATCAACCATCTTCTTTCAGTAAAGGCCCACCCATTATCCCTAATATTGGGATAAAAGGACTGTGAAGAATGAAACTCTCTTCCCATCTTGCGTAACTGACCAATGCAAATCAAGTTGAAAGTATGTATATGCTTAACACTTTTTGTAAGGGATTTATCTACTCCACCGTTCCAAAATATAAGGTGTATTATAGTTTTTAAAGAAGTCAAACGTGTGCATGTTTGACAAGTTTGTAGAAAAATATCAATATCTACAATACCAAATTTATATCATTTGATCCATCATGAAAAGTATTTTCATATTTTATTCATTAGGAAATGGAGATGTTGATATTTTCTTCTATAATCTTGATCAAATATACGAAGCAAGTCAAATTAAATAATAACACTGCAAATCTTGAACCAAATAAAACTACAAAGAATAAAACGGTGGCCAAAAATAATAATGGAAGACTAATGCCCTAAAATTTTGTTGATAAACAGGCCATCCTCTAACTAACACTTGAAAGACAAGCCTGACCTGAAAGACAAGCCTGACCCATGAAGCTTTTCCTCCACAATGTCATCGAAGTGTTGTGCCATCTCCGGCGTCATATGGTTCACCCAGTCCCCTGCCACCCCTTTCCTGAAGAAGGATGTATGCGGGAACTTGACAAAGATCCCGCTCGCGCTCATCTTATTGGCACTGACGCCCCTCAGCGCCTCGATGCTGCACAACTTCACGATGTCCTCCGGTAGCACTGCCGCCTCCTCGGACACCGTGAACGGCACCCCAAGAAACCGCGCCAGCTCCCTCACGTTGTCGACCGGGTCGCGCAGCATCTCCTCGTACCGCAGGAAGATGACCCTCCCCGGGGTGGCTTTCAGGGTGGACGCGGTCCGGGCCGGTCCGGTCCCTGACCGAGCCTTGCTTTGGACCGGCCACGGCCGGTCCGGACCGGACCGGACCGAGCGAGCCGTTATTTCTGGACCGGACCGTGTGAGCGTCAGCTCGGTTAGGCCCGAGAGGACCGAATGGACCGGCTGGTCATGTTGCCTGGGAGTCTGTTTTTGTTGTGTTTAGCTGCTGTGTAGGCACCTTTTGATTCTGGAAAGCAAATGAAGCAAACAGAGGACAGAGGAGGAGATCGTCATGCAATATGATCAGTTTACGGCTCCAACTGACGAAACTGTATTGTCTGACGAAACTGAAGAAAACTTTATTGTCTGACGAAACTGAATTCTAACAACTTACGGCTATATCTGACGAAACTGTATTGTACGCGAGACCTGCTGCAACTGCTCCTTCATCTCCATAGCGTCCACGGCGGGTAGGGGGCGATGGCGACAGTCGACGACGACGGGCAGGTGCAGGGCTCCCTCCTCTGTTCCTCCACTACTCCTTTCCCCGCGTGCAGGTGCAGACGAGGAGGTGTTGGTCGACGAGACTAAGGGGAGAGACAAGATGGCGGAAAGTGGAGGAGGTGCAGGTGGTCAACGACGGCAACGGCGGGTCGGCGGCCGGCGGAGGCGGCGCTCCCTCCCTCCTGCAGCTGTATGGTGGGCAGCGGCGGCGCGGCGGCGCCGGGATGGGATGAGGAGGCGGCGTCGGGATTGAGCGACCGAACGAACAGAGTGCGACTGCGTGCGTTGGGCTGTGCCTTTTCTCGGTCCGACCGAGCGGACCGGTCAAAGCCCGGACCGGACCGACGTTTTCTCGGGCCTAATTTGACGGCCCGGACCGGCTGATTTCTCTACCGGGCCAGGACCGAGCCGGCCCGGACCGAGCGGGCCACGAGCGGGCCGAAAAGCTTGCTCGTGTCGTCCACCCTGAGGTGGCTTGGCTCGCCTGCCAGTAGCTGAGGATGTGGTCCCAAATGGGGCCGTTGGAGTGCTTGCCCTCGCATGCATTCTCGAACAAGTCGGAGAACGTGTACGTGCTGCCGTCCGTGGTCTCGGAGCTTTTGTAGAAGTGCCATAGGGAAACCAGCATATCCTTGGGCTCCCTGGATACACATACATATAGAGTTTTTTTTTTGTTGAGAAATGGATGCAGATAGAGATGAGTAGCCAAAAATCATACTGAATGGAAGTAAAAACAAACTAGGAATCATTTTGTACCACGTTTATTTCAAAAACAAAAATGTACCACATGTATGAGTAAACTAACGGCCTACGGTTGCTGTGTACGCAGTGCATAAGCCAATGGTGCTAGCTACCAGTGTGATCTCCTCCAGCTCTGACCCTCTGAATGAAAAATTAGCAGAGAGAAATGGCAGGTTTTACGTAGATACCTACAGACGTAGACTATCTTGCAGTCGGGGTTGTCGGCGACAGAGGGAGGCAGGAGGGAGTGGTGCACGTGCGTGTTCATCAGCCTGGGCGACGGCAGCGCATCCAGCTTGGTCTCCTGCCCGGCGCTGAACAGGCTGTCGACCAGAGGACGCAGTCGTGCGGGTTGAGGCGGAGGAGCGGGTGGTCGCCGTGGCTGGGCGGGTAGGCGGCCCGCGCCATCGTCGCGAAGGATAGAGCCTTGAGCCACGTGGTGCCGCACTTGGGCGGGTTCGCGAGGAGCACGTCGTCGGGGCGCGGCGTGAAGCGCCGCTGGAAGGAGAGCACCCCCGGCACCCTCTGGTGGGGCAGCCAAGCGCCCAGCCAAGCGCCCTGGTGGCCTGCGCGTACGGTGATGGTGGGCATGTCGGTGATGATGTCCGCATACTCTTCCGGCGGGGACACGACGTGGCCGCCGCCGCCGCCGACGTCTTTGAACGGGACGGGGCCGAAGAGGCAAGACGATGAGCCTAGAGTGGCGGCCATGGTTTTGGTTTGGTTGTACAGGCAACTTACAATGGCGCTAATAATCAAGGAGTTAATAATGGCGCCAGATGCAATCCAGTACAGTGTTGACATCAATCCAATTGAAACAGTTAAGTAAGGAGAGTGGCTTTTATAGAAACAGGGCTTGTGATCCAGCCTTGGATTGCTGCCATTTCAAAATGAGATGTGTGACAAAGTGTTGTGTTTGCAGCTGATTACCATATTAACAACGATGGTCAATAGTGCACGAAATCTTCTACTCTAAAGGGGTCAATAGCTCCTGTGCGACATCTTTGAGGTGCAATGGAAGGAGTGCGACGTAGTTGACGAAAATAGCTCTAGTGCTACGTTTCAGAAGCCCAAATAGCCAAGGCCCACTCGGGCGATTAAACTGGCCGTCAACGGGAGTGAGGTTATGTTTAAGACATGTGGGTCCCACTTGGCAGTGCATCTAGTTACGGGCCCCACTTCGCAGTGCATCAGGTAAAACGTGTCTCCGTGCCTGTCTGAACGTGTACCCCTGTCTGAACCCGTTGCTCCCACCCCCCTCCTCTTCGTTCTCGGCGGTGAGCCAGCGACGGCGCCGGAGATTTTGTTCTCGGTGACAGCAGGGCGGAGCTTTCGTTCTCGGCGGCGGCGGCGGCTGTGGTGAGTGAATCCGGAACCCTGTCCTGTTCCCCTCCGTGTCGAGTTAGATCTCACCGCATCGCCTCTGTTTCCCTCTGTTTTTGGTCGATTTGATCCAGATTTGGGTGGGGGGGAGGAGGGGCTGACCACGATGGAGCCGCCAGAGACAACAACATCGACTAGGTAAATGTGCATCCTTTCCAACCTATGCGATTTGTGCCTTGTCTGCTTCCGCTAGCTCACCTCACACTGCCCCGCCATTGACAAACAGGGGGGATGGTGCTCGGACGTTCGAATTCACTGTGGAATTCCTTCCTTCTAAGGCGAGCTAGGTGATGGTAGCATGCAGGACATAGAGAGAGATACAATTGTGAAGTGGGAGATTGATTTTGCAGAGATTGATCCACAAGACCTACAGAGCATGGAAGAGAAGGCCGTGAAGAATGTGGTGGAAAAAATTGGGGAGAGCATTTTTTGGGGTCCAGAGCAAGAGGTAGCATTGTTACGGTTTGATAATTGGAAAGGAGAGTATGTGAGAAATGAGGATGTTGAAGAGATGGTTGATGAAATCGATCGACAAGATGGCTGGACAACCAAACAGACTATGTTTCATGCAGAGCTTGTTGATCTGAAATCAGATTCTAAGGTTGGATATGTGCCCTCAAAGTTAGCTTCACAGATGGTAGATGATGATTGGGCTTCAGAGAGGCAGATAATGCCCATGTGTACAGGTGAAGTGACAGTATTACCTGAGGGGGTTGATGCAGAAGAGGGCTCTGATGGTGTTGCAAGGGTTGTTTCTGTTGATTGGCATTCAGTAGAATTAAATGACCCAACTAATTTAGTCATTGCACCAATGGATGACACTGAGATGGCCAAATTTTTTGGCATTCCAGTAGCTGATGAAGATAAGGAGGAGAAGGATGGTGAATCTAGTATGCCTACTGATACTGATGCTAACAGAGATAGAACTGAAGATGTGGATGGACAGCTGATGGAAGATGCTGCAGATGATGCACATGATGATGAGTTGGTAAATGTGTATGACAAGGAAAACCCTGTTATTGCAGTGGGGAGGTTGTTCCCAAACAGAGTTTAGGATGTGTTTCTAGACTTATGCAGTCAAACATGAGTTTGATGCCAAGACTAAGTGGACTAATAGAAAGAAGTTTTATGCAAGATGTAGAGGTTTTGATGGAAGTGTCAAGCCTTGCAAGTGGTACATAGCTGCTAATCAAATCCCACACCAACATACTTGTATTACAAGTTCACAGAGAGTATCGACCATGACATCACAGCTTTGGATTGCAGAAAAGATCACTCCTATTTTAGCCAAGAAACCAAACACTACTGCAAAGAAACTTAAAGTAGACTTGGAAAAGCAATACCCCATTAAGGTGAAGTATAACACGGTGTGGAAGGCAAAACAAAGGGCAATGAAACAATTATATGGTGACTGGGCAAATATTTTTAGGATGCTTTATAATTTCAAAGCAGAGGTGGAGAAGAGGTCACCTGACAGTGTTGTGGAGATAGATACTGAGGTAACAGAGGATGGAAGAGTCCTTTTCTCTAAGTTTTTATGGCTTTAAAGCCTTGCATTGATGGCTTCAAGGCAGGGTGTCGTCCATATTTGAGCATAGACTCATCATTTTTGACTGGCAAGTGGAATGGTCACTTGGCAGCTTGCAATGCTTTGGATGGACACAACTGGATGTTCCCTGTTGCTATTGGCTTGTTTCAGTCAGAGACAGAGGTCTCGTGGACATGGTTCATGATGCAGTTGAAAAGATGCATAGGGCCAGTGTCACCTTTTGCAATCCACACAGATGCATGCAAAGGGCTAGAAAACGCAGTGAAGAATGTTTTCCCCCATTGTGAGCAGAGGGAGTGCTTCGGCCATATGTGGATGAATTTGATCAAAAAATTCAGAGGGGAAGAATTTGGTCGCATGTGGCCAGCAGCAAGATCTTACACTAAACAGACACATTCATATCATCTTGATAAGATAATGATAGCCTGCCCTGAGTTTGGTCCATGGGTGAACACCTACCATTCTCTATTATGGTATAGGTCAGGATTTAACACTGCCATCAAGTGTGATCATATCAACAACAACTTGGCAGAAAGTTTTAACAACAAGGTGAAGCAGTTAAAAAATTTGCCTGTGCATGACATGGTTGACCAAATCAGGATCATGATCATGCGCTTGTGGGAATTGAGAAGAAGGACTGGTGATTGTCTACAAGGGGATAAGCTTCCTGCAGTGGTACAACAGGTGGTCAACAGGAGCAGAAATCTTACACATTTATCTGTTGAAAAATCTTCTGTGTGGGGTGCTGAAGTTAGAGATACCAAAACTGGTAGAAGGCATGTTGTTAACACTGAAATGCATGATTGCACTTGTTTGGAGTGGCAACACACTGGGAAACCATGTGATCATGCCATACTTTTCTTGGCCTCCCGACCGAAGATAAACATGCACCCATATTTGCACGAATATTACTCGGTAGCAAGATTCAAGGCTGCATATGCAACTCCAATTCCAGCACTTACAGATCAGTCTCAGTGGCCTGAAGTGGAAATTGAATTTTCCATGTGTCCTCCCCTAACAAAAAGAAAGGCTGGTAGGCCTAAAGAGAGTAGATTCAAGGCATGGTTTGAGAAAGGTGGGAGTAGTAAAAAGGGCAAGGAAAAGAAGGATGCAAAGCCAAAAAGGTCCCAAAAAGGTAACAAAAATAGATGCAAGTTGTGCCAGGAACTTGGGCACCGAGTTGGATCTCCCAAATGTTGTTACACTCCTGAAAGGCCAAAGTATGTGGGCATATATTTGCCATGTTTACTATTTTGTTGCATTTTTCAATTACTAACCAGTTGACATGCTTTATCTTTTTAGGAGGAAGCGTACATGTGAGCCCCTTGTTGTTGAAGAGTGCTGGCCAAAGAAAAAGGCAAGAGGCAATGGCTGTAGAAAAAAGAGAAGTTTTGGTGAAACAATACACATTTAACCAGACATGGATGGTGTGGTGCAAAATGAGCAAGACTTGGATGTGCTGCTGCAAGATGAGCAAGATTTTGATGTTCTGGTGCCAACTGAAGATATGGGCACCTATGAAGATATTCCAGCTGATGTTGTGCAAGCTGAGCCTATCTTGAAAGTTGAGTTGCCAACTGAAGATATTCTAGCTGATGTGGTGCCAACTGAGCCTATATTGAAAGTTGTGTTGCCAACTGATGATATTGGGTCCGATGATACTGCAACTGTTGTGGTGCGAAATGAAGCTGCTGTTCCAGGCAGTCCAGTGAAGAAAATCAAGAGCTTGAGTGAACTGGGTGTTGTACAATCAAAAACAAGCATTGGTAAAAAGAAGAAGAAGAAATCGAGTGGTAGGAAGAAGCAAAAGTGAAAATTTGTTGAAACTTGTGTATTGCTACTATGCTGTAGAAATAAAACCTTGCCTGAATTTGTGTAATGGTATTTTTACTTTGATATGATATGTATTTGTGTAATACTATTCAAGTTTGAGCCGAAATTCAAATTTGAGCCGAAATTCAAATTTGAAGTTATTTGGTATGTGCTATTGGTGTTACAATGATTTTTGGACTATTATTCATGTTAGTTCATTAATCGGAGCAATTTTATTATGTGAAACTCTGGACATGAAAAATGTGCTCCACATGAGCTCCAAACCCCTCCAAAGCTAGGGAAAACAGACCCATTTGTAAGCAAGTTTTTTTTTGACCTTCTCTAAATGAGCCAAAAAAGGAAACTTGACATCTAGCGTGTGAATATAAGAGTCCTTCCTGAGATTGGATCATTTTCGATAAAGTACGACATGTTTAACACTTAACCCTAGCTCACTTCTCTTGAAAACTCCACAACCTCGTTCTTGGTAGCCATCTTTGTGAAGGTTTTTTCATGAAAATATCCGTAGTCCAAGTTTCTTATTTTTCCTAGATACTTAGTCACATAGAACGATGATCGGCACAAGTTTTATATATTTTTGAATTTTTTTGAATTAGTTATGCTCAACCCTAACCGTTGAAAACCTCTCAAAACCGCTCAAACCCCATCAAAACCCCGCACCCCTCTGGGCCATTGGATCGCTGTGAATGGACGGTCCGGATCAGGCACTAGGGCTATGTCAGCGATCCGCGGGCTGCACTTTGATTGGCTGATTCGAAGATGCTGCATATTATAACATGCAGCATTCTGGACCATTGGATGGATGTGAACAAAAGCAACGGTCTGGATCAGGAGCCACGTCACAGATCCGCGGGCTGCGCTTTCATTGGCTAGTCGTTTTAACCCATTTTTTTACGTTGGATAAGACTGAGCAGGCCTGCCATGTGTTGTTGGGCTTAATTAAAGCGGCCCACCCGTTGGACCGATGGACACCACGCTGACCCGATTTGAGCAGGCCTGAAAAGCATGCATGCATGGGCACGCAGCCCTGCGCCGCCCGCCCTCCCAGCGTTCGACGTTGCATGCATGCCAAAGAGCACGCCCGCCAACATCCTCGTCGCATTATGGCCATTCTAGATGCCCGACCATCGCTAGCCGCTGCATGCATGGCATCGAGCTCATCTCTCGACGCGTTTTTAATGGCCAGAGTGCTACACGGGCCGTTGGCATTACTACCACGATGCCACATTTGCATGCGCGTGTACACACAGGCTGGCTCGGGTGACTCGATGCCACATTGCCCGTTTCCCATGCCATTACGAGGGAGAGGAAAACAAAACGGCAAAACATGGTGCACCTCGGCTATTTAAGCACACCCAAGCCTACATCTTCCTCTACCCCTTCCTCTCACTCTCCTTCATCTCCCATCTTCACCACAAGCCGTCCGAGCCGTCCCAAGATCCACTCGAAGCGAAGATGCAGTTCACCGGGGCTACCTACCGTGTGCCGCCCACCTTCCCCGAGAGGCTCTACCCTGCCGGAGTCCGGGTGGAGAACACCCTACGGGTGTGGGCGATCTCGAGGTGGAGGGGGGCAAGGGGGCTGACCGAGTTCTTCCTCTCCGCCGGCTACCGCCACCTCCCGAGGGCTCTCCGGTCATGTTCCAAGTCGAAGAGGTCAGTAACAACGGCTATCCTATCGGGCTCATCGTGAGGTTCACCAACCCCTTCGATGCCTACTACCTCCTCGGCCGTGTTTTTTGGTGTGGATGCGAGTTCATCGCATTCACCACGTACAACATCTTCACCGACTTCGACACCGCCTTCCCCGTCGATGAGCGCATGCACACCCTCCCATACCCCACCGACGATGATGAGTGAAGGAGTTGCCCATGGAGGAGAGGAGTTGGCCATGGAGGAGTTGGCCTTGGAGCAAGCAAGCAAGCCGGTGGTGTTTTATCTTATCTAGGGTGCCGTTTTATTATTGTCGTGTTGGGTTGAACTATCTATATAAGTTGTAATGGTACTATGTATGTCGTGCTTGGGTTTATCTATCTTAGTTGTAATGTGGTACTATCTAGCTCATGCAATGCTACTACTTATGCTACTATATTGTGATGTGTTCTATCTGCTTTTTTTTCTATCTAGTTGATATTGGTCAGTTGATATATATCGTGCTTGATATTCTATCTAGTTGATCTATGTGTTACTAATTAAAGGTAGATTCCACTATGGACATGCAAGTGTATGGGTACCCAATTTTTTTTGCAAAAAAAAATTCATATCTTGGTGTGCTGCATGTGGGCATGCATGTATCTAGGCCCTGGCTAATAGGGTCACCCTAGCTAGTAGGTGTAGGGTGCAAATTTTTGTGCAACCATGGACATGCAACTAATTTAGTTCATGCAAATAATTATTGGATTAACTCAGATGTCCAAAATAAATATTTCTGTGCTCCTAAAAATATTGGTTTGAATTTTACCTCTGGCCAATATTTTCAGAGCAAAACACGAACATTTTCTTGGAGCTATTTGAAGCGAATTTTAACTTGATCATTTCCAAAAATGATTTCTGAGGCTTTCACATATCCCAATTTAATTTGGGTTTCATGGAACCATAGACATGCATAAAAACAATCACAAAACAATAGTGGACAAGCAACACATATGTAAAGAAAAACAAAAAAGTTACAATACATACGGCCCAACATTTATTCGACAGAAAAATTTGGCCAAAGAAAAAACAAGTAAAGAAGTATATGTTTGTTAAAGGTTTATTTGCCGAAGCAACATTTTATTTTGAGGCTTTAGTCGAAGCATTTTTTTCTAAACATGGGTGCCTCTATGCTATAAAACTGGGCTGGTGCCCCTACGCGGGTGGGCTTGTCTCTATTTGGGCCTGGTTATTTTCTCACGGCCCAACATCTATTCGGCAGCAAGATTTTTTTTACTAGAAACTGAATTTGGGGGGTGTGCACTCTGTTAACTGAAGAACAAGAACAGAGCATGAACACTGAATATTTCTGCTTCGATTCAGTTACATGAACTTGGCATGGCGCACAGATCGCATCCTCTGCCCTGACAGACCTAAATGCCCCCTCTAATGACGGATGAACAACAAGTAAAACAAAAATAGAGCAATGACACAACAATAGAACCCCCCTGCCATGATATTTGCTTGCTTCTGCAAATCGATCATCTCCATTTGATTTTTCTTGATCTTCTTCAGTTCCTCGGTCAGTTCAGACTCCAAGTGCAGTTCAGCATTGCATGCATACCTCGCCATCGGCACGACTCTGCCCGCCCCTCTGTCCGAGCTCCCCAAATTCTCCATCTGCGGCACCCCGCCCAAATTGAGCTCCCAGGTTGCGGCCCCGCTAGAATCAATGTTGCCCTCGAACTGAATCCTCTCAACATAATCATCCATCCACTCGAAATGTGTGCATTTCTTTAGGATCTAAAAACAACAACATTAACCCTAAATTCCAAATTCGAGGGGAAAAAACAAAATATGGAGAAATCAGAGCAAACGGCAGTGAAAGAACGGGCTAAGAACTGAGATCTAACCTTGCCATCCCTTCCTGCCATTGTTTTGCTCAAGCACTTCACAAATTCCCGCCCAAGATTTCCATTCTCATCAGTCCTACTGACCCACCGTTTCAGAGGCTCTGGGCGTGGGCAGTCAGGGCACCTTGTGAGTGGCATTGGACCATACTGACGCCATTTTGAGTGCGTGGCGGAGGAGGTGGACATCTGCACTAGGTCGCCGGAGAAGAGGAAGAATGGGGAAAGGGGAAGCAATCGGCAGTGGCGGGCGGACGGGCACGGGCGGTCGTCTCTTCTAGCTGCGAAGAGGTGGGTCCCGCACTTACTGGACAAGTGGTGGGTCCCGCGCTTACGTGGATAAGTTGTGGGTCCAGCCCATAACAGCTAATGAGGGCATCAGTTCAGCTTAAGGGCCATGTCGTGTCTGGGCTATTTACTCGCTCAAAAGTGTCGCACCAAAGCCATTCTGTCGAACAACGTCTCACTCCTTCCAATTCCCACGAAAGATGTCGCACAGGAGCTATTGACCCACTCTAAAGGGGAGTCTGCGGTCGCGATGGTCGGTGCATAGTCGTTTCGTTTCGTTCGCCTCCTCGTTTGTTCGCCTTGCTCGATCCTTCCCACCTATCCCAAATAAGGAAACGCCCCTCATATCCTGTTTCTGATTTTCTCTTATACCAAATTGGTGATTGAGCCCCCGCTCAAAGAAAAAAACAAACGCCCAACCCTTCTCAGACTCCCAAGCGAGGCCTAGGTCTTCTGCTCGTCAGAGCGCCGCCGCAACCCTTCTGCTCGAAAGCCCCAAGCCCTCCTCCTACCCAGCCGCCGATAACCAAAATCGCTTCCCTCTTCTGGCCGGTAGTTCGGCTCCACCCTCTCCCGAATACCCACCCCCCTCCGCCGTGTGTGCAAACCGCCCCAACGCCACTCCCACCCATCCGCGGATTCTGCCTCGAAGCCACTCTTCGAGGAGCCTCTGGTGAGTCGCTGCCCGAAACTTTTGTTTTGCTTCGAATTCAATCGTGGGTTGACCTGGGTGTGCCTCTTTCTTCATGGGTTTTGAGTTCTAGGCGAGGATTGTGCTCGGGGAGGATCCAGACGACGTTGGCACGGTGCACCCGGCTGGGGAGACAAGCTTGTGTGCGCCACGGCCAAGTGGTGCAGGTTCATGACTCTGCTTCTTTCTCTCTCTGTCTACTTGTCGAAACATGTAACTCCAGTACTAATGATTCTCTTTGATTTGATTTTGATGAAGACTGACAATTTAAATTCCTCCCCACCATAACTCTATTGAATACCATTGATTTGCCGCTGTTTAGGATTATATAGCTGCTGTTTTCACAAAAGAACCACCTGCTGCAAATGGAATTGATCCAGAAGACCCTGATGTGAGGGCACACCTGCAATAGATTATGTTGAATCTCTGCTAAAAAAGCTCGGTATTGATGTATATGCTGAGTACAGTAGTGAAGTTAAAGATGCAAGAACTGAAATAGATCCTCGACAATGGAACTTTCGAATGAAAGTCTGGTACTTCCTTTTTCTCCCTTTTGTTGGTTTGACAAGTGACTTTGTAGATTTGTTTAGTTAACACCAGTTGCTATTTCCAGGAGTTAAACCATGTCATTCTAAGGATGCTTCATCTGGAGAAGTCAATGATCCAATGATGAGGCTAAACAACATCTTGATTAAATCCTCGACGTTTGTTTATTAGTTTATACTAGTTAGAATGCACGCACGTATAATAATCATAGAAACAATTTTTCTCCGTCATGCTAGTTAGGGCACAATTATTTAATACACAATTATTTTAATACAATGAACGTGCAATAATGTAGCACAAATCTTAATTTGACCTGAATATAGCTTTGCATATATAGTTCTTTCCATATGAGCACCATATCTCGTATCAAACATAAACACACAATGGATTTTTCAACCATACAGACTTAACAAAAACACATTACATACAACAGCACCGTAGTCAATTTCATCCCAGAATTGACAGTCAAGTAACACACACGTCGAGTACAACAACTTGGCCATCGGCTCTGGATCCATATACAACAAAATGTGAAAGCAAGTTAGACATTGAGCATATTTCATCCATTTTCATAACTCTATTACGGAAGCAACAAACCATGTGTAATTAACTTTCGTATATAACCATTATTTCTCGTTATATTTTAAGCCTAATCATATCTTCATTGATGCTATGCACCTTCAATGTAATCCAGTAAATCAGAAAATGTCAAAGCATCAATAAATGGGGCGCACAATTAACATCGCAAAGATGCATCACCATGTATCACAAGCTATACATACAACTTTTGCTACCATGACTTTGTGTAACCAAACAATGAAAAGTAACCACAACAATCTGTTGATACATTCAATATGGAGCTAATAATTGTGAAGCTCCCCATGCCCTACAACCCACGAATCACCTCAAGTCCTTATAGTGCTGCGTAAGAAATCCTGCACCTCACAAATGTTGTGTATTAAAAGAAAAAGGTGTATGCTCTAAAATGGATCCTAGAGAAAGAATAAGTAGATTAAGCCGCAGTGGTGTGTATGTCTGATGTATGTGAAGGCCTCCTGAATCCTGACTCACACATGGTAAGCACAAGTTGGAGGAATAATAATCTCCTCATCTAAACAGGGCACTACATTCCTTTTATATAAATGCTTTAAATAAGTATTTAAGAACATGAATTAATTTCATTCTTGCAGGGGTGCAGACTGCAATAGAGGCTATAAAAAAGAAATATCAAGGGAACACTACTATAATTTTTGCTGAGCCGGTTAGCAGACACAATCTTAAGTAATAAGCAATAATAAAAATAATCAGGCATGCAATATTTTATGTATATGAAAAGTTTAGCAAGCTCGCAGGATTCAGTGTACTACCTCAATAACAGCGAGTTGAGCTAAACCTGACAGGTACGACGTGGAATCATCCTGCAAGCACCAGGGATAAAAAGAACATATGGTACTAAGGTTAGTAAAATCCATAAGGATCCAATATAACTGTAGTGCTATACAAAAACTATTCACGCGGAGGTGATCAAGACAGTCATGACTGTGGGTGTCTATTGGCGTTGGCATGTTTTTCTTCCTTTCTTGCCACTGCAATTGCCCGATCATGTGTAAGTGGGCTTGATAGTATGTACACAACTTGGCATGGACACTATCTAGTCTTATCCGTCATGTCATGTCACCAACTCACCATTGTGAAGACACTACCAAGCAACTAATTATGATATTGATCACACATTGCTCTAGAAACCAGAGTTGGCATCTAACCAGAGTTGGTAGATGTAGATAGTTTTATGCAAATTGGTATAGTATTAATTCTTGATTTCAAACATATACGCATACAGGGTCACATCAGATCTCACCCTCCTTAATTCCACGTGACCCAATTAAAGTAGTCAAGACCCGTTTGGAATTTATGTCTCAGTTAAGTGCATGCATGTACAGAGTAGTGAGTACTGACTGCCTGAGCCTAACAGAAAAGGCAAACACGCACCTGATGCCTGCCAGTGAAGAGGTTATCTCCCTAGCCGACTGAGGCGCAATGTTGGCTGCTTCTGGTGCGAAGTCGCAAAGGTCGTCGGCATCGTTGAAGCCCAGAGGTCGTCGGCATCCTTGATGCGCTGGATTAAGATGAACATAATTGTAACTATAAAATATAGTGTACGTCCACTCCACCGATGCGTTTTCACAACTTGCAAGAATTATCAGGCCACCGCACTTGGACCACATAAGTCATAACCACAGTTTCCTCGCCCAAACTCTGCAACTGGCCAATCAGAAACTATCAAGTCGTAGAAACACAAGAGGACACAAGGGCAATGGGCCAATGAAACTGCAATTCATGAAAATCAAGTAGAGCGTGATTTACCTTGAACAGGACGCCCTTGAAATAGCTCTTCTGGTCGACCCAGCGAACCTTGTTGTCATTGTAGTAAAAATAATTGCAATGGAATGGAAGTGTGGACATTATTTTTGCAATGCAATAGACATGACCATATATTTATATTCATAATAGTAGCAAAACAGCAGAACTGCACAAGCAGTGGCAAACAACACTCCCTGCACTGTGTCTTCTCCATCGAGAGAACATCTTTTCCCAGTATCTCTGCTACCTCTCTCTGCCCCCAAGCTCATCTGTACACTGCATACCCTGTGATCTGTCAGACCTCTCTGCTCTCTCACGCATCAAACACATCAGCAAGCAATCCTCTCTGCTCTCCCGCAATCCAAAAAAACATAACAAATAGCAGCCGCAAACAAAGAAATAACAGCAGCAGGCAAACAAACAGCAGCTGTATCTCCGACTAAAAGCAGTAGCACTTACCTGAAGAATGGTGCCTGATGGATGTTGAACTGGGTGGATGGATCGCGGCTCGCTGGTGGATGGACTGTGCGGCAAGGTGGCTATCGACCCCATGCCAGCGGCGCACGAAGTGGCGGACGGGCGGACAGCCAACCGGGCCAGACTCGGATTGGGGGCATGGCCCTCAGGATGGCAGACGGTCAGGGCCGGCGACTCGCAGATCTGACCATGGGCGAAAGAGGCCGGCGACCGAGAGAAACAGATCGACAGCGACCTAAACCCGCAAGCCATGGCGTCAATGGTGACAGGGAGTTCGTGGTCGATGCCTCCTGGCGAGAGACGGCGTGCTCAACAGGTGGCTGAGGACGTCGGCCGGCAGCAGGAGGTTGGAGGTGGAGGAGGCGGGAATATTGGGGCGGGTGGGGAGTGGGAGGATCGGCGGCGGCTCATCTGTGCGGCAGCTGCGGCGGCCGCTCGGGCGATTTGTTTCTTTTTTCTTCGCAATTGCGTGATTGTAGGCATTTTTTTTAGAGTGACGTGATTGTAGGCGTTGTGGGGGCGTGGAGTTGGCAATTTTCTCCCTGGTGGAGCATGGTCAGTCAACCTAAATTACTAAGTGCACACAAAGAATATATTAGATTAACGTTAACTGTTGGATTAAGTTTAGTGAATCTAATCCTGCGGTGGTAATTAGTCGGTGTACGTTTTGTGGGTGCGTTTAAAAAAGATAATGTTTGCTCTTTTATAAGTAGTAGAGATTCATCGCAAACATTTCAAAATCTACAGTGTCGCACAAATTTAAAGTGTAATGGGTTTTCAGCCAAATGCACCATTAATGGTGGCGACAAACTTAGATTCGGCTATCTTAGTTCAATCTGTGATCCTCATGGCGTGGGACACGCCGGTTCCGCATTGCCGGCTTGTGCAATTGGGAACGCAGGAGCCGCAGCCACACGATCCTCTCCACCGCCGCATTGCATCCTTGGGGATGCGGGAGCTGCTAGTTGGGCAGTTCTGCAGCTGCAACGATCGGCTGCATCGCCGGTTCTGCAACGACGTCGCTGTTCTGCCCAGAAGAGGAGCAAGAGCTGCGGAATGCCGCTACCGCTACTGTTCGCCCCCAAGCAAGGCTGCAAGTGCATACTGCAGGAGGATGCAGGAGCTGCGCCTCGACCTGGTAGGATGCTATAGGTGCGCCGAAACTGACAACACTGCCACCCCCGCCGTTCCTGCCCAAGTGAGGTTGCAGGTGGAAGTGGGCGCCCCCAAGGATGTAGGGGTCGCGCCCCAACCGGCGAGGACACGGTAGGTGGCTCCAAACCGGCGAGGATACGGGAGTAGCACTTCAGCCCGAGTGTTTTTCCTAATTTCTTTAGCTATGTGAGGCAGATTTAATGTTCATTGACACCTAAGAACCAGCAATGGAGTTATATGAAATTTCTTGCGAGAGATATGCCATTCTTTTTCGTACTGCTAATTCCCATGAGTACCAATGGTGAAATTTTCAGGCCTAAGTACTATGTCTATATGTGATTCTCATTGCTAGCAATCTTCATGAACCTATCAAGGAGAATATTGCAATACTAATTGTTGCACAGGTGATCTCAACACCGGCTAGCAAGAAGAGGGTATGATTGTTCAATGCTCACTGTTGTAAGCTTGATTCACAAGGAGCTTCTCAATGTTATACATGTAGGCTGTGGCCTGTGGATAATAGAATAAAAACCTATTTGTTCATTCTTCTATTGTACCTCCAATACATCTCCCATGGTTCTGTAGAGTTCGTTATGTGCTTAAATATTAGTAAGCTATCATCTTCTAAAACATATTCTGTTACCTACTCAAACATATTTGGTTCCTTGGTGTTTTCGATAAATTTAGTATAAAACACGAAGTAATAATATAAGTTGTGGAACCTGCATTGGACCGTGCTCATTTGTTCTGTCCATTTTTTCCAAAGTAATAATAATTCCCGGATTCCTACACATTAGAAATATGATTAAGTGTGCTATCACATTTCCCAGAATCGGATGCTATATTTTCTGTGGGAATTCATGGACACAGTGCCTTATAAAAGTTATTTCTTCTAAATGGACAAACTGTTCTATGTAATTCGATCATCCATTCTGATTTTTAGGCAAATATATCAGTTATCTTTTTTGTTCTAGCAAGGTACCATATACATGTTATGAAATTTTCCTTTGTCTTACAGGTCAACCACATAGGCATTTTTTGAACATCGGGAGGGAATTTGCTTGTCAATAAAAATAAATTTGTCTCAGGGGATATTATCTTATTTCTCCTGTAAGCAAATAAACAGTGTGATGAACTTAATGGCTCTCTATCCTTATTTCTCTTACTCATAGTGTGTTTCCCCCTTTTATACATGTAAGGTGGTGAACTTAGACTTGGTGTAAGGAGTCACTAGCCCTTCTGCTTAAAAATGTGGCCATTTTGAAAGCTTTAAGACGATACTCACACCATGTGTGCCTTTCAACTGAACTGTAATTTTTATTTGTACAGTAATTACTGACTATTACCTCCTGTTTTGCAGGCTATCTGAATGATTATGAGCATTGATGAAGTAGTCCCCGTTAGGTGGACCGGCTCAAAATGGAGAAGCATGCTGGTAGCTTTTTAGTTGATTGTATTAAGCATTTAAAGCTCTTAGCAATTCAGAACGTTTAGATCTTCGGGCTGCCTTGCAATATTTTAGAAAAATGTATTTTTTTTCCAGACATTTTATGTTGCCTCACCATGAATTACGCTTATAATGCCACTGATGAGACTTAAAAGTTCTCGCGGTGTGCTCACATTTAGGTTTATTCACCCTTAAATTTCTATAATGAGATCTGAAATGCATTTTTTCTTTGATTTTACTGAAAGGAAAAAAGAAAGAGAAAAGGTGGTCATGTCTGATGTTTGGACACGTTTTCTCCCCACATATGGTCTGGGTTTGGGGGTTTCCGGATACATGGAGACAATTTTGGAGTCTTACCCATTGTTCATTATTCTATTAGAGAGGGAGGGAGGGAGGGAGATTCACCCTTCGTATGTGTATGTCTAATCAGGCTTTCTCAATATATCTACCTCTCCCAAGATAGGTAGCATGTTTAAAAAGATGTGTTTGACTGCAGTAGTTCCTAAATGGTAACAACATTGCACATTCTTTCGCGAGACGATCGATCTTAAGCATAAATAAAAGACATTCAAGTGCTGTTATTATATGTAATGCAGCCCACAATACATAGTTCAATTTTTCTATACCACCTTCTTAATTTTTTTTCGAAATACGTTGCAGGTGAAGTGAATTTCAATTATTTTTCAGTCCGTTATTGGCTATCTTTCCTAACCATGTAAAATTTGACATGCAACTAGTACAAAATTTAAAAAGCCCGTGGCAACGCACGGGCAGTCTACTAGTAGTTCTTCAATTTCTTCGGCTGAACAATGCTTCGGCTGTTGAGCCTAATTTGTTTCTGTTAATTTTTTTAACAATTAGTAGCATATCATTTAATATATGATACGGTATCATATCATGATACTTGACTTTTTTCTTCATTTAAGTCTATGCCATGTCGCTAAATTTGCCTAGTCACATCATTTTTTTAACACTATATATGTTGTAGACTTATCTTGTCTTGGTATGTGTGATGTTACTCATACTATGAGTAACTAGTTATGTTACAACATGTCTCTCTTTCTTCAATAATTACTTGCCATATCATCTATTTTGCCTAGATAGCACCTATGTTACTCCCACTGTGGGTACTCCCTCCTTCCATATATAGGGCCTAATACATTTTTCGAGGTTGCTGTTGACTATTGATAAGATTAATAATATATGAGATGTATAATGTGAAAATTATATCACTAGAAGCTCCTTCCACGTACGAATTTGATGGTGTGCTTTGTGTAACTTGCATGTCATATATCATTGCTCTAACATGTGGTCAAAGTTGGCCTTGAAAAACATATTAGGCCCTATATACATGGAAGGAGGGAGTAGTCTAAACACCAATGCATTAGAAGAGGTCTAACACAAACGTATCTGCAACAAGTAAATCACATGATCCAGCACTAATAATAATAAACCATATTCTATCGGGGCTCCCTCGTATATGTGTCGATTAAAAACTACCACTTCAGATAGTGGTTGCTTTAGACGATTTAAACGCGTTTATGACATGCGGAACCCATTTGTAAGTGCTGACGTGGCAGGAAAATCAACTCCGTTTATTTTGACTGTTACATTTATCGTTATTACAGACGAGACCCACATGCCAGCATCAACCTTCTTCCTCCTTCTTCTCTCTCTCTTTGGCATTTCCTCGAACACCCCGTGTGCATTGGAGGGAAGCAGGGGTGCCCCGGCGATGTGCCACACCGGCTACCAATGTTGGGGATATCGCTTATCGGGAACTTATCGGTCGACCCAAGATAAGGGGTAAATCGGCCAGTTTATCAGCATATCGGCCAATTTATCGCCATATCTGCCGATTTATCGGTCGGTTTATCTTATCGGTCAGACATTGATAAACGATAAATCGGCCGATTTATCGGTATATCGGAAGATATCTTGAACAATGCCGGCTACTGAATTGGGCAGGGCCTAGCAGCAGCAGGGGAGCTCCAGTGACGAGCCGCCGCCGCAGCCGTCAGAGCCTGCCAATGAGTGCTACAGCTACACCACCAATGGCAACAGGCGGCCGCAATGCAAGAATTTGGCAACCTGTAGGCTCAAGCTGATGCCGTCCAAGTGGGATGACACGCAGAAGTGGCTCGTGGGCATGTCCAACGACGACGGCGACGACGGGATGCACGGCGGCAAGGCCGCCAAGCCCCGCAACTCCAACATAGGCAACCGGCGCTTCCTGAGCTCGTCCTCGCAGAACGGCCGGATCTCTTGCAGCAACGTGGATGGCGGGATCGAGTACAAAATGGTGGCGGCGCCACCGACGCCGCCTCAGCTGGGCGAGGGCGAGGGCAACAACGTCGGGGAGACCAAGAACTAGGACTGCATGGTGCGGTCGCACGGCCACGGCTCGCCCGTGTCTGTGTGCCTGCGGGACATGGGCACCGAGATGACGCCCATCGCCAGCTGCGGCCCGGGGAGGAGGTGCCGGCCGGGCCCTACGGGACGCGGATGAGCCGCTCTAACAGAAGCAAGGTCCCGCTGGAGAGATGCACAAGAGATGTTTCTTAAAATGCCAGAGAGAGGGAAAGAGAGGAGGAGGGGGAGGAGAAAGAAGAAGGTTGATGCTGACGTGTGGGCCCCATTTGTCATGACGGTCAACTTAATAGTCAAAATAAATGGAGGTGACTTTCCCGTCACGTCAGCCGTAACGGCTGGTTCCCGTCTGTCATAAACGCGTTAAAATAGTCTAAATCGGCTACTATCCGAAAGTGGTAGTCTTTAGCAAAAAAATATGGTTCAACTGTTGCTTTTTTTACGTTTCCAAAGTGGTAGTCCAATGGGACACAAACCTTAATTATGACTAGTAGAATGTCCGTGTGTTGCTACGGGCGACAATGTGGATAAATAAATACACTAATTTTACGGAAAGATGTGCATCCCTTTTCCTTTAGTTCGTCGTTTTCTATTAACCTGTGCCTTACTCCTTTCCTTTTTAGTTGGTTCGCGCAAACCCGTATTGTTATATAGAGAACCCCAACATCAGTTTCGTTTTCTATGAGGGAATTTGTGCCTTCCTCCTTCCCTTTTCCGTTTTCTATGAGGGAATTTGTGCCTTCCTCCTTCCCTTTCCTATTTTCAAGACGTAGATGGATCTAATGGACTATGCCCGCTACATCTTTGTTGTAACACTCGGTACTTAGCACGTGCGCCAGGATCAGAAACATAACACATGATTTGTCAGCTATTCCTTTGAATCTCAGCGTTAGGTGTAGTTTAGTTTCGAAGCGACACATTTTATCGAGCGCGTGATTGTTTTTCTTCCCTCATCGATGTAGTTCCATTTGCCCATTTTCATATCACCGTGACATTAACATGTGACTCCTTCGACAAGCTAGAATGAGGACATGTTACGAGAGAAGAATATAGCACATACATGCATTATCTTAAATAAAATAAATCATAAGCGAGTAGACATATAAAATAGGGAAACCTGTTTTGTTGAGTTTGATCAGCATTCACATATTTCACTCCACAAAACAACTAATTACATTTATTAATAGAATATCAAGAGAAATGTTGTCATGATGAAGCACACTTACAACACATAATCTTCTTTATCTGATGGGAGGGACTTTTCACATATGTACAACCAGCGCATATTATCAAAGTCATCCCAGTTGTCTCTTCCACAAGTCGAAAGAATTACAAAGATTTATCTTACTATGTACAAAGTTTTCAACCTTGTCAAATTCTGAACCATCAACAGATTGACACTCACCTATTATTGTTTTATTATAGAAATGTAGGAGATATGCCCTAGAGGCAATAATAAATGTTATTATTTATCTCCCTGTTCATAATTAGGTTTATGTTCCATGCTATAACTGCTATGGTTCTCGAGTCTACAAATAAAACGAGGCTCGAAGGAAGACTCATATGCATGTGTAGAATAATAAACGGTAAAATGTATTCCTAGTCTGGCCTCTAAGACTAGCTCAAGTGTTGCATGATGGTTCTGTTTTCCTGATCATGGGTATGTCTATGCCAGCAACTTTGAGGGCACAATGTTAGAAGAACATTTGTGTTGAATCGACCCGAATTGATGTTATGCTATGAGATACATTCGTCACAAGTTAATGGTTAATAACACAGAGATGGTTAATGTTTGCATGATTCCTTAGACCATGAGAGTATCGAGTTTCTTCATGCTTGCTTCATGAACTTTGGGGTTTGTTAAACGTCATCCGTAAATGGGTGGCTATTACGGCGGCTTACGGGTTCATGGAAAAGTATGTCAAGTAACCTGATAGCTCAAGATTGGGATTTGCTCCTCCGACGTTGGAGAGATATCTCTGGGCCCTCTCGGTGTTACGGTATCCATCATCGTCTGGCCAGACACTTTGTGATTTGATCACGGGGATGCCGGAATACGGTAACGAGAAAAGAGAACAAATACCGGTAACAAGGTAATTGGCATAGTGGACAAGTTGTTGACCCACGGGGATGCCATCATGTCTCACCTCGGGTATTTGTAACATATCGCGAAGCAACAGGAATAGCACACGGCAACTGGAGGTTCACTCGAATATTCATTCGTGTGGGTATAGGGGTCAATATGCGGCTCCGATGTTGATCATTGATCGGAAAGGGTTCCGTGTCATGTCTATACTTCACCGAACCTATAGGGTCACACGCTTAAGGGTCATCTATCTGCTGAATACTAGACAAGGAGTCTGAGAGAAAATCACCGAAAAAGTTTCGGACACCGGAAAAGTTTCGGACAGCGGAAAAGTTCCGCAGAGAGAGGTCACCGGATGAGTTCCGGTGAAACTGAAAAGTTGTTTCAGAGGATACCATAAAGTCAAATTGGTTTCGACACATTCCCGATAATTCTTGGAGGGTGCCAGAATCATTCTGGAAACTTTTGGGAATTTTCTGAAAGAAAAACCGGAAATGTTCCGGAGCTGCCGGAACCACTTCAGATGCTTTTCGCAGATGAAATCACTAAACTGGAATTGTTCCAGAACGCGTTGAAAATTATTATGGTGGGTACTGGAAATGTTCTAAGCCCACATAAATATTTTCAGTTCGAACGGACGCTGAAAAATGTCGTCATGAATAGTGAAAGTGCTTTTTTGGGTTTTTCTTCTAAAAGAAAATCACTTTTGGTGAGAGATAAAGGTGTGTGAAAGGTGGTGGCCCCCCCCCCCCCAAAGGTGGCAGCACCAAATTTCGTCCATGGTGGTGTGGGGGGGCCCCCTTGGGGTTTCCTTCCACCTCATGGTGGATATGTTCTACACACACCCTTATGTGGCATTTGGGTGAAAAGATCTTGAGCCCCTTTTGGTCTTTTTACCCCTTGCCTCTACCCCTTGGCTTTCCTATAAATAGGAGGTGAGGGGGCTGCCCAAAACTCACTCCTTCTCACATACAAGTTCCATGCAATGATCTGGCTTCTCTCTCCCTCCCCGCGAAATAGTTTCGTAGAGCCGAAAGGCTGTCTGGGTTCCGGCAGGAACTAGTTCTGGACGGCGAAGCCCTGCCGGATAGATGACACTGTATGTGTGCAACTCTGTAGAGAGGTCGTAGTTTCGATCTTAGTGCCCGAGGGGCTGTTCGAGAGTGCCTCCCGAAGGGCTGTCCAAGTGACGGTCCGAGTTCTGTGAGTCCTCCCGAAGGGCTGTCCGAGTGACCGTCCGAGTTTCGAAGGTCCAACCGAAGGGCTGTCCGCGACGCCGTCCGGGGGACTGTTCGACCGCCTCCCGGAGGGCTGTCCGTGGGGCAGATGAGGGAGTACATTCTCGCGGTTGGGAGGTTGTAAATCCTAGCTGCGGGGATCTGCACCGCCGATCGTCACCGACTCTACTTCCGCTGCGCTACGAGTCGGTAAAGAAAAGATCAAACCTTGTATGCAGTCTCCATAGTGGTCCTGGGCTGGTGCGTAGGTCGGAATTTTTTTGTTTTCTGCTGCGTTACCCTACAAGAAACACGAAGATAGTCCTGCCCACACACATTTGGGATTTATCAGTGGATGCAATCAATGTATAAGTCTTCTATTTCTTGGATCAGGCTCAGTCTACATTAATATGAACAAATGCAGCTGTAATTTTTTTCTTCTAATTAATATGATCAACGAATGTGGTTACAGTTCACATTTTTTTAGGGATAGTGCTTACAGTTTATAGAGACACAACGAAAATGAGCTGCTGACAGCCCAACAAAGAGAGAGGGAGATACTCACACAACATGGGTATAAGCTCCAAATCAGCCACAATTAGAGAGGCACATTATTAGTATAAGCTCCAGATCAACACATGCAACTCTCACTTCATATATCAATACTACACACAAGCAAAAAGATAGGTCAATCACTTCATGAACTGAAAGCTCCAAAGGCAGTATGTCATTTTCTCTAAATTCTCAAGCAGGCATTTTCACCTAAAGCCAAATTGGTGAAGATTTTCATACTGAAGTAAAGTATCTTACAAGAATTACCTATGGTTGACACCGGCAACTGCTCATCGATCGGATGCCGGCAGAAGGTAAAAAACATTTAACTTCTCTTGGTTTATTTGCTTGCTTTGGTGTATCATTGCATATCAAAGTCCCTAGGACTAAATTTCCTGGATAAAATCTATATGCAGACATAAACAAAAATCACAAGTGCAAATAAAGATAACAAAGAGGACAGAACAATTACCAGTACAAAATTTGTTGCTCCAAGCAACATCTCTCATGAATCCCCATCTCTGGCCAAAACTCTACTACAAGATCGCTGCTCCCTAGCCTCTTCATCTTGCCACATGCAGACAGCCGTTGAGAGAACAATGTTCAGAGGAAAATCTCTGCCAGCCAGCGCCTCTTCTGTGCTCCCTTATCACACAACAAGTACGCATGCAGAGCTCTGGCTTGCCCAACTGCCGCACGCCCTAGCTTTTGCTACCCCGCGTGCCCCCAATCTCCCACTGTGGAGAGAAGGGTGCGCGCAGAGAAGCACTAACTGGGTCGCCGCCGCCACTCGCAAAGTTCTGTCTGTCGCCCCTACATTTTATTCTGTAGCCGCTTCAGGTAAAACAGATGGGCCGGCGGACCTCGAGTGTATGCACGCATATGCCCCTTAAACATCTACAAGTTATCAGTAATCAGTATCCTTTTTGAAAGTGTGTCAGGAGCCAAAAACTGATGAAATGGCTTCCTGGAGTAGGGTGAAAACTTACGGAGTATGGAACCATCCTTACTCCTGTTATACACGTATTGAAGTGAAGCCATCAGAGTACAATGGAAAAAGCATGAGGCAGAAGTTGCGGCTTCATTATGAAGATGATGTCATTATCTACATGAAAATTTTAACTCCAGCATAAAGAACAGGATAAACAACTCTAAACTCTTTAATATCATACGCTATACAATTAGTCAATAAAAGTATCAAATCCATATAGCATTGTCCATCCATACATGTTCCCAAGTTTTACCTGGATAACGAACATCTTATAAGATTGGTACTACTCATAATGTAAACAAAAGAGCCACAGGTCTAAAACTCTATATACAACCATCATTAATATTCCAGTTATATCAATGGCATAAAAAATCAAAGTGCACTTCTATTTACACATGATTTCTCTTGCTCCTTGGAGCGCCTCTCATTCATATCCATTTTTTTCAAGAGACATCCAGAGTAACATACAGATCACAAACAAATCAAGCAAGATAGGTATGATCAGTTCTCTAGAAAGCAAGAGGATGTACTGTAGAGAAAGACAATACTATATGCCACTGTTTCAGTTTCCAGAAAAAGACCAAACTTTGAATTTGGCCTTCCAATTGCAGCTATGAGACGAATGGCTACATAAGAATTCAGAACCCATAAAAAATGTAGAGGGATTAAATCAAGAATTTAATGTGCGACAACTCCAAGAAATTAAATGGAACAAAATCATTAGCATTATAGTTCATTTGGTAAATTTTGCACCTTGGAATAAACTCCAGATCGAACAACTCCATTATTCTCTTGCATACCTGAATAATGAGGAGAGTCTTTGGCCCCGTTTGGTTTCGCTTTTTCAGCCGGATTCCACTGCAGGGCATCCAAATCATAAGCAAAGAGCGAATGGTTCCAAATGAGATGTCAAAGATCAACACCTCCAAACCAGGCTAGCTACCGCTAGAGATTATTACACCTAAAAGAATAAAACAATTCCAATAGCATTCAAATCAAGCTACCTAATAGTCTTACAAAATATGCATTCTGGAAATTAGTCTTTCGTAAGGAATCCAAAGGAAAACTACGTATATTATCCAACTTCATTACCTACGACTTCTGCTGACAAAGCATATACCAATCTCACCTCCATTGTGAATCTTTAAACGTGCAAATGACAGTTGATACCATCATTCCTACAGGTGTCATATGTGATGTAGTGCACTGGCAGTGCCCTCTGCACTCTCCTATCCCGGCCATGCTCCTTGTTGTTTCTACCACCATATCCCCAAAAATAGATGAAATCTTATTTCTGTATATGCTTACGTACAAAAAATATGCTCCTAAGCTATACAATTCAAAGAAGAACAATTTTGAGATTTCTCAGTAGGGCATATCCAAGTATTGTGCAAAACAAAAGATAGTGAACTGAACACCATGTTTGGATACGAAGCGGAAATAAATGCATGAAAAATCACAGAACTATTAAGAGAAGAATAGCAACCACGTGCATAAGAATTAACCAGACCAGATCATTGTTAAGAACCTGAGTATATATACACACACAAAGGATCAGAAAGAGCTCTCTAGCTTACTATGGGTTAATTATCTATCAGAGCTACTAAACAGTTAGACAATTCTTTGCATCAATTATGAAGATCCATGATTAACCCTTTCTCTTTGGATAGAGGTTGTTTCACTATTTCTCTTGATCGGTTCATTTTTCAAAGTTAGGAACAAGGTAGTACCATGATAAAAATTAAAAGTAAACACACCAGAAAAGATATGACGTACCACCAGAAATTGATCATTGGATTATCGAAACATACCATTCCCCCTAGATGGACTTTCAGAGGCGTGCATGTCAGAGGATACCACCAATATGACCAACCTCGCCGATTCCAACACCAAATAGCTTAGTCAACCCGTACTTTGTATTCAGAAAGATGACAACTTCTTGGACATACTACAAAATTATTAGGATGTTTACAAAAAGGTGGTCATAATCAACTCTAATTCAGAGCTTGTACATTGAATATATAAGTGTTGATAATCTGAAATTGCACACGAAGTTGCAGACAGCCTGTACATTGCACATACTGATAGCACCCACAGATTTCAGCGTCCATTGCACTAAAAAAATCACACAACATGGCCTGCTACACTACTACTTGCTGCACAAATTTCATTCATCACACATTAGCCTGCTGCATTACTACTTGCTGAAGCCACTGAGAACATTGAAGGCACAATCAACAAGAACATCAGGAAATCGTGAAAGAGAGCTTCGCCACCTGAATTTTTAATTAAAGAGAAATAGGGATTACAGAGCGATCAATTAGAAAATATCACAAACTGAATATGTCATAAAGGGAATTGCGAATTAGACTACAGATCCAGCCCATCGACGAAACTGAAACTAAAATTAATTTCCCCCTAAATTTAAGCAGTGCCAAAATCCCTAACAAATCAGAGCATTTCGACTTGAGAAATGACATTAAAACTGAACAACTATGCATTGAGTAAGAAAAAAAGAGGGCTACGCACGCACGTAGACGTACCTGGGTAGCAGGTGACGTTCTAGAAGCAGCAGAGCTCCTGCGTGAAATCGGGGAGGCCAATGGTGTGGTGGAAGATTCGGTTGTTGAAGGCGTTAATGGCGTTGAACCCTCCGGTGGTGAAGGTGACTGCGCAGGCAACAACCCCGCGGTCGCGGGCTCGAGTGTAGCCTTCGGCGGCGTAGAGCTCGTTGCCGCACCCCGCTGCCGGACAGCTGCTCGGCCTCGAGCTCGTCGAGCAACGTCAGCTTGAAGTCCCCCGGCACGGTGAAGGCGTCCCGGGCGCCGGCCTCGGCCAGGCGTCACGTGAGGTAGCGCCCCAGCGTGGCCTCCCGCGACATGGCAGCCGCGGAGGGGGCCACCGCGGCGTCGACTTGGGAAGGCGGCGAGCCAATGTCCTTGGCTAGGGTAGGAGGGCTGCTTGGTGGCGGTTGGCGTGGAGGTTCTTCTTGGCCGCGGTGGAGGTCAGGCAAGTGGGTAGTGGGGGGTGGCGGCGGGAGGGGAGCTGGTCGAGGAACTCCCCTGCGGCGGCGGCGCAAGAAACCTAGCGGGCGAGGGGAAAGGAGCTGCTCGGGTGGAAGCTTTTTCTTTTGCGGGAGCTGGGTGAATAAAACCGGTGGGGGAAGAATAAACCAAGTGAGAGGTGGGACGAAAAAAACCAGTAAAAAAAAACCAAAGGTCGGAGCAGCAATTATACTCTCTTCTAGAACTGCACATAGTTTACACATGGCAAATCTCCAAACAAAGGTCGGAGCAGCAATTCCATGAATGCAATTGAGTTATTGCAGTACAGTGCCAGAAAGTGTATTGAAAATAAATGTAATGACGAAAAGTACCTCCAGACGCTACTACTGAGCACGTATGCCTCCATCTTTAGATGAACTAGATGACCAGTTGCGCCAAATGGCGCAAAGACCAGTTTAAAATCATGTTCGTGTTGAAAATATTTGCATTTTTTCAATAACCGTATATTTGAGTACATTTGGTAAGAACTTATACTCCTTATATATAAAGGAAATTAAATTCAAATATTTTCTTAAGGTAATAATGCCACAAATTAGATCATCGGTAGGTCAAGATAGTTGAGTCTATAATTAGGAACTCCGAGTAGCTGTAAACTTGCATTGAAAAAAAGTAAACACAAGTGACACAATAAAATGTACTTAATACATGAACTCGTGAACATTGTGTACAGGAGAAGTTAATAGAAATAGTGGTCAATTACATCATATAATTTGGTTCTATACTCTTTTGTGTGTATATATCCTGAATGCTACCCCTTTGTGATCAACTCTTTGTCCTTCTAATCAAATGGCACAGCTACTGCCCCTTGTGGAAAAAGAAAGGACTCTGTAATACTCATAAATGAAAAAGGAAAATATCATGTGATGCATCTCAACCTGCGCAAAACAATGTAAAAACCATACATGCTATCTACATACTCTCATTGTCTAGCAAAGCATAAGTAGCTGAGGGACCCTGTACAAAAGAATTGACAATTAGCAAAAAGGAAGCATGCCATCAGCTGTCTAGACAACCATAAAACAATAAGTGGCAAAAGCCCCATCAGAATTAGCATTTGCCATCCAGTTTATGAGCTAAAGTTGAGCATTCACCGGTCGATAAAACATATTAAGCATCAGCTATAAAACAAACTCTATTTTCCTAATAAGACAACATAGATATGAAATGGGCAAACTCTATTTTGCTATCCAGTTTATGAGCTAAAGTTGAAAGCTATGGGCACAAATGCATAAATAAGCAATATAGAAAATTAGTTAAACAGATTCTGTTTTTTCCCTTGAAATACCTGAAGGAGCCCGCTAATTCCACGTGTGCTTTGAAAAAAGTACAATGTATTACTTGTTTTAGTCGTGGGCAAACACATTCTGCGTTATAACCTTTGATAATAAGATATACATAGTTTTGAAAAGGATGTGCATTTTTAGAAGCATGTGTATTTTGAAGTAATTTTCTGTGTGAGCAAGGATGCATGGTAAAAATTTATAGCTTTGCATATAAAAAAAGAAACAAAGAAGGAAAAGCAATCAAAAAAGAAAAAAAAATACAATGGAGCATAATAGAACCCTTGGAAGCATCTCAGGGGGAAGTAATAGGCCTAGGAAAGCAGTAGAAGACCAGCGTGCAGGGTAGCCTGCTCATAGGCGTGCATAAAACCACATTGCACCGCGTTCCATGAGAAAGCCCTCAGTGGCACCCCTTCTGGGGCGGTGTGAAGACACTGTCAAAGCCCGCTATCTTGCTCCCTCCATATGCTCTAGATGACCGGAGAGATAAAAGCGTTCCTAGTTTTCTTTTGCTCACCCTGCATTCTTAACCAAGCATCCTGCCACCAGGCCTGGAGAGCAAGATTAGTAGGAGTGACCTCGTTTCAAAATCATTATAAAAAATAAAAAAATTACCTAAAGGCCGTCAATAGAAAAGAACACAAAATTCTTGAGTATTCACCGAGGCATCTATATGTAAATCTGGAAGAGACAAAAATCAAAGACATCACAACATAAAACAGGATAGAGAAATTCATCCAGATCACATGGACACGCTCGCTGCGTGTATGAGTCAAATGTATACAGAAATGAGACCGAGAGGCCAACTTGTTGCTATTTCAATGCACACAAAGCCGTATCATGTATGAATCTACAAAATAGCCACACTTTATGAATAAGACGGAGCACAATTCTAAAATATTATTCGATGGAAGCTTTGATTGCAAAACGAACAAAACGGTTATATCTTAGTGTTGTTTGAGGTTTCATAATTCGAGAAGAAAAACATTGTCTTTAACCAACATACAACAATGTAACCATCTATCAAGGAATGAAAAACACTGGGGAGGGGGGGGGGGTGTTCCTCTTGTAGTGCTCGTTCTGGCCCAAGATGAGCGAACACCTTGCTGTATGAACCGTGGACACACACGGCAGCTGGCCTGGTTGCACTCGTCCAACTTGACAGCATGCCTCGAGTGCTCGCTCAGGGTGCCCCTACTGGTCTGGTTCCGGACACGGCTCAGGATGAATATGCCAAGCCGGTAGCACGGCTGTCAAGGCTCATCAGAGCCGAGTCTTGAACACGAAGGGCCGGTTGACCCAGCCCTGCCAGGTATTGAACGCCTACAGCAACAAAGGTGAATATCAGTTTCATCAACACATTGCACATGTTTTTGTTTATTTGAACTTGGTTGATGGTCTATCCAAAAACGGAAAGCAAATAGTGAGCCGTATGAAGCATGGGTAAGGAACTTCACAAAAAGAAGATAGCTGACTGCAGGAATCAACCTTTTCTTTTCCGTGCCGATAAAAATATCGTTCTATTCAGATATCTGTAAAGATGATCGTGTTAAGGGGAATATTGTCAGCATTGGACTTCCTAACGTTAGCATAAAAAAATATGTAACTAACAAAACTCATGCGGTGTACACAGAACGGCAATGTTGGTACAACTTGTTCATCCACTCTAGTAAATATCATTGTAAGAACCAGTTTCCAAGTATTACTAATTTAACAATTGGTGGTCAGGTAGCCACAAAAGCGCAGAACATAACTGAAGAGTAAAAAGTAGCAGACAATGTGGGCCGTAGCAAGAAAAAAAATCACATGGGTCGCAGAGGAGGATGGGGTTACCAGAGTTGGAGGTCGGAGACGCCGCCATCGCGAGGTAGAGGAGGCTGGTGGCAAGGTGGAGGCAGGGTACCATACTGCTGCACCGCCGCTGCTGATGTGTCGTCGCCGCCACTGTAGCAATTCCCATTCTGAGAAATTCACACCGGCAGGCCTTTGTTGTTGCTCTGCCTATTCACTACAGGGGATTATATGCTTATCTTCTGTACAAATAAGTATCTAACATTGGAATTGCATGCTAAGCCAGAGGAAGGCATTGAGACGTGCGAATCCATCATCGAAATCATTGAAACCAAAAATGAACATGGTAACAAAGAGCCTTCAATGCCTCCTTTAACTTCAGATTTTGCTCACCACTTGTACCATGGCGGAACATAACAGAATAAATAGGACAATTGTTTGTACAACCGTACTTCTAGTTCTTTTGTTTAGGTATTGTTACAGTTCAAGCAGATTGGGATACAACTATTTTAGCCTTTTGTACATAGCACTTTAGAACCAGTCTGTGTGATGTCTAGAGCCAATTATCATAGGTTCAGTAAAAAAAGGAATTTAACTACCTTCTCAACTCTTAAGAAAGGCCCCACAAGCAATAGCATAATCAACAGTCATCAATTGGATTTCTGTTGTTAGCTGCACCTGCATGACCACAAATGCAGCACATGACTAATTTAAAGTTTAGGCCAAACCATTGAGCATACCTGTGGTCATAGTGAGAACTGAGATCTTGAGGTACATCATGTGCGCGTACACCGGCATGCGCACACTGGCCAGTGCATATCCTATGGCAAACCCACCACCCTACAGAGTTAACGTGGTGAGTTGCTCCACATTCATTCTTCATTCAGTTTGAAAGTTTTTAAAACCTATTTGTGTGGTGCGTATACTGATTTGTGCTGAAGTACTTGTTGATACATCAAATTGGCAGGAATCAAAATATGAAAATACTTAAAAAAAAGAGACATACATTTATGCAGATCACTAACATATATATATGAACAAAATAGCTTGTTTCTCCAGAAGAGATGAAGTTGATCTTTGGTCTAAAACCGAAAAAGTTCACCTTGGTTATATTCTAGAATAACACATGATTATATAATGCCTTGAGTTGTACCATTGCAAATATGGGATATCTGTCACAGAAGGGAATGCAACAGGTAACTACAGGCTAATCAGAACATTATGTCACAACGAAAAGACATGCATATTATTGGGGTTCTGTTTCGTTTGGCAATCTCAGAAAATAATTTGGTAAGATTTATCCATAAACATTAACTGGGCAGCGAGGGGAAAGGGAGAGGAGAGGATGCTGGACGCGGCGCTCGGGATACAACAGCAGACAGTAAAGCTGCAACCAACCAGTGAGGGAAGACATGGTCACCATGTCTAGGATCGACACCAGAGCAAGAAACAAAAAGGCAAGGTTAGTCTTTGCTGTACATAAGACAACACAATATGCTGAACACCTACAACTTTCAAATTCTGACAAATTTACAGAGTGGAATACAGATAATAAAAATGTCCATTGCCATACATGAAATTAATAAATAATAAGGTCATGGTGTTGGTAACGACGCCGACCTGTATGACCTGAACGGGCACGAAATCCAGACCAATGAAATCAGCACAACGCCCTGAATTAAGAATATCGACAGTGTCCATTACCACCAACCTACAAAAGAATAATGTTCTTCCTAGTGGCCAAACCCAAAAATCAAATTCACAATTCTCTAGGAAAATAAAAATGTGAAGCATAAATAAAGATCAATGAGCACTCAGCAATTAAAAAAACTAAATGAAGTATATACCCAAGAAGATTTCTTCTCATGTATGATAATACACACAGGAAACCATACATAAGCCAAGAATAAATAATCTACACATAGGCCATTCCTATGACATGAACATGCTTAGGAAAAGAGCATAAAATCTCTTAGTACCCTACAGGAGGGTACATAACCAAGGAAGAGAACATTTTTAGCACAAAGTAAGAGCATATGAATTAGCATAGGAAGGACAACCTAGCATGGAGAATACACCTTCTGAGCAAAGGAATGCAGCTAATTGAACAAGAACCAATGGACAAAGCACATTAAAGTAGCCATCAAGAAAACCCCCGCAGGTTTTGCACCAGCCAAATCTAAGAATGTTTCCCATGTGATTTGCCCATTTTAGATGCATACATAACTACAACTATATCTCTCTTACCAGATTACCTTGCAATTTATAGCTGAGCTCATGGTTGTTCAGAAAAAGGAAAACAAAAGAACTCACAAGTGTAGCAGAGTGCATGTTTCACCGAGGGAAGGGAACCTTCAAGTGACCTTGACTTGTGTTATTCAGATCACATAGAGCTTCTAATCAGCACACAACAAGACAACAAGGTAAAATTTGGTGCAGATCTGCAGGCCCTATAAGAAATAATGGAACTGATACAAGAACAGTATACTATAGAAAACAAACAAGCTGGATGAGAAAAAAACAAGCCAAAGCTTTCGATGTCTCTTCCAGCACATATTTTAAAACCTTGCTGGTGTAGCCAGGATATGTGCTTACACCTCATTTTCTTACAGGATAACACAAGCTGTGAGATTTGTAACAATGCCAACCTTAATAAAAATACAGAGGTCAGCCATGCTTGTTGTAACACAAATACAAAGATATTCTATTTCCAGCACGGCACCTACAAATGGTGAAAAGCAATAGAAGGAGAATGGTCGCGAGTCAAATAGAAATAAAATACAAAGGCCATGCATGATGTAACACAAACTGCTAATAGCTAAGCGAATGACATATATAAATGAAATCGACATCGAGGGAAAACAGAGCAGCCAACGATTAACTCTGATGGTGCACAAAAGCCTAATAAAAAAGTATCTATGTAGATTGATTAGAAACAAGGGAAGGAAATCTCAAGCAGTCAATATTCTGTAGGAGGGCAATTTCAATGATTCAGCTGTGTCAATCTCCCTCGCGCCCTGATTATTTAGTGGACCTTTCTCAATTTCTTATGTATAATCAGTAAAAGTACAGTTGTACATCCTATGTGCCAGTAGATCTGCTCGGCAACCCCAGACATACAAACTAACATACAAAGACAAGAAGAACGACAATAGGTTACAAGTTTGAAAGGAAAAAAGAACAATGTGGGACAGAAGGGCAGGAACATACCTCAACCAAATGGATCCATCTCAAGCAATGGAGCAACAGGAATGCAACTAACCCTCACGTCTCTCCTGCAGCAGTAACAAAACTTGAGAGAAGCGAAGCAAATGCAAAATAAAGACAGCTTTTATTTGCTTAATGGGATATACGGAAAACAAAACATTTACACAAGTTGTACAAAGAAGCAGAGTGTGCATCAACCACTTGGTTTGCACAACCTAGAGCAGAATACACACTAAGGCACAACAGTTCTCAAGATTAAATAAGATAAACAAAGGCATCAAGAACTCGAGATGATATGATACTCACCAATAAGGAGGTTAGATGCACCTGTGTCATGCCGATGGCCTATCCCTGTGATGATGTTGCTGTCATTGCACATGGCATGA